>NW_023590825.1:2023890-2278531 GCF_014843425.1 Jatropha curcas
GTGGGCTGTGATATTTTCAATGAGCTTTATAATAGATTGTACTGTCTCTGGTGCACTTTGAAACCGCTGTCAATAGTGCAGAGTGTATGCAATAACGAATGACAAAATAAAAAAAAAAGGTAATTTTCATTGAGATAATGATTATTTTAGCGTCTAAACTTTCACATTTTTTCTATTTGAGCGTTTGATCAGAAAAACTTTTTCAATTGAGTACCCAGTTAGCAAAATGCACAGAGTCATATATACATTAGACGCGGCTTATAATATTATTTTGTTTCTTTTTTTATTTTAGTAGCATTTCAACCAATTTGTTCGTACATTCTCGAGATATAGCCACATCTTACCAACTGATATTTGATTTGATTCTATACCTAATCAAGAATAAGCCGTTATTGGGAGTTCTGACATGACTCAATCCTAAATTGGTGTTTTAGAAAATAGAAAAATATATCTGAAGATGTTAAAAATTCAATACGTACTATGCTTTTATCGGATTTGCAACAAAATATCTTAAATATGTGTAATTACGAAAAAACTGCGGCCACGTTTAGCATATCTGTAAAACCAATTAGTACGCTATAAATAAGTTTAAATTTTAGCGGTGCTCACTTTAGTTTTAAATTTACATTCAGTTAATATGCCATAAATAAATTCTTGCGCGTATTGATAAGGTGTAAATGACAATAACAATTTCTTTTATAACTAGTATATTTCTAAGGAACGTTGTAGCCATATTATACATCCATATATAAAGTTTTACTAAGGTTCGTGCTCTAGTGATATAAGTGTTTATATCTTTAACTCTCATGTACTAAACAATGGCATGAAAATATTAACAAATATGTGCATCATAATTAAAAATCGATCAAATATTAACAAATATTAATAATTATGTGCAGGAAATTATTGACCTATTCGTGGCATTCTCAGGGATTGAGCTTCTGATTTGATAATCTCTCTCATTTCTACGCAATAAATATGATATATAAGCTCATTCTAAATATAATCCATTTTATTAAAATAGTTCCATTTGTGAATTATTACATATCGACCATTTAAACGTGATATCATCACGATGAACTATTGGATCATTGAGTAATAATCCAATAGTTGAAAATTATTAGAAGGAACAAGAAAGGAATAACAAAGGATCAGCAATTCCAAAAGCAATAGCAAGCATAATCTGTCATGGATGCGTTTTCAACACAAATCCCATTTCCAGAGTTATGTTTTTCGAAACATTCTTTCTTACAATCGTACAGTACACATCCCGTTGGATGTAAAATCGCTTGACACCTTTTCTGTGCTCTTGCTTTGGGGATCATAGATGAAGCTGCATAAATTAAAAATATTATATATTAATAAAAGTTTGATATTCTAATTTATTATTATAATTACATAATAGAATTATTCAGAATAATACCTGATAAAATAAGGAAAAGGATGAGGAAATGGTTGAAGGAAAGATTCGCCATTGCTAACAACTTCTTATTTCTTTTTTTTTAGCAGAAATACTTCTGTTCTTGGACTACAGAAATATTCGTATGGTTTATATAAATTGAAGTGCTCACACACATATATATACTCGATAGAGTCACTTACAAATCACAAATATTAAGTTATATAATAATGAAATTTCCAAAATAGAGTGTCAGGTGATATACATTATCTCATTCTATATATTCGTGATTTAAATTTTAAAATAATATTTTTTATAAATTTTTATTTAGATAATTATAAACTATCAATCAATTTTAATTTTCTTATAGGAAATCAGTATTAAAAAAATAATATTAATTGGTTATAGTCGTGAAAAAATAAAATAATAATGAAAAATAGGCTACATTAACTTTATGTCATTATAACATATCTAAAATAGAAATAACAATCAACTATTATTCTTATCATCAAATATGTATTCATTACCTAATATGAATGGTGGTGATTTAATATTTTTTAATAATAAATTTAAAATTTCAAACATGAGGCTTTCTAATTGAATTTAAATATTAATCCTTAATAATATATATCTTTTTAATTAAAATTTCAATGTTGAATATAATTTTTTTTTAATTTTTACTATTAGATATAAATATTAATCATCATCATAGTAATTGAGTTCAAGTATTAGTTATTTGATGTTTTTAATTGTGATATTAGAATTATAATTAAATATTAGTTCTTTTAATGTCAATTATAAAATATTGATCTTTAAGATTTCTAATTGAGCGACTAAAAAAAAAAAAAAAAAAAAAAATTTTTAATTGTGATAATTAGAATTATAATTAAATATTAGTTTCTTTTAATGTCAATTATAAAATATTGATCTTTAAAAGATTTCTAATTGAGCGACTAAAAAAAAAAAAAAAAAAAAAAAAAAAAATTCTAATTAAGTTGGTAAGTTCAAATATTAGTTCTTTAATAATGCCATTAGCTATGACATAGATCTTTCCTAACTTAAAATAATATTTAAACAGAAAAAGTTGGTTCTAAATCTTATCTCCAAACCATATAAAAATTATTTTTTTAAAAAATAAAAAATCCATATAAAATTTTGACATAAAATCATTAAATTTCGTAAAATCCAGCATTTATACGTACAATTTTCTATTTATGTCGAATTTTATTATTAAAAATGAGACTTTACAACATAATCTAACAAGGGGATAAAGTTACTACCTAATAGCCAAGGCAAATATCCTTTGCATTAGGGTATGAATCTCACCCTCACCCTTAGGCTTGACCACAGTCATAAGAAAATTGGAACCAAAATTGGACCATTTTAGGCTGTTTAAATTGATTTCTAAAATGGTTTTAGGACCTCCTGTTTCAACTCTGTTTCGGCTTGGAATCAAAATTAGATAAATATTTTTTTAAGCTTTTCAAAATGCATTTTTAGATTTATACTTGAATAAATAATAATAATAATAATAATGAATAAATAATAATAATAATAATAATAAATAAAATAATAATAATAATAATATTGAAAAAGAATAAACCAACTTAATAAAAAGTCTAGAATTTATTTTCAAAAATTATAATAAAACAAAACGACAAATTGAGAGTTTCTTTAATTTTTTCTTTTTTCACGATTCGAAACTGAAATGCCAGTTCTGGATTGCAAAAAATGAAGAACCACAGCTAAACTATAAATATATGGTTTCAGTTGCAATTTGAAACCAAACACTATTGACCATGGTTTTATATCAATTTTAATCAGTTAGGTTTCATTTCAGAACCGAAGAGTGGTCATGTCTACTCACCCCTTTAATTTGTAATCTCATAGAAGAAAATTAAATTTCTTAATTAAATATAGAAAATCAACCTTATGTTGAAGAGTATTAAATTTCTTACAAAAGTAATAGATAATTTGTAACACCCCTTCCCGGTCCACCCGTAAACCCGAATGAACCGGACCGAGACGCTACAAACTGGTTGACTGTATGGCCTGACATGCTGAAACTGACATGCTGAAATCATAAAGTATAATTGAATATAATAATCATGCTGATTGTTGTATACAAAAAATAATGTAATTTATATTTACAAAACAATGATACTAGTGTCAAAATGAATGGGGCAACTGAGTGCCCTGTACAGTGCCAATAAAAAGGGTAGACAAAGATACTATAATTAAAATGAAGTAGCTACCCTGAAGACTGAGTCTTCTACCAAGATGAGACTCAGCAGTTGTAAGCTGACTTCTCTACGGTCCAATCTCAAAAACTGCGAGTTTAAACAGGTTAACTCGCTGAGCAAATAAAGCTCAGTGGATATCTCAACAGATAAAGAACAAATTAAACACAATACATGTAAGAAAGAACCATGTAAACACATATGGCACATATAAGCACACACATCATGATAACTTCATATACCCTTGAAATTATCTTGGTACTGTTCAATAATACTGTATAATTCATGAAATGTTTATGTCAAGATATCTGTAATTGGCTCCATAAGGTTATAGTGAAGGCCGAAGTGATAAGAAAAAACTGTATGAAACTGGATGAATACTGTATACTTGGGCTGCTATGGCCCATATATAAATCATATCCACTCAAACGGCCCTGTAGCCGGAGTATCAAACTGTATTTTGAGGTGCAGATCTGCTATCTCCTATGTCGCGACATAGCCTTATCTACATGGTTTCTACCTAACCTCAATGGAAAGCATAATGTTGGTATGTCAATAATATAACACAACTATTAATAGTTCATAACTTCATAATTCATAATGTATATTTGATTTCACATCATTTGCATGCTTGCATGTTGTTTTGATACATGTTCTAATGTTGTGTTTGATGTTAAAATGATTGGAGGCATATAAGTGAAGCAAAGGAATACAATTGCATTGAAAATGAAGTCCAAAAATGAATGAAAACACAAGTCGCGAGCGCGTACTTGAAAGTTGCGAGCTTGTAAAGCACCAAATGAGAGACAGTGAGTTATCGGGCACAAGTCGCGAGCGCGTACTTGAAAGTCGCGAGCGCGAGAAGTGCCAAATGAACTTCCAATTTTGAATGTGGATGATTCAAAAACCCATGTAAAGCTAACACATAGAGTAACAAATAACTCTTCTATGACACTTCCTAATTCCATCACTAAATGGGGTCAAAAGCAAGATGAAGTTACTGGTAAAATTTCCAGCAAGCCCTATTTCAACATAAACTCAATATTTACTTCATTTATCCAATACCTCCCCTGTTCTCCCCTGTTTTCTCACCAATACCAGTCCTCCCACTCAACATAAAGCAATATGGTCTCATGAGCAACACACCACACAAATTCTCATGCAAGAAAATGGTAAAGGAAAAGAGATATCAAACCTTTACTCCACAAGCTTGAGCTCCTCTTTAACTTCTTTTTTCTACACTTTTTGAACTCCCTTCACCTATAAATAAGAATTCTTATGAATTCTAATATCATATTCAATTATGAACTTCAAGAAGGTTTACTTACTTGGATAGAAGAAAAAGTGAAGTTAAGGCTTAACTACCATTAAAATTGGGGTGGAAGAGGAAAGGAAGAAAATGAAGAAGATGAAGATAAAGATGAAAATGGGAAAGTGAAATGGTTATTACGGGTAAGCCATCAAAAGAAATGGGTATGCACGGGTAGGCTCTAAAATATCCATGACTTTGTGTGTAAAAGTTCTAAAAATGGTACCTCAATTGTACAAGGCTTAAACTTAATCCAAGCTTGATCCTTTTAA
This sequence comes from Jatropha curcas, assembly GCF_014843425.1. The sequence goes on from NW_023590825.1 coordinate 2,029,111, forward strand.
TGCAAATAAATAAATCCTCACCCATATGCTTTGATCTTTTTCTCTCACTCAAGTAACTACACTTATAAACCCATTCTAGCCCAACCGGGTTTGGTTTAACTCGACTCAACTCGACTCCATGCTAAGACTCAACTCGGTAGGATGTCACATAAATGTTGTAATCAAATATAAAAGCAATTAACATATATTTGACAATTGTGAATAAAAGAATCACTATAAATTAATTGTCCATAAACAGCATGTTATATCTATATATAGCAAAGTATCCATCAAATAAGGACACTTTGCCTCCACAAGATACAAAATCTTAATAACGAAAGGAAAAAAAATTATTTAACAAAATAAATAAATTTTGTGGTGATCTTTTTTCTCCCTCTCTAGAGAAAGTAAATATAAATAAATAAATAAATAAATAAATAAAATAAATATATATTATATACTATATAGTAGTATGATTAGAAAAAACTTGCCGTAATAGAATTTTAATCCTAATTAAGATTAGATAAAACATCCCAATTACTATTGGTGATTATATTAATTTTGTGGTGATTTTTTCTTAGAGAAAGTAAATTTAATATAGTTAGTATGATAAGATCAAACTTCCATGAGAGGATTATTGTCACGACCCAATTTTCGTGGGCCAGACCGGCCAGCTAGGACTTGGTATGGGCCTTAAGGCCCCCGAAGCCCGTAGTAAGCCTAACTTATTTAAATCTCACATTCCTATTCGATATTATGGATTCAGGCCCATTACTTAATTATACATATGCATCCAAATACAGTCATATATTTTAATATGTACTTTTATTATTTAATTTATAACCCAATTGGAAATACAATTGCGGAACTCTAACCTTTACATTCACATGTATTTCTATCATTAACAGTCTTCTATAATAAGTGTTTCAACTCCATAGGGCTTTTCCTTTCTTTCTATTATCTGGAAAAAAAATAGTAGGCAGGGGTGAACGCCAAATTCAATGAGTAGGGTTAGATAACCCTCTCACCCCACACAGTCACACAGATGCTAAAATATTTTTATCTGGTCACTGTTTAATTATATGATCATGCAGTTTGTCATACAAATGGCAATACAACAGCAATCACGAGTATTATCACCTTCATATAATCATATCACGCGGAAATTAGTCAGTGGAGTCACCTAAACCTAATGAGCCGTCCTCCCACATGGCCCATTCACTCACATGTGCACCAGAGAGCCAATCCCCCATTCTGGCTGACTGGTATAAACCTCACACGACCAGTCCTCTCTGTAACGCCCCATTTTTCTGTGTCTTCTGTGTCTGAAAGAGTAAGTTTAACCAGTGTGTAAATAGTAACCACCAGTCGAAAGTCGATATTATTTTAAGTTTTCGGAAAAATTACTAACGTATGTTTTATATTTTCTTTATATTCCTGGAGTGTGTATACATTTATTTTTATTGGGTAGAAAGTAAGTAATGAAATATTTTTGTGAGAATTTAGATAATTAATGAAAAAAATAGTTAATTTATGGTGTTTATATTAATTTAGGAAATTAGAAGGCCAATATTTTTTAAGGATTTAAATGAAATGGTGTTATATTATTAAGGCAATTAGAAGAAGAATATTATTTTTATGGAGTAAATTTGAGAATTTTGTTGTGTTATATAATATTTTGAAGGAATTTAATTTGGAGAATATTTGTAGCTATTAGATTAGATTTACATTCAATCCTAGCCATCCAATTTTGGTGAAAAGACCAAACTCCCCTTTTAGTCAACTCCATTATTTGAGCAATATTTTTCTTCCTCTTCCTCTCCAACTAACGTGAACTTCATCTTCTTCTCCTCCATTTCACCTTTAGCCTCTCTTTCTCTTCTCTTTGTTTTCTCCATTTTCTACTTGAATAATTCACCAAATTCACTCCAGTGAGTAGTAACTTAAGATGGTGTTATATTAATTAAAGAAATTAGAGGAATTATTTTTAAGGATTAAATTTAAGAATTTTTATGGAGAATTCATTAGGTGAAGTAAACTTCATTATTTTTGGATTTAAAGTTTTCTTTTAGCATATACATACTTAATCATGCTCCAATTTCTTCTTTTCTTTGTTTTCTTTGTTTTGATTTTGAGCTTATTACATGTAGAGGGTGGGAGGGTGGAGAGCTTCTAACAAAGATAAAAGGCAAAGACCAAAGTTTAAGGTTAGCTTTGGATTCCAAAGGTTGTTTTAAAGTTTGTGTTCATAAACAACAACTACCTTACTTCAATTTTTGAATTTGTGAAGTTTTGTTAACTACTTTGTTGAAAATTGGGATTGGTATGATAATGATTGATTGCTTGGAAATTTGGTTGTAATAAATGTGTTCTTGAGTTGTTCTAAAGCCTACCTATATGTTTGAATTTATGAAGGAAAAATATTTTCTCCTTCCTTCTTCCAAAAAGTGGCCAGAAATTTTACCCAAGGGAAAATGTTTAATGGGGTGTTGTTTAAGGAACTGGTTTTTTCTATTCGTTTTATTTTCCCTCTGTATTTGAGTCCTTCATAAAGTGGTAGGTATAATTTTCTTAGCTTTTCTAACCCAATCCTCTTGTGGGTCCCAATTTTGATATATATAGCTCAACTTATGACTAAAACACCTAAACTGACTCTGTTGTAACGTACCACATGCAGCAATAGATTGAGTGACTATTTTGACCGCCATAATGGCAAGATTAGGTGTTGAGCTCTTCATGAGATTTGTTACCCTGTGTCTTGAGATTGCCCTGGTGTTGTATTGGTTTAATTTGAGTTTCTGGTTACGGAGAAATTCAATAAACATTGGACTTGGTTCTGCTGAATCCGGTCTGGACTATCAGTCTGTGTTCCTAGCTTATTTTGCCTATCTTGTAGATTTATCTGGGTTATGGTTCCTTCATAACAATTGTATAATTGTGTCTTATCTTTCTAATGAATCTAATTTCATTCAATTTGGAGATATATAACTCAAATATATACTCAGTTATGTATAAAAACTCAGCAAAGGTCAAGTTGCTTTTATGCTGGAAATTTCCAATGTTAAGTACTTTTGGTTTAAGGTATGAGACGTTTCATGAATGAATTCAGTTTTTTAAAATTCAGTTTTCATTGTAATTTTATGAATACTACAAGATAAATTTTATGAGCAATGGAAAGTCAGATAAAAATAAGAATAAAAAAATTGGATTTGGGCTCTAATATGGACTTGGTGTGAATTTGATGCCGTGATTTGATTTATTCTGTCTGATGAGCATGCTCGCATTTCGATGCATTTTGATAAGAAGCTATGATCAATATGCTAGGCACGTGAGGGTGGGCCTTCTGTTCTATTAGGGCGGACGCGCTTCTATAATGTTTTTCTGAAATCTGTTGGCGACCTAAGGCATTCTGAATCTGTTCTGAAAACCCTAATCTGGGCTTCTTCTCCTAAAGTGTATGTGAGCCCTTGTAAACATATTTTTCAGGTAGCTTGGAATTAAATGATTATATGTTAATTAAATGAATTGTCAAAGCAGGATATTACGTTACATGGTTTATCTAAATAACCAGTATATGGTATTGGTGTACTAACAATTTCATAATGAATTTATGAATTGAACGAATAAAATATTATAGTTTTATTTGATCATTTTTGTTATAAATTGTAAATGTATATTAAAGCGTTAATGATTTTAATGATTGTAAATCTTTTTGATGAAAATTGGATATTTTAAGTGTGGTTGCCATCGCAACAATTGGTTTGTTGTTTTTGTTTTATGAGGCACCACTGAGTTTATAGCTCAGCGTGGTTGAATTTTATCACGGCGTAGGTTTGAGTCTATATTGCTGATTGAAGACCAAAAGATGTAGCATCAAGAGCCTGAAGAGATATTTTGGTAGTTGTTAGTGGTTGTTATGTAATTAGTATTATGGCATGTATAAGTAGTCCATTAATATTATTGTAAATTAATTGGTGTAATTTATTGGAAGATAAGACTTGGAAACTTAATTTATTGGTGCAGAAAATTCAAAAGTAATATGTTTTAACTAATTGTATCTAAATTGATGCATACGCAAATGTTGTAAGTTAGACCTAGAAGATGTTATTGTGTTTGTTCTGTGGAGTTGAATGGAGTTTTGGAGTTTTGAAATTGGCGTGTTTTTAATTCACTTGTTGGCAATGTTCTATGTTTAGGGGAAAAACTTTGCAGTTTTTCTATAGGTTTCCTCCCAAATCATTTTTTTTTTTAAAAAAAATAATACTACTTGTTAAACCTTGTTGAAATATTAAAAATCACTTCTAATTCATACTAGGAGTCCTCCCACATGGCCCATCCACTCACATGTGCACTAGGGAGCCAATCCCCCATTCTGGCTGACCGGTATAATCCTCACACTACCGGTCCTCTCATTATTTTGCCAGTCTCTCTCTCTCTTTTTTTTCTCTTTTTTTTTATATCATCAGGAGGCAACCCGGTCATCTCCTTCAAATCTAGATCATCAGGCGCGCACAACAGGAGGCCACCCTGCGGGTTGCGATCAAATCTAGATTATTAGGTGCGCCCAATAAAGAAGCCAACCTGTGATTTCAGTATAATCCTTCTTTTTTTTTTTATACCAACAGGAGGCAACCCGGTCGTCTCCATCAAATCTAGATCATCAGGCTCACACAACAGGTGGCCACCCTGCGGGCTGCGATCCAATCTAGATCATCAAGTGCTCACAATAGGAGGCCACCCTGCGGGTTACAATCAAATCTAAATTATCAGGTGCCAACAACAAGAAGCCATCATGTGATTAACGGTAACGGTAACGGTAGGTGCACATGGGGGCGCCGATCTCGCATTTACCCGCTAACAGTAATCAGATCAGGATCCATATAACAGTAACGATATATAACGGTAACGGTAGTCATAATCAGGATCCATATAACGGTAACGGTCTCACAAACCTATGGTGACCCACTTCATCCTAATTCCACACAAACACACAAGCAGCAGCAATATCACATCACAAGTAATCAAATAATTTTTTAATATGCAACGATAGTGCAGCACAAATATTGGCAATCAACAAAATAATGCATGATAACATTTAGCCCCGTGAATGTATGAATGCAGACGGATTAAGGCGAATTATCTACACTACTCATAGTTCTTTATTGTCCTTCATAGGACTAATCTCTACTATGCACGCTCCAGCTTTTCTTCCATATTCTAGAATTTTTATAACCTTTAACATATAAACAATAAAATTCTAAGTAAGAATTTTAATTCGAAAGATTATATTTCATATTCGTTCATTAGTTTTGGTTATCAGTTATTTAATTCACTTATTAATCAAAATATTAATGTTACTAATAATAATAATAATAATATTAATAATGATAATAATTTTAGTCGGTATTTAGTTTATTAAACTGTATAGACCTTCGTTACTCTTGTTCATTTATTTATGTGTTCACATTTTTCCGATAAGTGCCGTTAGTAAATTAATGTTCCATAATAATTATGATATTAATAATATTAGCAATATTAAAATGAGAGTAGCGTAATTAACTAGACTGGTTCTTATACCACCGTAGTATTATAATTATTAATTACTCACAATTAACGATATTTACGCATTAATTTAAATTTAAGCATTTCTATTTTCGGTGAAAATCTTTATTATCCATTAACTACCTTGAAGTCCGATTCTATAATCAATGTTCATATATTTCAATTATCTGTATCTAAATTCATAAAACTCCAATTTCTACTAATTCAATTCATCTTATAGTCAATTAATTAATTAATTCGAGTTTTGAAATTTATACCGAAAATGTGCAACTAGGCCTTACAATGTACCTATCAAAAATCGGATTTGATTTTCGTGATCCGTGCGAAGAGGAGATCATTCTGCCTCTTGAAGTCTCGCCGGCCGGATCATTCTGCCTCTTGAAGTCTTGCCGGCCGGTCGCCGGACCGTCGCCATCACCACCGTCCACGGTGGCCGAAAAGTCAGCCTTTGCCCAGAAATTTGCAACGATCACACCATTCTACTCAAAATTCACCAAGGATTTCATTTCTAGTGTTAATGTAGTGAGATCGGTCCTCCAATTGGCTGGATCGAGCCTGGCAGTTGCTTGGTGTCGGCATTAATAGTGGTTTCGCCATTCAAGCTTTGTAGCAGGAATTAGCGGAGGAAAAACACTCACAAGGTGAAGGTGACTCGATCGACGCCTATCCTTTGCACTGACGTTGCCGAAATTGCCCGATCTCGCCGGAGGAGCCGCCGGAGGAAAATTAGCGGAGGAAAAACACTCACAAGGTGAAGGTGACTCGATCGACGCCTATCCTTTGCACTGACGTTGCCGAAATTGCCCGATCTCGCCGGAGGAGCTGCTGCGTCGCTAAGAAGGAGAGGAGACCACGTTCACGCTATTGGAGGTCTGATCGAAGTGAGAGAAGGCTGGAAAATGGGTCAGCGACTCCAGGGAAGTCGATCGCCACCTCCTGCTCGCTTAATGGTGGCCGGAAAAGAGAAGGAGAGGGATGAGGGAGCTGTCACGCAATGGAGAAGGAAGAAGAGGAAAGAGGAAAGAAAGAAAGAAAAAGAAAGGAAAGGAAGGAAAAGTGGGCTGGGCCACTTCGGTTCGATTCGAACCGGTTTGGTCCGATTTAGCGGTTTGGCCTTATTTTCTTTGGTTTTTGAGTTTTTTCGCTTGGTTTTCCGATTATTCGTGTGGTTTCGACACTTTAATTCATTTTCGGGTCCGATTTAATTTATTTAATTATTTTATTTGGGTCATAAAATATCTCTTCAATTTACTTTCTAATAGTACAAACAATAATAATAACAATAAGTTAATTTAGGATAATTAGTTTAGATAGTAGAGTTCCATTTTATTTCATCGAAATTTACGGACATTCTGTTTTGGGCTTGGGCCCAATTCAAATTTGGGTTCAAGTTAGAATTGCTCGGTCTTAACAACCCATACTATCAAAAATTCAGATTTTTGATTTAATAAAAAATTTTAAAGTTTTTGAAAATAAAAATTCGGGATATTTCAATTATAATCCCTAAGTTTGTGATGATTTGTTCTCTAGAAAAAGCTAATATATATATATATATAATGGAATGATAAGAAAAGAAAAAACTTCTAATTTTAATTCCTAATTAAGATTGAAAAAAAATCCCAATTATGATTGGTGATATATATTTAATTTAATATTAATGAAACATAAATTTAATTTTAATTCCTGGTTAGTAATATATATAATATGGAATAATCTCAATTTACCTTTCAAATTTATAACTCAAAATCGAAAAATCCATTTTTTAACTTTTGGTTCATTTAGTAAATAAAGTTGCACTCTAAGTGTTTAAAAAATCCCTTTTCAATATTGATCAAGCATGTAAACTTCCGATATGTTAAAAAGCGAGTGAAGCCAAAGTAAAGGCTTTCATGATTGCCACACTGGATGTTATTAGTGAGGGAAAACTAGAGGTATTTTCCCAAAACACTTTGTGATCATATAATCTAAGGTTCGCAAGATGAAATTACTTTTCAAAATGTGATAGCAAGACTTAAAGACCGACGTTGAAGAACTAAAAGCTTGGTCACACCATAATCTAGAAATCACTTTAAGTAAAATAATGGCTTCATGTGGGGGTTAGGCCAATATGCATTCAATTTAAGGAGTGTTTGTTGCCATGGAGACCAACTTTTAGGAAATTAATAAGGAAGAAGAGAATATAAGGAAAAGACTTACAAGAAAGGAGGATGAAGAGCAATTCCACCTGATAGAGAAAGAGGCGTAGCGAGAGAGAATCAGAAGTTAATTTCTTTTTTATTCGAAGAGGGTGATAAGTTTAGATTACATTCTAATCGCTTGAAGTGTAAAAATTTCAACATAATCAATTAAAATAAATCCTAAGTATATAAAACCAAATTTTAAACTTCCTCTTATGTATACACAGATACAAAGAAATGACATAGAAAAAGATTGAATATGTACATTAAATTTTTTGGGTTTTGATATCTTGTAAAAATGAATTAGGTTAAATAATTTCAGGATGAGCTTATGATTTGAAATCTCTCTCATTTCTATGGCACAACATAGGATAATATAAAATACAAATATATTTTATTAAAGTTGATTCATTTAAGAATTATTACATAGAAAACATTGAAAAAAGTTTTTGATTAACTATTGGATTATCAAACATTAATCCAAAAGTTGCAAAATTATTAGAAGAAACAACAATGGATTATGGGAATAAGGTGTAGAAAGTTATCAGCCACATGTCCAAAAGCAATAACAAGAATAGTCTTCCTTGGCTTGGTTCGGAATACAAACGCCTCCATTTTCGTTATGCTTTTCATAACATTCTTTCTTACAATCCTCCAGTACACATCCAATTTCATGTAAAACCTCTTGACACTTTTTCTGTGCTCTTGCTTGAGGGACCATAGATGAAACTGCATAAATTTATATTATACTTTAGTTAATAAAATTGTGATTTTGATATTCTAATTTATTATTGTAATTACATATAAAATGAGATTTTGTAGAATACCTGATATAATAAGGAAAAGGATGAAGAAATTGTTGAAGGAAAGATTGGCCATCATCAGCAACTTTTTGTTTTTCAGCAGATATGCTTTTGTTCTTGGACTACTGAAATATTTGTATGGCTTGTCTGAATTTCCATTGAAGTGATTATATATGTATATATATAGACACATGACATTGCTATTCGCAAATCACAAATATTTGTATGGCTTGTCTGAATTTATGTTCCTTGTTAAAAATAAGTTTTTTATTTTTAGAAATTACTATTTATTTTTCAATACCATTGTTCATCGACAATTTCTTTGAAAATTAAAAATATTAGTATTTACTAAATTTAGTAATTCTCAATGCATATTAAACCAATTTTATATAATTAATTAATCTTGGTTGATGAAAAAAAAAATCAATAATAGATTAATGAATATATCTCATATTAAAGTAAAGATATGATAGAAAAAATACATACAAATCGATATTTTTAATTAAAATAACTTTTTTTTTAAATTTTTCTTAAATGGAGAGTGTGACTATCCATTGCGGACAGAGGAAGTATATAATAATGTAATTTAAAAAATTGTGTGTATAGGATATAATATATGGGCACTGATTTTGCAAGTAACAATATTAATACAAAATAAAATATATAAAAGATAAAGGTGTAAAGCCTATTTGCTTATATGGCAAAATTTTGAAAGCTTATTATGATTTGGAATTAATTTTTTTTCTTTTCTTTCTGAAGGAAATTTATTTAATGCAAAATAGGTATTAATAGTATTAAAAACACAGCTGCCTTTTATGTCATCAATCAATATATTGAATAAGGCAACCGAGTTTATGTGATTGCTTCAAAATAATTACATATAAAAGGCAGCTGAGTTTTCAATATATATATATATACTTCCTCTCATATATGAAAAGACCATTTAATTTTCTGAGCTGGAATTAAACTTTTTTTTTTATTTTTAAAGAAAATTCATTTAATACAAAATAATCTATCTATGTAGTAATACCTAAAGCACTTTGGATGATGCGGTAAAAATTAGAGAGTTTTTAGAGCTTTCTTTTATATGCAATTTAAAATTTAAATAAATATTTATAAATAACAAACAAATAATATGATTGAACCAACCCATAATTTTTATTTTGTTAAAAAAATAATTCATCATCTTTTAGTATTACATCTCTTCATATTTATGTCCTGTCAATAAGTAAATAAATAATGTCTCTTTATCTTTTCTTTTCTACCATTATGCCTCTTGGAGTTTCTGCCTTATTATAAATATATCTCTTCGTCTTATTTTTCTAGATAGGTCAAATATCAAATATTACAATTAATCAAATATTTTTATATTTTTTAATTTAAATTTTTTTTAATTCCCATGAAAAATATTATAGGCTATATAAAACTTTGCTAAGGAAATTTTAAAAAATTATGTTATTCTTCTTCATATTCCACATACATTATAGATTATTAAAATAAAAAAATTTATATTGAATTTAATTCTTGTATGAAGGAAGCTAAACAGCCTTATAATAAATTTGATTTCAGTTCTTGATACGATCAAAAAATTTGAGAAAAATAGTCATTCCGATAAGAAATAACTATTTTGAAATTCGTTAATGATAAGATTACTATTTTGAAACAGATGAAGAGGAAATAACTGAATCAAACCGAATAAAAAATCTAACCAAATTTCACCGATTTAATTTTATATTTATCAAATAAAAGTAAAATGAATTTGTATATTTACGTCAATAAATGTCAAATAGATTTGAGTTAATTCCAGGTCAATTGATTTTAATAAATAAAAATTACTAATTATCTAGAAATAACGCTCGTTGGATAGTTTCAATAATACTCGCTTTATTTTCTTATTTTTATTCTTAATTTCTTGAACAGCAATACAAAAGCATCACTTAAACATAAAAAAAACAACACCACCACCGCAAAAAAAACCCAAAATCACGCTGTCACGGGCTTAAACGACGTCAGATTCTTGAAATTCTCCCAAGTTTTCTCCCAAACCACCGCCTCATAGTCTTTGCTAGCACCACCGTTCACCTCCAAAACCAACCGATAATTCGTTCCGGCGACGACCTGTGTCTCGCCTTTCACCACTTTCCCCAGCTTCAAATTAGCCGTCGATCTCTTATTATATTCCCCCACAGCGTAATTAGCGATTTCCACCACGTGCGGGTCATTCAAAGCTGTCACGGGGCTTAAACGACGGTCAGATTTTCTTGAAAATTCTCCCAAGTTTTCTCCCCAAACCAACCGCCGTTTTCTCCCAAACCACCGCCTCATAGTCTTTGCTAGCACCACCGTTCACCTCCAAAACCAACCGATAATTCGTTCCGGCGACGACCTGTGTCTCGCCTTTCACCACTTTCCCCAGCTTCAAATTAGCCGTCGATCTCTTATTATATTCCCCCACAGCGTAATTAGCGATTTCCACCACGTGCGGGTCATTCAAATTCTTAATCGGCTGCCATCCGCCGACCAAGGCCGCCACGGCAGCTCCGGACACGACGAAGAGAAAGCAGAGAAGAAGACAATGTCGGCTCATTTTTAACCGTTGATTTTCTTTTTGGACTGCGGTTTTTCCGAGGGTCAGGTTTGGATAATGTGGAAAAGCGCAGAGAGACTCGGGTATTTATAATGGGCAGCTAACTTGTTAATATGGCAAATTACCTTAGATTTTGTTGGCTAAAAATTAAAATAAGAAATTATTATATATTTTATATATATATATATATATATATATATTTTATATAATATATATAGTATATTATATAATTAATATATATATATATATATTGAAAAGAATAGAAATTATTATATTGGGGTTGTCTTAAAAACTAGAATAGAAATTAAAATAAATAAGAAACAAGAAAATTAATTTGTTTTAAATAAATAATATAACAATAATGCGAATAAAAAAATATATTGGTTGCTAAAAACTAGAATAGAAATTAAAATAAAATAAGAAACAAGAAAATTAATTTGTTTTAAATAATAATATTAACAATAATGCGATAAAATACATATAATTATGGTTTGGTTCAATCATATTATTTGTTTGTTATTTATAAATATTTTAAATTTTAAATTGCATATCAGAAAGAAAAGAAGCTCTAAAAACTCTCTAGTTTTTGCCACATTATCCAAAGTGCTTTAGATATTATATATTTATATAAATAAATAAATTATTTTGTATCAAATGAATATTTTTAAAATATTAAAAATAAGTTTAATTCCAATTCAGGAAATTAAATGGTCTTTTTCATATCTAAGGAAATATGTATTCATCTCTCTCTATATCTCTATATATATATTGAAAACTCAGCTGCCTTTTATATTTTACTTATTTGGAAGCAATCACATAAACTCAGTGCACTTGCCTTTTCATAATGACATAAAAAGCAGCTGTGTTTTTAATATTACTAATACCTATTTTGCATTTACTAATTTCCTTCAAAAAGTATAAAATTCCAAATAATAATAAGCTTTCACAATTTTTCCATATAAGCAAAAAGGCATTTTTTTTTCATTAATGCAATTATACGCACACTTCCTATTTTCACAAAGATTAAGAAAATTGGATATTTTAATTAAAAATGTCAATTTGCATGTATTTTTCCCTTACTTTAATATGAGAAATAATCATTAATCTATTATAGACTTCTACATCAATCAACCAAGTTGTCATAAATAAACAATGGTATTGAAAAATAAAAAGTAATCGATAAAAATAAGAATATTATTTTTAACATATAATATAAAATGTGTTAATCAATTGGAGACGGAGGGAGTATCATAATATTTGAAATTTATGAATCGCAATATCATATATGAATATATATATATATAATCACTTCAACGCAAATTCAGACAAGCCATACAAAATATTTCAATAGTCGAAGAAGAAAAATAAAAAGCTGTTAATGATGGCCAATCTTTCCTTCAACGATTTCTTCGTCCTTTTTCTTATTATATCAGGTATTCTACAAAATCCCATTTTATATGTAATTAAAATAATAAATTAGAATGTCAAAATCACAATTTTATTAACTAAAGCATAATATAAATTCATGCAGCTTCATCTATGGTCCCTAAAGCAAGAGCACAGAAAGAGTGTCAAGAGGTTTTACATCAAACTGGATGTGTACTGAACGATTGTAAGAAAGAATGTTATGAAAAGCATAAAGAAAATGGAGGCGTTTGTAGTCCGAACATGCCCATGACAGGCTATGCTTGTTATTGCTTTTGGACATGCAGTTGATCACTTTCTACACCTTATTCCCGTAATCCATTGTTGTTTCTTCTAATAATTTACAGCTTTTGGATTAATGTTTAATAATCCAATAGTTAATCAAAGACATTTTTTCAATGTTTTCTATGTAATAGTTCTTAAATGAATCAACTTTAATAAAATGGATTATATTTAATATTTTTTTATATTATCATATATATGCTTTGTGCCAAAGAAATAGAAATGAGAGAGATTATCAAATCATAAGCTCATCCTGAAATTATTTATATGTTTACAAAATATCAAAACCAAAAAAAATTAAATTTGGATATCTATCTCTATATATTCAATATTTTTTTTCTAATTTTGATTGTGTTTTAATTTAATTTATTTTTATTGGATGTTAATGGAGTTAAAATTAGTATTATAATTCTCAAATTCACGAGTCAACTCATATGATTTTAGGAGTCCAAATCATGAAACTGAGTTAACGCGTTCTTAAAATCGAATCTTGAATGAAAGTGCATAAATTAAGTTGCTTGCAAAAGGTTAAAATCATTGAACAATTTTATGATTTTACCATATTTTTATTTCTAATACTATTTTTATTTTTATTAAAGTTTTTAATTGTGAGCTTTCAAGGGAAAATGCTTCTAAGCATACAATACAACACAATATCAATCGATGAGTCAGACCAAAATACGAGTTCAAGACTCAGCTCAATTGCTCAATGCTTTATTTTTATAAATATAACCTTATAGAAATGGACATATTTATAGATAGGTGAAGCCTTAGTTAAAAAATATATAATTTATTTTCGGTTTTCGGTCGCTATTTTCCATTTTTCTTATAGTGCACAATTTTTTCTTCTTGTAACATCATGTGTTTAGTTATCAAAATTTAATATTCCTATGGAAAATCACTTTTTTAAGAAAGTGGATTTCTAAAAAGTTAGTTTTATGGATATTGATTTATCCGATTTGAATCACAAATAAAATTCTTTTAAGGAAAATAATGTACTTATATTTGATTGAATTGTGGAGAGAATATCGTAACCATACTTAAATATAAGTATTTATTCAATATAATAAAACGGGAATGTTATAATTGATTTTTTTTTTTTTTTTTTTTTTTTTACTATAAATATATAGTATTTATTTCAATATAAATAAACGGGAATGTTATAATTGATTTTTTTTTTTTTTTTTTTTTTTTGTTAAAAATGAAGGAGGCTGGACTCTAAAGAAATTACAAATAAAGTCCTAGGATAAGTTTTTTTTTTTTTTTTTTTTTTTTGTTAAAAATGGAGAGCTGGACTCTAAGAATTACAAATAAAGTCTAGGATAAGTAATACCATACAAATCATAGTTGAACCACCAGGCCAAATCCAAAGGAGGTCTAGACAGAAGACTAGAGGGAAATTCCTAGCAACCTTACAAACATAATCAGCACTATAGTTGGCCTCTCTATAGACATGTATAGACATGTCTAATAGCCAAAATTAGCTATTGGACACTTTCACTTGAAGTAATTTTGCCTTGGATGAGCTGGACTACTACTTCATTATCACATTAATGTGAGAGATCCCCATCTCTTTAGCAATTCTAAGCCCCTCTAGAACCGCCCACAGCTCTGCATTTGGTACCGAGCATCTGCCAATGACTGTAACGAAGCTGTTGATCCATCTTCCCGAGCTATCTTTGATAAGGCCTCCTCCATATGCCATTTGATCCACCAAGGAGCCGTCAATATTCAGCTTGAGGAAAGGATGAGTTGGTGGAGACCATGAGATCCACTTCAAGCTCTTGGTGGGGTTCTTAACCATCTCTCCGTGTAGAACCTCTGCTGCATTATAATTCTCCATAGCTAAATAGATAATCTCCTTAACTAAGTTGTCAAGTGTAATATGTTGCTACTGAAAAAGCCATATTCCAAATTTTCCAGCAAGAGACGCCAAACCTGCAGCCAAAAAAAACATCCAAGTCAGGTGCATTAAGGGATAACCAAACCTGGTTCACGTAACAACAATCCCTTAGCATGTGTATGGTAGTTTCGGACACTCCCATGTAGATAGTACACATAGATGAGGGACAAAAATGTCGTCTATGCCTTTCACTGTTTGTAAGGAGCCTATTATGGAATGCAAGCCAAAGAAAGGCTCAAATACGTTGTGCACCAGGCCATTTCGAAATAAGAGACCAATTCCTATTATTATTATCGTCATGCATTCCAGAGATCCACTAATAGGCAGATTTGATGGTGAACTTCCTGGAGCTGGTGAATTTCCAGTATACATGGTCAGTTCCTCGATCTTCCGAAGGTGGAAGCACAACAGCAATAGCCATCAGAATAGCAATGGGCAGGAGCCAACTAAATTTACCCCAGTTCCAAGTACCATTATGGACATAATCCATAACATAATCATCCTGCATGTAAGGCGGAATATCCGAGGTAACTATATCTTTTAACACTAAATCGTCGAAAAGCCACCTATCCTTCCAGAATCTAGTGCTGCAACCATTCCGAATTGAATGCATAGCTCCTTCAGTAACTTTATCCCAAACGTCTATACTGCTTTTACCAATTATAGAGGCCCTATTACGGAGGTTCTCATTAGGATGACCGTCCGCCAAGAGCTTATATTTAGAGGAGGAACTTGAGCCCAATGCGCATCTCCATCATTCATAATACCCCAACCTAATTTCATCAAGAAAGCATCATTGAGATATTGTAAATTACGAAAACCAAGCCCTCCTTCTGCTTTAGGTTGCCTAACTTCATTCCACGGGATGAGCATGACTTTCCTATTCTCAGCAGAGCATCCCCAAATAAATTTCCTATAAGATTTTTCAATATTATTGCAAATGCTCTTGGCCAGCTTTGTTGTCTGCATCGCATAAAGAGGCATAGAAGCTATCACCGAGGTGGCAAGTGTAATCCGACCTGCCATAGACAGATGAGCTGCATTCCATTCAGATAAACGTTTTTTAGCATTATCAAGGATATAAGAGTAAGAAGCCAAATTAATTCTACCATGCAAGAGGGAAACCCCTAAATATTTCCCTAGATTATCAGTGGCTTTAAAACCCAAGGCTCTACTCATTTGCATTTTGAGATTGCTGCTGACATTTTTAGAGAAAAAGACATGGGTTTTATTAGCATTCACTTTTTGACCCGATTCGCAAAACTCTTCCAAAACGCCTTTAATTACATCAGCCTGATCAAGAGAGGCTTCAGCCAACAGGATGAGATCATTGCAAAAAATAAATGAGTTAGAGTAGGACCTTTTCTAGAAAGATGAATGGGTTTGAGATCATTGCAAAAAATAAATGAGTTAGAGCAGGGCCATTTCTAGAAAGATGAATGGATTTCCATTTTCCCTGTGAGACTGTAAGGTCAATGGCTTGCGACAGTCTTTCTAAACATAAGACAAATAAATAGAGGCTAGGCGGGTCTCCTTGTCTGATTCCTCTAGAAGGCTTGAAAGAGGAAGACACACTACCGTTCCAAGCTACCTGCATAGAACAAGAAGAAACACATCTCATAATGGCAGAAACAAAATTGTCAGGAAGGCCAATATCAAGCAGAGTATCCTTAAGAAAACTCCACCGATTTTGATCATAGGCCTTCTCTAAGTACACCTTAATAGCCATTAGCTTTTTCCACTACGTTTATTTCTCATGGAGTGGATAATCTCCTGAGCAATAACGATATTATCAATAATGTGTCTACCGAGAATTGTTGGGCATCAGCTCTGATAACAATTGTTGGGCATCAGGTACCACTTGCCTCGGTTCTAATATCACTCATCGGGCCCTTTCAACCAATTAAGAGAAAATTAATGCAGCAGAAAAGTAAACTTGTGACACAGAGAAATTTACGTGGATCACCCTCAACTATTTAGGGCTACGTCTACGGGACAAACTCCGAATAATTCTTTCACTATTAAAAATAGTAGGTACACAGAGAGTAACACAAAAATAATGGCACTCAAAGTGTTTCCCAAAAATACTCCATAATAGAACATACTCCGATAATTAATAATTCTTTCACTATTAAAAATAGTAGGTACACAGAGAGTAACACAAAAATAATGGCACTCAAAGTGTTTCCCAAAAATACTCCATAATAATTTCTTCACTATTTTTCCTTCCTTAGTTTTAGGAAACCCTTCCTAAAACTAGATAACTCTCTCTCCATATTTTTTTTTTCTTCTTTCTGCTATGTTTTGCTTGAGACTTCGTTATCTCTATTTATAGGAGAGGTTAGCAAATGAGTTGTGCATTCACCGCCTAAAAACGTGCTGCTTTTATTGAGTTTTTTTTTTTTGCCAACCTTAGAATTGCTTTGCCAACTTTTATTGACTTTTCCCCTTTTTTTTTCAAAGAACATGTTTTCTTCTTTTTTTTTCTTTTTCAAAATGTGTGGGTCCCACATGTCGGAGGGACCCAGGGTCCCCCACCATGTCGGAGGGAACCCAACAAAATTTCCTCCCCTCCCAAACGACATGGTGGAATTCTGCCCATTCCTGCTGCTTTGACACAACAGCTCGTTATATCTTCTCCTTCTGCTAAGCATATGGAAATCTTCCATTTCTTCCCTTCTTCCATCCGTAGAGGGGGCCCACTGTTTTTAGAAACTCAATTTAAAGTGATTATGAGAGGACAACTAAACGCTTTAAGATTTCCATTCCTAAAACCTTTGAAATAACTTTCCTCAATGTACTTCTCCTGTGCAACAATAATATTTTTGGCTCTTTCGATCTTCATGCCAAGAATTTGCTTTGCTTGTTGTCCAAGTCCTTTCAATACAAAAGAACTTACTTAGCTGTTTCTTCAAAGCTAGAATTTTGACAACAATCAACATATCAACAACATAGAGCAAAAAAACAAGTAGTCATCATCAGAGAACTTCTTTACGAAAAACACAGTGATCTGAAGTAGTAATTTCTGTAGCCATGCTCCCATAACAAGACTCAACGTTCTTTGTACCACTATCTCGTGCCTGCTTCAAAGCCATACAGGCTCTTCTTCAGTTGCAAACACAATCCTCTTTTTCGTAACGAAAACCTGGAACTCCTCCATGTATATTTTCTTGCGGTCCAAATTCCATGTAGGAGGTAAAATTCTTTCTATGTCCATTTTCCTCGGATTTTTTAGTTCAAAAACTGGCGGCCATTTCCGAGCACTGTTCGAATGGGATTGTCATTTTCAACAAACTGGTGAAAAGATCAAATCAATACCCTTCTTTGGATTGAAATCCTTTCACACCAGTCTAGCTTTGAAATCGTGTTTCGGAGTATGTTCTTCCTGCTTGATCCTGAACACCCACTTTGTTTTTTTTCAAAAAGCTTTTTGGCCTTTGGGCAACTTCACCAGCTCAAAATGTTTCCCATCCCTCATGCAAGGAACTTCATTTTCATCTTGTATGGCTTCAAATCCGTTCCCCCCCTTGTGGTTTCAATTCCATAGCTTCTTCAAAGCTTTCAGGTTCAACACGTCAGTCGTCAGTACATACTCATTGACTGGATATCTAATAGATGGTTGTCAGACTCTACTAGATCTTCTTAATGTTTGAGAACCTTCCAGTGTTGGTGGTTGAACATGAACACCATAATCTTCATCTAGTTCATTTTCATTAGGAACTTCTGGATTTTCCAACTCTGACACTTATTCTTGTGGAACATTTTCTTCATCTCCAATTCGTCCGCATTCTATTGGAGGGACTCTCTGTATGTCTGTTAAGTCTTCATCAGATCTATTGGCACTCTGCTTCAATATCTTCAATAGTCTGATCTTCAACAAAAGTCTGATCTTCAACAAAATAAGCATCACGATTTTCTTATAATCGTCTGCTGATTGGGTCATAAAACTTATAGCCAAATTGGTCGCCTTTGGCCATAGCCAATGAATGCACACTGTCTAGTCTTGACATCAAGCTTCGACCGTTCATCCTTTGGGAGCATGTACGAAATGGTTTGCACCAAAACACTCGCAAATGATCATAGGAAACATCCTTTCCTAATCATTCTCTCTCGGAGTATCATACTGTAGAGGGAAAAACAGAGTGAACGGCCGAACTACTGTGAGTAACGCTCACCCCAAATCCTTTTAAGAACACTTTTGCAATATAGAGTAGAGAGTAAACATCTGACTCTCTCCATCAAAGTTCTGTTCATCCTCTCAGCCAAACTGTTCAGTTGTGGCATCTTGGGAGGTGTCGTTTGATGTCAGATGCCATGCTCTTTGCAAAAAGCATCAAATGGCCCAGTGTATTCTCCACCATTATCTGTCCTAATACACTTCAGCTTCTTACCTATTTGTCTCTCAACCAGGTAGAAGACTTCAATTTGTATACCAAGGTCTTCCTAGAATGGTCATCGATAAATATCACAAAATATCGATTTCCACCATATGACATTGTCAATGGTCCACACAAATCTGAATAATGAATCAGATTAATACATTTCTTCATTCCAGAAGGAGGGGTAATCTCGAAAGTACTCTGTTTAGCTTTATCGACCATACAATCAGGACACTTGTCTCGGTGAACTTCATCCCAATTCCAGTAGTACGTTCTGGCTGCTAGGAGTTGTCTTACCATGTGGCGTAGCGTTTAGAGCCACAATTCAACTGTATTGTCATTCTCCGCTACACTCAAAGTGTTCTGGTGACAATCGCCATTGCATCACGTACAGCTTTCGGTCTTTAGCTACCATAAAATGAACCTTTGTGAGCTGTCCCACTGACTATTTCTGAAAGGTGCTAACAGGAAACCTTCAATCATCAAATCTGCCAACCAGATTGGGACGCCAAAAAATGCTCAAAAGCTTCATTCCTCATCAGTCTTTCTCTTCCGGTTTAGTTCAACTAAACACAGGTAACATTTCGCATTTTATTTACCATAAGGAGATTGATTACCATAAGGAGATCTCTCATTTCTCCATATATGGTAATTTCCGCCATTTAGACTGATCATTTTGCTTGTCCATTTTGACTTGCGCAAAAAATAATCACCAACATAAACCGTATACGTAAACAGTAGTATATGTGAATAATGACCATGAATAGTAATAGTATACTCGAATAGTAACTATATGGATAAATAGTAAATGTACACATAAATAGTACTATACGTGAATAGTGCTGGGCTTACTTGAAACGGACTCAGCAACAGTAATGACAATAGTACTGCTCACCATCAACTTTGACTTACTATATGTACTATTCATCACTAAGTCGATTCTGCGACGTCTTTCCGAGTGGACAGCACCAATGGATTCGTCGTAATTTTCTCTTCATTCGTGGTACATTTATTTTCAAAATATATCCACGTATCCGATACCGCTATCTGACCGGCTGGATCTACCGAAACCTTCGACTCTGATACCAATTTGTTCGGCATCAGCTCTAATACCAGTTGTTGGGCATCAGGTACCACTTGCCTCAACTTTGATACCACTCGTTGGGCCCTTTCAACCAATTAAGAGAAAATTAACACAGCAAAAAAGTAAACTTGTGACACACAGAAATTTACATGGTTCACCCTCAACTATTTAGGGCTACGTTCAACTATTTAGGGCTACGTCTATGGGACAAACTCAGAATAATTTTTTCACTATTAAAAATAGTAGGTACACAGAGAGCAATACAAAAATAGTAGCACTCAAAGTGTTTCCCAAAAATACTCTATAATAATTTTCTCACTATTTTTCCCTTCCTAGTTTTAGGAAACCCTTCCTAAAACTAGATAACTCTTTCTCTACATTTTTTTTCTTCTTTCTACTGTGTTTTGCTTGAGGCTTCGCTACCTCTATTTATAGGAGAAGTTAGCGAATAAGCTGCGCATTCACCGCCTAAAAATGTGCTGCTTTTGTTGAGTTTCTTTGCCAACCTTTGAATTGCTTTGCCAACTTTATTGACTTTTCACAAAAAAACACGTTTTTCTTCTTTTTTTTTTTTTTTTTTCACAAAAAAACACGTTTTTCTTCTTTTTTTTTTTTTTTAACTGTGTGGATCCCACATGTCGGAGGGACCCACAATAGGAACAAAGCTGGTTTGAGTGGAGCTAATAATTTTAGGCAAAATTAATTTCAATCTATTGGCCAGAGTCTTAGTAATAATGAGCACCAATAAGGTGGTATTCAAATTACTGTCCAGGTCTTTTCCTGCAAAAAAATCAAGAATATCAATACAAATAGAATTTCCTACAATATTCCACTGATTCTGGAAAAAGCCAGCATGGAAACCATCAGGTCTAGGAACCTTCCAGGGGCTCATTTGAAAAAAAGCCTGTTTAATCTTAGATTGAGAGGGCTTCCTTAAGAGTTTCTGTATCCTATGTACGCAAATTAGGAAAAGCACCTCTGATCGGAAAAATAGGGTGGGGACCCTTCGAATCAGTATATAAATACGAGAAAAAATCCATAGCCATCTTCTGTACAATATTTTGATCTTCCACCCAATTCCCCTCAAAATGTTTAATGTTTCAATTTTTTTTTTTTTTTTCATTCTTTCTTTATCTCTTAGAGGAAGGAAAATAACTTGAAGACGAATATACCTGATCAATTTTTTTTTTTAGAAAAAACTGTATACAGATATGAGATATAGATCGATATGTTTCTATAATTTGTATAGGAAGTGTAACAATAAACCATTTATACGAAAAATTAAAAAAATATATAATAATAATTTGAAATATCTGATCGAGTTGACCGGACATAATATATGTGTCATAGGCGATCGCTTACTCCATTTGATGGTTATTCATAGCTACTATTCAATTCCATATCCAATTTCATTATCTTCAAATTTCTTCCTTTTATTAGAGAAGAGATATACATCTCTTTCTGCATAACTGTTTAAATAATTAAATACCCTACGCAAAATCACCGATAACAATAATAATTCAAACTAGATCTAATAATAAAATTTTAATGATATGGACAGTAATAAATCTCAATGTTTGGCAACCATAACTGAGATATGTATTAAATATATAAATTTTAGAATTATTTGAAAAAAAACAAAAAAAAAAGAGAGAAATGGATAACCATTGGTAAGAGCTCACTGGTGACCGCTATTGAAGAAGAAAATGGAATTTTTAGATTTTTTTTAGATTTTAAGAGAAAGAAAAAGACGTACATAATCAATTACCTATCATGCAATAGCAAAAGTAGTTAAAATTTGACGCTTAAATTTTTTAGTGTTAATTTTAGTAGGGATGTTTAAATCTTACTTCTTGTATCCCAAAAATTATAATCCGAGTTTTCTTCGTAGATGTTAAAAAATAATAGTTTCATTTATATTTTTAGGATTTTTCACTTTTTCAAATTTATATTCTTAAATATACTCTGTGGGAATAATTAATATTAATTGAATTTACTAAATGGTAGGAAAAAAAAGGTGTTAAGATAATTAATTCAGAAACTTTGATATACTAACAATTCATCTTATTTTGAACGTCTCAAGAAATTTTTTAAGTGTATATAAAATGAAAATAAGTAAG
Source organism: Jatropha curcas (assembly GCF_014843425.1). The sequence continues at coordinate 2,051,412 of NW_023590825.1, forward strand.
AAATAATTAAACTAACTAAGCATTCTTAAACCATGTCTATGATTTTGGCACGGAAAGAATATTATTAAAAATGACATATAGGTTGAAATCTAGAATTGTCTCTTTTATTTCACATTCTGCGTAAGATTAGGGTTAAAGGCGAAATTTTCTATGCGAAAAAAAAAAAAAAAAAAAAGAGGGGTTTCTATTGCGAAAAAAAGAAAAAAAAAAAAAAAAAAAGAGGGGTGGGGACAGGAAGACTTTTCCACAAAAAAATTATTTTGCTTTTTATTCTTTTTTTTAGAATACATTATTATAAAATATTATAATACTCTCCGCATCTCATAATTTTTATTATGTTTTGACTTGAAGACAGATTAAAAATATAACTATAATTTTTGTTTTGCTTTTTCCTAACACACTCTTATAATAATATCCAGTAAAATTAAATGATTCATATTAAATTATTCTTGGAAGTAATTAAACTAATAATCAAAAATTGGATTGAATAAAGTTTTTTAATAGACCATCAATTGATATTTAATTTTATTTATCAAGATTTAATTAATGATAATGTAACAATTATTATATTTATTAACAAAGAAGAAAATTAAATAAAGGTAAAATAATAAACTTTAATATTAGTCGCTTCTTAAAAAAAAATAAACAACCATTTAGAACGGGAGAAAAACGAAATAAGAACAAAAACAGACTATATATCAAGTTATTAAAAAAATTATATTATAAATCACAAATATAAAATTTAAAAAAAAATTTAATTATATAATTTTTGTTAAAATTATAATATTTTAATACGTTTAAGTATAAAAAAATAATTATATAATTAATTGATGCCTCCTAATTCATAAAAAAGAATGTCTCCTAATTCATGCCCCGGATATCGGGTCGGACAAGGTTGAGAAAAGTAATTAGGTCGGGGTTCAGAAATTTGGAAAAAATAATAACATATTATTATCAGGATGGAGGAGTCGGGGCAAGAATGTCTCCTAATTCATGCCCCGGATAGATGGAGGAGTCGGGGCAAGAATGTCTCCTAATTCATGCCCCGGATATCGGGTCGGACAAGGTTGAGAAAAGTAATTAGGTCGGGGTTGAGAAATTTGGGAAAAATAATCATGAGCGAACATTCGGTTGATTTTGTTAAATTTAATCGAACAAAATAATCCAAATAAAATATTTTATAAATATAAGTCTTTTAATATTTTAATATGAGATTAAACAAATAATCTTCTATATTATAATAAAATTAAGAGCAATATAACTAAATTATTATTTTAAAAAGGTGATGTTTGATTGGAGGTTAGTAAATTAGACACTATAATTTTTTGTGAAGTGTATAAGGTGTTTGTGTTTAGATTATATTATCAATTTTATTTCTCGATAATAAATCATCCAACTTTTTTTATATAAAAAGAAGTAAGTTACTTATAAATCGCTAAGGAAGTTTGTAATTCCATATATTGAATTTATCAATTTATTCTATTATATAAATACACTCAAATTTATATTTTAAATATTATTGTAATTTGTAATTTAAAAGCAATTTATTTCTCAAGAGGTTGATTAAATACCAATCACATTCAAAGTATATATTCTAAACAAAGATTTTCTTTGGAAGTGTACTTCTTAAAAAGTATACTTTCCGAGAATTAGATCACTTTAAATCAAATAAGGTCTAAAGCTAACTTACGAAGATATTTATTATAAATAATATAAATAGAAAATTATAAAAAATATTAATTTATTCTCTTTAAAATACTAAAAAAATTTATATTTTGAAATTAAATAATCATCTTCAAACAATTGCTTTGGAGTAAATAATTAACCGAATCAAACCGAAAAAGAAATCCAACTAAATTTGACCGATTAAATTTTTACATTAATGGAAGTAAAGTAAAATGAATTTTTTGAGTGTTTAGTTAAAGTAAAATGCCACATTGACGTGACTATTTTTTTTATTTTTAATTTATGTCAATAAATTGTCAATTAGATTGGAGTTAATTCCGGGTCAATTGCCAAAGTCAATTAATTTCAATAAAAATAAAAAAAAATTATCAAGAAATAACGCTTGTTGGGCTTTATTTTCTTATTTTTATTCTTAATTTCTTAAACAGCAATACAAAAGCATCACTTAAACATAAAAAAATAACACCACCAGCGCAAAAACAAAAACCAAAATCACGCTTTCACGGGCTTAAACGACGTCAGATTCTTGAAATTCTCCCACGTTTTCTCCCAAACCACCGCCTCATAGTCTTTGCTAGCACCACCGTTCACCTCCAAAACCAACCGATAATTCGTTCCGGCGACGACCTGTGTCTCGCCTTTCACCACTTTCTCCAGCTTCAAATTAGCCGTCGATCTCTTATTATATTCCCCCACAGCGTAATTCAGCTTCAAATTAGCCGTCGATCTCTTATTATATTCCCCCACAGCGTAATTCGCGATTTCCACCACGTGCGGGTCATTCAAATTCTTAATCGGCTGCCATCCGCCGAGCCTGGCCGCCGCGGCAGCTCCGGACACGACGAAGAGAAGGCAGAGAAGAAGACACTGTCGACTCATTTTTAACCGTTGCTTTTCTTTCTGGGTTGTGGTTTTTCCGAGGTACAAGTTTTGATAATATGGGAAAGCGCAAAGGGAGAGTTGGGTATTTATAATGGTTAGCTAACTTGTTATTGCCTTAGTGGGGCTGTATGGAATCGGGGATGAGATATTTTGCCCTCGGTATTTGCAAAAAATTACAGGTGGACCAAACGCGGAAATACCATAGGTGGCCCACCGAATTAAAGGGAAAAAATTTACCTACCCATAAGTGATACAAACCGAAACCGGCTTGGAATGGGTGGAAATGACTCGTATGTCTATTCATATTTGCAGAGAGTTTCTATTAAAAATAATATTTTTTTTTTTTAAAATATAAATTATTTAAAATTTTTGTATAAAGATTAAAAAAATAATTAATTTTCTTAAATTATAAATGATTAGTCTGAATGCAAATGATTAATATTTTTATTTTAAAATGGTATCTTTTTTTTTTAAATTAGCGAAATTCATTTATTTTATTATACGAGAAAAAACTTAACTTATCCATGAAAATAGTATCTTAATTATATACTCCATTCGCGCTCCTTTTTTATTTGCCCTAAATTATAACTCACTTACAATTTTAATAAATTAGTTAATATATTAAATCTTTATTATACTCATATTTAATGTTACTTGTTAAAAATAATTTTCTTATTTTTATTAATTACCTTAATTTTTCAATGCTATATTTATTAAAAATCACTTTGAAAATTGAAACGTGAGTATTTACTAAGATTAGCCATTTTCAATGCATATTAGTTAAGTTTAGATAATTAATTAATTTTGATTGATGTAAAAATTCAGTAATAGATTAATGAATATATCTTATATTAAAGTAAGGGAATATTAGAAAAAAAATATATATAAATTTACATTTCTAACTAAGATAACTATTTTTTTTCTTAATTTTTGTAATATAAAAAATGTGCCTATCAATTGAGAATAGGAGAATTAAAAGTCAAAAAATTTTATAAACAAAAAAAAAAAAAGAGAATAGTGTTATTATTTTTAAAAATTATTAAGATAAGATAATATAATATTTTCTTAATTTTTTCATATTGTCTAATTTTTTAAGTAGCTTTTATATTTTAATTTATAAATCAAACCAATATCATTTTATTTATAATTTTTATAGTTAAAAATAAATTTAACCGATTCAAATACTAAAGTAAATACTCTTATGGTAATTTGTTTTAAAGAACACTATTATGGTAACTAGCAAATCATACTAGTACAATATAATCAAAAATATCTCTAATATAAATATTATACCAAAAATAAACTTAATTCAATATCACCTTAATTTTTATAGCTATAAAAGCAGATTTCGATTTAAATACTAAATTAAATACTCATATGGTAATTTTTGTTTTGGAAGGATACTCTTATGGTAATTGGTAAAACATAAGAGTACAATATAACCAAAAATATCTCTAATATAAATATATATACCAAAAATAAACTTAAATTCAATAAAAAATATATGTAATATAAATATTATACCAAAAATAAATATAATTCCAATTGAGTTGATAAGAAGATTTGGTCCACGTGGAAAGTGCTGTGCACTTTTGCTTGATTGGTTGGTAAAGATTAGTACTATTGGTCCAACTATTTCTAATTTGGCTTTTTGTAGTAGTATATTATTTTTCTATACTCGGTGTATAACTCTATATACAAAATCGATAATTAATTAGTAATAGTATAATTATTATTGTCTTTTTTCCGTGAAGAAATACTAATATTATTGTTTGCGTTATTTGTTCATTGGATTTTATTAGCTTATTGTGTATTTTTATATACTAAACATTTGTTGTAAAAATTAATTATTTTAGTAATTATGAAATGACAGCTATTTAATTAATATTTCATAAAAAATCGAAAGGATCGACATTTCATAATTTGCTTCATCTTTAAATATTAATATAAAAATTATGTTACCAAACGCTATTAATAATAAAAAAATAATATTTTAATTTAATTGGAAAATTAAACACTGTGTACAAAGCTGTCACGGGACAAGACTAATACATTATTTTGGTATTTGGGAGATAGCAATTATTAGGTAGATAAGATTTGTTTTTTCTTTTTTTTTTTTTTTTTTAGGGTAGATAAGATTGTTGTTTCTTTTTTTTTTTTTTTTTTTTTTTTTTTTTTTTTCTCTCTTGTATTTTGTCGTACACGGAAACCCGTCCCGATTTTTCTTTTTTTATGGTAAATATAACTTGTAATATTATAATAATTTTTAGCACTGAAAAATGGGCAGTTTTGGAAATTCCGTTGGCCATTCCACGTAGGATTTCTTTTCGTTTAAGTTATTTTTTTTATTTAGGTCGTCGCTATTTTTGTTATGAAAATAATGTATTTTTGAAAATATTTTTTTTGAAATGTCTAGAAGGTTTTCTTTAAAGTACTATTTTTGCTCATTATTGCTATGATAATGGTTTAATTCTTCACATTCACTGCAGAATGCAAGCGTTTTCGAGGCATCGATTTTCATGTACTAGTTAAAATGTTATGTTTGTCTTGTGGAAATCATAGGTAAACTTATTAAAAATGAAATATTATACTAAAAATATATAAATAGTAAATAAAATCTTGATTATAAAGAAATATAAAAAGGAAAAGGAAAAAATGATAGAAAATATAAATCATGAAGTGAAATTTTTTTTCTATTTTATTTTTCAAAATAGAATATTAGGAGAAATATGAATTTTTAAAATAAAATAGTATTATATTTTTACTACTATATTAGTATTTCTGATTACGGTATTCTAGCAAGTGACCTATTAAAACAAACAAACATCAAAATTTGGTAAAAAAAAATTACAAATTAAAATTATGTGATTTCATGAAATTAAGTGTAAAGTTTAGTGACAATTATTGTAATTCACTCGCAAATAGACATTACTTTGATATTTTCTAAATATATTATTTTTCTTTTATTTAATTGTTTAGAACGAGTAAATTAATAAAAACATTTTATTAATGTATATTATTTTGCTTTTATTTAATGGTTACGCATTCTATTTTTATTTCTATTTAATTGAAGCTTCGACATGAAACTCCGGTGTTTTGTTTTTGTTTTGTAATAATGATTTTGAGTCGAGCAATGTAGCTTTGCAACACCAGTATTTGGATCAAACGGGGCATTCATACGATTAAGATCAAACGGAGTAATTTTTAAGATTTTATTAATCTATAATATATATTATATATATATATATATATAATATATTAAAGTGGGGGGAGTTAAAAAATGCATTAAATTATCAGTTTGTTTAAAAATAAACAACACCTATTAATTCTTATAGACAAAGATCAAAATGTTTTTAACACGGGAAGTGATGGGAGAGGGTATAAAGCGGAAACAACCCTCTTCGAAACCATATGAGGCAAACTAAAAACATTATCGAACAAATCACTAAACTGACCTCTTGAAGCGCAAAATCGCTCACCGGTCTTCTTTCCAGAGATCTTGGAGTCACCCACGATCTTCTATAGTAATATCTAATTATCTCTCTTTTGGAACTCTCTGAGTGGCAGAGAATAGAATAACGTGCGTTCCTTTATTCTTAGGGTTTTGCAATTTTATATTAAAAAAAAACTCTCTTCGATAGGAAGATATTTTTTAATATAAAATAAATTAAAATTATTTAATTAAAATAATTATCAATTATTTTAAAACTGAATAATTTATCTATTATTTAATACACCCTTAACTTTCCAAATAATTAGGGCACTACAGGGACCTCAGGAATAAAATAAATCAGGCTACTAATTATAATAATAACCTATGTAGACCAACATATTCTTATTATAATTAATCATGAATTATTCCACTCTAAAAACTCATGACTGAACTCCTGAAATTTATTTACAAAAATCCACAACATAAGTAAAATAATGTCCCACTTAAGATTACAGATGCTGGTCTTTAAATAACTTACTGACAATTTATTTAAATCACAATATAACTTAAGATTGTCACTCACAACTTATTTCATGTGTCGTTATTTCATGTGTCGGATTCAAAATCCACCTGCAGGGTTTACACTATGAAACCTTATAAGCTTACTTAAAGTGCATCATCAATCTCTAAACCGAGACATTGATTCTATCATTAATTAATATTTCACAAACACAAAAAGCTTTGCCCAATTCACCGAGAATATTATTCCAATAATGAAACTCATCCTTTAATGAATCAAAGCATAAGACAATCAATGTTTGCTCATATTAAAATAAATCAAGATTAAGAACAATAAACATTATTTCTAATGTCTTAGAGAATATGTTTAACAGTCATTACTAAATAAACATCCCATTCTCTACTTTGGTCCAATTTAAATACATACAAAATGTACTAATCACAATTATTGTTATTATGGCTAATAACATTTATTTAATGAAATTTTCCAATTAAATACAAAGAAATAATTGTCAATAGAAAAATCCCCCCCAACATTTATTTAATGCAAATTTCCAATTAAATACAAAGAAATAATTGTCAATAGAAAATCATTCATAGCTATACTATTACATATGCATGGTTGATAGTATATCTCTATCAATATAATGGTAATTTGATTTTAATTGATTATATTAATGTTATAATTAAGAAATTATATAATATATTATATAAGATATGTATTAAATATAGTAACAACATAATGTTTTAAACAATTTTACTTTTATTAGTTCAACAAATAAAGGTAATTTAATTTAAATTGAGTATATTAATTTTCTAGTTAAATCTAAATTCTATTAGTTAAATTAAAATTTTATATTATATACTAAATAAATTATCTATTAAGTATGGTAACAATACAAAAATTGTAACATAGTAAGAAATTATATTATATACTTAAAGAAATTATATATTAAATATGGCAAGAATATAAAAATTCAATATAATATAGTATATTAAATATAGCGAGAATTCAACTTATAATTATACATATTTTTTTTCTCTCTCCTGTCTTTTGGTCGTACGCGGAAATTCATCCTAATTTTTCTGTTTTTATTATAAATAAAAATTGGCTAAAAGAAGAAATTTTAAAATCTAATCCAGTCTTAAATGTATAAATAGATGAAATTACAAAGATCATGCAAGACTATGTTTAGTGTTTAAAGCAATAGTAGAAGCTGTAATCTCTAGCTTCATTTGTTGCTTTCAATGACCTCAATCGCATTGCTAGCAGAACTGTGTTTTTAATTTTTGTCCCTCTTCAAGTTTAGATAATCACAGATCTATTTTTCGCTACTTCCAATCTCTAGCTTAAATTTTATTTGGAACATTTTTGTTATTTGATTCTGTTTCCATGACATGAAAAATGCCGGTATGTTTAATGATTGATACGCTTGTAATTTCGTCCTTTCATTTCCTCATTTGATTTTGTAGGTTTTTCTCCTCTGACACCCAAAAAAATAACACATAACCAATTATAATATTAAAATAATAAATAAGAATTAATAAAAGTTATTGAAAATAAAATAAAATTTAATAGGCATATAATAGACAAATTAATAATTAACTATAATGCAAACAAAAAAATAAGAAAATAAACTATATTTTAAAACAAACCAAAAAAACATGGACTATCTTTTTGGAACATTCGGAGTATTTATATATTTAGCCTAAAAACAGTTGGCACCACAACAATTAACTGTTTTCTACTATAAACAGAACAATTAGTATTCACCACAACAAACTTGCATCACCAGAATCAGAAAGGACATTGGCGAATAAGTCAATTCCCGTGTTTGCACCAATTAGGCAAAAGCCCATTTCCTCTATCCAATACTACAGATTACAAGGCAACAGAATTAAATTAAGACGATGGTAAGATGTGAAATCCCCAACCTAGCAGTTGAAATCAGTTTCAAAATTAAGACGATGGCAAAACTCAGTTTCACCAGCAAAAACCGTTAACGATTCCATCGGAGAACCATGTAGCTAACAATTTCACTCGAGTAAACAATCATCACACCTCTTTTTTGCCAATTTAAAAAAAAAAAAAAAAAAAAAAAAAAAAAAATAAAAAAAAAAAAAAAGAAAAGATAAAAGGTAATCACAATAATAACACTTGCCTAAAGGAAAACAAGTAGAATGTTATGTGCCACCTTCTGCAATTTTATCGAAAAAGGTAATCAAAATTTAAAAACAAAATTATACAGAAAAGCAGAATATGGCAAAAAAAAAAAAAAAAAAAAAAAGAAAAGATAAAAGGTAATCACAATAATAAACTTGCTAAAGGAAAACAAGTAGAATGTTATTGCACCTCTCTGCCAATTTTATCGAAAAGGTAATCAAAATAACAAAATTACTACAGAAAAGCAAATAGGCGCACAATTATATGCATTCAAGGTGGATCGACATGTGAAACAAGCTCATCAGTTTCATCAGGATACCTTGACTCAAAAATAGGAACCCACTTAATGAAAGCTGTTTCTATCCATCTTCCTACTTCCATATGCACAAGCTCATTTAAAATACTCTAATACGAGGTTAAAAACTTCAAAATTTTATTCCTTTCAGCTGGCCATAAAATAAGAAAAGAAGTGAAACAAAGGATCATTGAACCCAAAACTAAAGAGGCATTCATTCGCATGCCACTAACCACTTGCTATGCAGCGAGAGCTTAAAGTACAGGACAATGACATACACTAAGCCAGCGGGCATTTTCTATCAGCAAAGAAAAAGAAAATTGATTGAATAAGGCATAACATAACTTTTCTATGAGAAAAGGTGGCATGATACAAAGCAGATCATAGCAAGGATCCCACTATGAGATACCTGGAAAATAACACATGGAACTCGATCCGCCATTCTTACAGTTACTTAATTCCTTTCATTTCCTCCAGCCATTGATTTCAGCATCTCCAGACCTGCCCCAAAAAGAACATTATTGTTGAAGTAATCAAATCTTCTCTAGAGGTCATCACATAAATGATATGAGAGAGAGAGAGAGGAGTGCATTCAACTTCTCATACAAGTACAAACAGCCATGAAAGACAAATAGCATTTCCACATGGAGTAATCAAAATTAGAACCCATCTATAACAACTCTGGAATATATTGAGCAACTTTTTCCCTTTTCCTTGTTGCTAATTAAAGAGCCATCAGCACAATTTTCCAGCTTCAATCTTTTGTAAAAGATGGCTAGAGACTAGGAGAAGCAAGCAAAGAGTTTTGAGTGTTTTTATTCCTTCAGGAATAAACGTCGCGTAACAATGCGGATTGCCAAAATAATTCTTCTTAAAGGAAAGCTAGATATTAACGACTCACAAATTAAAGCGATATCCATGGGTTCGAGGTTGGTAAAAAATCATCAGCCTAGGTCAATATTTCACTTCATAGAGCTATCTTTGTCAAGCCTTCACAAATTCTGAAATGCATTCTGGGCCTACCTCAGATATATTTAGGAGGGCAGTTCCTTCTTTTTTCTTTTGGGTGGGGTGGGGTGGGGGGCGGGGGGGTCCAAAATGCATCCAGTTTCTGAGAGATTTGGAGTCTTCCTCATGAGCACTTTGGTTAACTAAAGACTGCTGGTGTAGCAACAGATAACAAGTACAAAATGCTCCATATTATAATAACCTTTCTCGAGTAACAAAAAGTTCTGACATTCATATTACAAAATGAATAAATATGAATCTTCAAAAGTAAAAGTAATGCCTAACCTGGATTGTCAACGTCTTGGTCTAGGCTTGCAACGAAATTCAGCTAAAAGTGCTATATGATCAGATGACCACTCTGGAGAAGGAAGGGCTGTATCTTTCCTTAAGCTTTCCTCATCCAAGAGTTCCAACAAGGACTCCACTGTCAATGAGTCCGCTGAAAGCATAAAAGATGTAGAATCATTACTCAAATCTACAGGCATCTTACTACCGGCAATCCAGAATCTGACTTAAAATGACATGGACAATTGAGATTAAACTCAATTGCAGATGAAACCAGATATACAAATAAATGTTTGAAGGTAGTTCACCTGTGTAAAATATATAATCTAGGGTGCCAATAAAATCTCTAGTGCAGTTTGTAAATAAGGGTTCATTGGTTGTGGGGTCCATCCTCCTCCTCTGCTGTTCCAAACCAAGACCAATGCCCAGTCTAGCAAAAGATGAGTAAGCACTGACCTGCAACATGAAGCACATCACAACCAGTGGAATCCATTCAAAGCCAGAAAAAATTGGGGAAAAAACAAAAACGATCTGCCACCCAGAAAACCCTTACAGTATCCATCACATTTGTTTGTTATCAATTTAACCAGAATCACCACGTTTTCCAAAAAAAAAAAATGCAAGAACGCATTGTACAAATCTCATGGCCTTGTATTATCAAATGATTATTTACCAGTGGCAGCTGATGTGTAAGCTTGCTGTGAGGACGTAAGATGCCAAGAGGGTCCACCACTAAATCCGGATGCAATGGATCTACCTTTCCCATGGCAAGAAGTGAATGTGGAGCACTGCAACAAAGTTAAATATTATTTTCAATGAAGCAAGACCCCAGTGCTGATACAAGATAATATCACCAACTAAATATGCTAAAATTACATAAAAAAACAGCTGGCAGACCTTCCAGGGACTGAATTGAAATCTCCACATACTAACATCGGAATGTCTGCGCTGGCAGCTATTTTCTCCAATCCTTTCAGAAGAGTGTGGACCTATCTCACAAAAATAGAGAACAAAAAATTAATAAACACAGAAATAGATACAGTTTTCATCCAAAGCTAAGTGATGATAACTGATAAGAACCTGCCAAAGCTTGACATCCTTTAAATCTTGGTGGACATTTACATGTGTATTTGCCTGTATTTTAAACCAAGAAAAGAGTGGATATAAGGAAATTAAGTTAACCATGCAATGAAAAGAGCAACAATCATGTCTTGCACTGAAGTTATTTAAGGGTCCATTTGGATAGCTAGTAATTCAGAATGATTTGAGTATTTGGAGCTTGGCACTAGATGTTTTAATGATTTCACACCTAAAACTCAAATCAAACTCCACATTCGTTTAAATGACCATCTATCAAAATGGACCCTAAGAGAAAATAAAAAATAAAAAAAGAACACATGAATGACAGAACTCAGAGATAATATCACAAGAAACCTTAAATAACATCAAACACACAACAATAGCAAGAGAATCCTCAAACAGAGTCCTTTTTTACCAAGACAAATCACACCTTTTACCACATAAAAGATGACGTGAAAAGCATTTCATCAATAGGTGGTGCAATTTCCTACCAGATCATAAAAAAATGTAATCAAAATATAGCAGCACATTGTGAATTTGTGATCAGAAAAGAAAGCCATATTTAATATGGCCATTGGTTATTTCTCTCAAGCCGAAGTTCTTGGGAGCATTGAAGTCCTAGTAACAATCCTGAGAGCTCATGGAAATGGAGAACCAACGATCTATTCAATTTGGAATGAAATGGAGATGGAGAAAGACATCCTCACATTCCATTCCAGTATGCACATATTTAAGCAATTTCAATACGCACACAGAAAGGCATCATAGGTCAAGAAGGATATTTACAACAAGATACTTACAACACAAAGAAGTTGGCGTTTCCCAAGATTATCGGCTCCTTGATTACTGAACTTTGCTTCCAATACCACTATTAATGCAACATTATCCTGTGAGCAGAAGAGAATTTACATGAGACTATTACACCAATGTATGTAACTTCTGTCTGCAGCTAAAAATGGTTCCAAGATTACCTTGACCAATCGATTTAAAGCAGTTTTCCTCTGAGCACTTGGAACAACAGCTTCAGTCAAAGACTGAGCAGCTTTATTAAACTCAACCTGCACAAAAGTGTATGGCCCCCTTAACATATGAAAGCACTGTAAAAATATACTCCACAATTAGAACACTTCCGAACCTCATATTTTTTGACATGTGAAAACCTATCTCTACGAAAGAACGTTGCACAACCATCAATTGTATGAGTATTTCCATTGTAAACCTGCATTATAATATGAATCAATACCACATGAAACAGCATACAAGGTTCTATGACAACAAGAGAAAAGGTGGTCTAAAAAACCTCATTGGTTTTTCTCTTATAAAGAGCTTGATAACCATGTTTGTCCAACTCCGGGGCAAAAAACTCCTCATAATGATCACTTTGAACCTGAAAGAAGATAAAAAATAAGCTTGACTACAGTACTAACCCCTTTATATTTGAAGTGATCCATCATATATAAATCATTTTATCTAAAATTTGTAAAGGCACCAAGAACTTTTCAGTTGACACATTCCTATAGTAAGCACCCCTGTAAGAGTTCTTTAAAATTTTCACTTTGTTGAACTTCAAAAAAAAAAAAATTGTGAAGGGGAAAAAAGAATGAGAAAAACTCTGAACTTCTTTTCCTCATGCTGAATTCTCTCTTTTTTTTTTTTTTTTTTTTAGAACATCTAGGGGAAAAAACAAAAACCTGGAAAATTCTCAAGAATTTACTGGTAGTTCCTCCTAAATTCAAGTTACATAAATACTGAGTTCCTGTTTTACCTCCTGAAAGACCAAATTTTTTTTTTTTTTTTTTTGCTAGAACATCTAGGGGGAAAAACAAAAAACCTGAAAATTCTCAAGAATTACTGGTAGTTCCTCCTAAATCAAGTACATAAATACTGAGTTCCTGTTTTACCTCCTGAAGACAAACAATGTCTGCACGGTATCCAACTATTTCCCGCAGCAAATTCTGCCGGCGATATGGCCATGAAAGAGCCCATGAGGGGCAATAACTGTATGACTCGCTTGTTGCATAAACATCAGACAAAATGTTGTATGAAAGGACAGTAAAGGTTCCAGATGATGAAAGACGGCCATCTGAATCTAAATGTCCCATCAAATCAGCTCCACTAACTGGGATCAAGCGACGTGGAGTCGGAGAGGGAGCAGGAATAACACGGGAAGTTAGAATAGTGTTGGGATGTCCTACAGGTACTCTAGTTTCTGCATCTACCACAACACATTCAAACTTGAGAACATGGCCAATATCATCAGCTGATGGAGTATATGTTTTAGAACGTCCAACTTCAAACCAAGTTTCACCACCACTCCTCTGAGTAACTGCTGCAGGATATAAAGGTGCAGAACCATTTGTCAAGCTGGCACTTGATGCAGAACCAGACAAAGTGGTATTAATAACTCCAGACCCAGAGCTATTGAAGCGGCCAAATAACTCTTCCTCCTCGTTTCCATTTTCATTTACAGAACTTGCAGCACGGTCATGTAGAACACGGTGATGCTGCCATGCATCAGAGAAGCACTTGGGAGAGCAATGGTAACTTTTGGCAACAGGTATTTTGGCCTTAACACAGCCTAAACACTGCAATGTTGCTTGTTCAGACGGATGTACGCTACAAATAGCAACTTTTCTATCACTTTGTATCCGATACCTGCAAAATGAACCATTAATGTAGTACTACACACCATGTTCTGTAATACGGACTAAATTCCAAGTTCTGAGCTACTCAGTGAACAACACAGATACTTTGTGAAGCCACATCAAAACATGCATCGACACATGAAGCCAAATAAAGGAATACACATTTATGACAAAAAAATAAAAAAATTGACAAACAAACTTGTAATGCTCCCTAATCACCTCATAGGATAACTTCACATAAGAAGCCAAACTTCAAAAAAGGAGTCAAATGGGCTCCACCATTAAGATTCATCATGCCTAATGCTTTATCTGTAACATGCCAGATTCTTAAAATCCTCAGCCCAGCACGGTCCATAGGCTCGAAGTTTATCATGCCATGCCAAAACATGGATTGCATTGTATTTTAGTAAATAAAGGGAGAATTTACTTAAATATCCCTCACAAAGACTATAAACACCTAGTGCAGAGGGATATTTTGGTAAAGAAAGTACTGCTTTCAGAAATATGCTTGCCGATTGACCCTTTATAGCGGTTGGGAGGGGTACTTTGGAAACATAAAATTTGCTACAATACTGGCCCAGGTTGGCCATCCATGCCTGGATATTTAGCCTTGCTTGGCACAGCCCATATTCTGCTGGGCTAGTTGCCACCTCTAACATCAAACTACCTGTGATTATTATACATATGGCAGATTATCTAAATAAGACAACAATTATCACGCAAAAAGATTTCAATATAGACGTACAAGGCCAATATCCTAAATCACATTCCTAATGAAGCTTGACAATGCCTAAGTTTTCGGCAAGCAAAAATCTAATGCTAATTCTTATTGCAAGTCTGATTTATAATATCACTACTCAAATCATATATCAATTGTCCAATTACAAGATTTGATTCAATGCTCTTCCCATTGTTTTCTCCAGATCTACTCTATGTTTTGCTACTTTATGGAATTTAAAATATGAAACTTCAAGCATCTCCATATTTGATTTCCATGATTCTCTCTAATCGTTCTGCCTAACAATATTAACCATAGGACATGTTTAACAGATGTGCCAGGAACATCACACCAGACCTTTACAGCAATTTTAAGGCATAAAGATCCAACAGCTTGCAATGCAGACACCAAATCAGATAAGGAAAAAGTTAGATGGAAAAACCTGGCAACCATCCTCCTCGGTTAGCATATTTTGCATGACAAGTTCCATCAGTGGCATCTCATGCATCACCAAACAAAAAGACCAAAGGTAATAAAATAATCATCAAATTACTGCATATGTCATTTCTTCAGATCAGTACTCTCCTCCCACCTCATGCCCAGCAAAACCATAGAAGGGGAGAATAAAATATCACAGAAATGATCCTACATACTAATTCCCTTTTCTACACATATTTGCTAGACTTTGCTCTCAAAGCCCATGAAAGTACAAGAATCTGTTTATATTTGCCCACAAAGAGCAACTTATGGTCAAAATATGGCTCAAGCTTCTTGGTGAATGACCTAAGCAAGAATGGGCAATTTCTGAGATATATTAACTCTTTCTATCTATACTTATACACCCAGTTGTTTATTTACTACTTCCCATAAAAGTTGTTCTCTCAGAAAGAAAATTCTAATAAATAAAATTATTAGAAAAAAAATATTTTACGTATTGATAAAAAATGTCAGCATAATTGAGCAAAACAACCTACTCCCTAGCTTAAATACATATAATCACAGGAGGATCAATTGCGAATGACATTGAAAATAAATAAGCGTACCAAGTATTCAAAAACATACATAAAATGACAATGGGATATAACCACCCACAAATTCTGAATACAAACATCCATCACGGCACCTTTGACATGGAACTACCAAGTAACCAAATTCCAAGACTAGGAACGGGCTTAGGCCCATACCAAGTGAACGACCAATGGACAGGACTGCCAATGCCTATGCCCTTGCTTCTGGGCATGCCCAAATCCACGTCAAGGTCAGAGCATTAGGACATTGGAAATTGAGGTAAATATCATAGCATCCTAAGATATGAAAATCGATGTATGACAATGGCAAATTAAGAGATTAAAAAAAAAAAAATTCAGAATGGCAAAGAGAGAAAATAACATGACATATCTCAGCTTTTTATTTACAACACAATCTCAAATATATCTGATATGAGATACTCGAGGCACCATTCAAACTGATTGACATACAAGGATTTCAAGCACAATGCTTTTTCACAGCATCTGCAAACCAAGATATTGGAAAATACCACATATGATCGAGAAAAGAGTACCTACAATCCCATGAAAGTAGTTGCTAAGAAAAACATAGAACCATAAATACTATCCGAAAAAAACGAAGGGTGCTTGATAATATTGCATTCCTTAATAAGACGAAACAGTTTTAATATAATGATCAAGTAAGTAAAGGCACAAGTACACCTGCCAAAGAATCTAAATCTTATAACCAAGTCTTCATCTTAAACACTTGCATTTTTGAGCATTTGATCCTTTAATCTTTCAATGCCTCATTAATGAATTTCATTCTACTTGAACATGCATAATTATATTACAATTTGCTCTCTCCTCATATATCCTAACAATTAATACACCCCAATAGACAAATGGATATCCAACAATGAACACCCCAATATCCTAATAAAGCAACCTTCAAAGAGCATAGAGTTCTCAAACTAGATATAGGATTCCTTCGCAAAAAATAAAAAAAAATAAAATAAATAAAAAAAACAGATAGATAAAGGAAATGCACATGATGCCCCAACTAAGAAGGATATAATTGTTTGAGACTTCACAAACCACTTGTAAATCAGATAAGCATACATATCATCAGTGAACCTGCTTTTGAATAAAAGCTAAATGACTACTCAAATTTGCAAGTCAATGAGAATATGATACTTTAGTTATCTTTCAAGGGTTTGGCATGAAATTCTTCGGAGCATGAAGTTTGTTTTTCCCAAACCGCAACCCACCCTCCCAAAAAAAAAAGAGCTAAGTTAATATACAATTTTTCTTCCGATTAATAAATAATGTCAACTTACTGACAACAATAATTTTTGTTACCTATTAGGCTATTGCAGATAAGCATCGTACATAAAATTAGAACTGAAACAGGAGCAATATCAAGTACACAGCCTAACTCCACTATACAACATACAAAAGAATACTATTAAACCTAATACTTTAGTTTTGAGATAAATGATGCAAGACAGTTTTTCTCATTCAGTGTAAGCAGATCAATTAGAATACTGTCCACAATATAAACAATTGCCAAAAAAGTAAAAAATCTTGCTTTCAATTAGCAGCGACTTCAAGATGACTTAACCATCCAAAATTAAATCGTGGTGGAGACTTCAGTTGTTATTTTCAGTTTGGCATATCCTGAGAGCATGGATACTGACACTTTATGTTCAACCAACATAAAGAAAAATTAAAAATATGTGATTTTAATTATCATTATTTTAGCATTCATAAAAGCACACACTTCTTTAGAGCATGGATACTGGCACTTTATGTTAACAGCTAGCATAATTATGAGTCTAACATTTAACTTATTGATGCTAAATTGCAAAGTCGTCATAAATGATGTAGTAAGAGCCAACTTAAATTATAAAAAGAACAAGTTCTTTTATAGCATCAGTACTTTCACCACGAACTTGTTTGACAACCCAATGCCTCAAAAATAAAATAGTGCTACAAGAAGGTCTATTTATCTTCTTCAAAATGCTTGTAGCTGTGAAACAGCTTCCTAAACTAATTACATAGTTAATACACCATTGCTAATGTTAACAAGCTGTCGTAAGTGAAGGTAACTCCGCATGCTTACCAGCTTATATTCTTAAAATTTTGCATCAAAATGAATTTGCTATCACTGATCATCAAATGAAACCATCTCTTCATCTTGGAAGACATAATTCAAAGTTCTACTTGTAAAAATAATAACACTCCCTATATCTACTGTTTTCACTCAAACATGTTGCAAGATTAATTTCATATGACTGTTATGGCCACACTAAGGCAAAACCGATTTAAGATTAGGATTCAAATTGACATTTGAAATTTCACAATCTCTTGTAACTTTTAAATTATCTAAATTACAGTAATCTTCGTATTACCCTCAACAAAATTAAGATGGATTACCATTTCACAAACTATAATATAAACATTCAAAAATGAAAATCAAGCATACAGAATACAGAAAAGCAGTCCCAGACCCAGTCAAAAATATCCATCAAGAAAATTCACCAGAAACTTCTCTGCTTTATAACTCCATATTGTAATAAATGTTATACGCCTACAACTTTTATATTTAAATACAACACATCTATATAGTTCACATCTTTACTAAAACTCCAAAACTGCATTCATCTTTACTAAAACCCCAAACTATTGAAACTACACAAGTGATTATAAACAAGAAAACCCCTGTTTTCAAAAATATGAAACATCAGGGTCAGGAGGCAAAAAGTAAAAAACCCTCATGTTGAGAATGGCAGTACTTACCACTTGTACCTCAAGAAATGACCGTCAAGAGGAGCCGACTCTGGAACATCGTCCGTTGTGACGGTCTTGTCAGGTCGCCGTAAAAGAACGTACGGCGTTAGTTCACAGCCTACAATGGGAATATCCGACGGCAGGTGCACCCGTAGCACGCTCAGCATGCTTTTTCACTCTTCTCTTTCCTGACCACTCTGCAACCCTTTAAACTCCTCCTCCTCGAAACAAAGACCAGAACCAGAAAAAGTAGCAGCGATTAACAGTGGGCGGATACTCGGCGGATCCGCCATTTACTTCACCCAAATACCCGCCAGCCTTGACCGGAATCGCTAAAAGAATTTTAGCAAACCCTAAATACCTCGATTGAAAGACGAAACAAGAAAACAATCAGTAATGGATCTTGCAATCAAGAGCGAATAGGTCACCGATTCTAGACAGAGAGTTGAGTTAAAGAGAGAAAGTGAGGGTTTGAGGAAGTGGATCGAATGGTGAAATAATCGAGAATTGTAGAGAAAGAGAAAAATTCGAAAATTTTAGAGAGAGAGAGAGAGAGAGGGAAAGGAAAAAAAAAACAATAATTAGGGTTTTACAGAGGAAGTGAAAGTGGATATATATGTGTATATAATATTTATATATATGGCGATGGTGATGGAGGAGATGGTGTCTGTGAACCCTTTGTATACGGAAGACGGTATGTGTTGAGACTTGACAAAGAGAAGAGAGAGAGCAAGCTGGGGTGGGCTACATGCGATATATATGAGATTTTTTTCTTTAATTTACGTTATTAGATTAAATTTTTTTCCTCGTCTAAATCTGTTTTAGTATTTTAAATTAATATAATTTTTTTCATTCTAAAAAAATTTTTTTGTTTGAAAATAGAAAAATTATCTATCTATATTTATAATCTATTTATAATTTTAGTATTTTAAATTAATATAATTTTTTTCATTCTAAAAAAATTTTGTTTGAAAATAGAAAAATTATTCTATCTATATTTTATAATCTATTATAATATATATAATATATTATATCTATATAATATATAAATGGAGATAAGAACATTCACAACTCAAATATATATGGAGATAAGAACATTCACAACTCAAACATGCTTCTACTAAATTATGGATTAGTAAAAATATATAATAATAATAAGTATGAATACGAATGGATAGGGAAACATTGGGATTACTGAAAATTTCTCAATTAAGTTTATAATTGACAAAAATATTATTAAGTATTTTAATTTTCTTGATTGAAAAATAATGGTAACTTAATTTTAATTGATTATAATAATTTTCTACTTAAATATGAATTCTATTGGATAAAATAATATATTATATTATACACTAAATATGTTAAGAATTTAATACCTTTAAGATTTAATTTTATTGGTTGAAATTAATTTACTATTTAAATTTAAAATTTACTGGAAAAATAAGAAATTATATTATATACTACTAAATAAGGTATATATTAAAAGAATATAAGAATTCAATTTGATAAATAAGAAATTATGTAATATTTTCAATACGGTAAGAATGTGATACTTTTTATTTTCTCTAGTGGTCTAATCCTAATTTTATTTTGGGCTATCGTTGTTGATCAGTGGTAGCCCTTCCCTTCTATTATTTCCTTCGATTCAACTTTTACTTTTTCTTTCTTCTAATCTCTTATCCACTTTTAATGAATTCATATATGTTTTTTCTATAATAGATCTAGTTTGATTTTTATTATTATCTTCGACAAAAAAAAAAAAAGACCACCCTTTATTAATGTGTGAGGTTGTTCGAAAAGGTGGAATGTGATGGGAGTACTTCCTAATAATTTTGTTAAGCTAAGTTGGCTACGGGAGATCTTTCTGTCTCGAAAGAGAACTATTGCATTTGGAGCCTATCGTTTTATATAACACTACCGTGCATATTGTGAACACGAAAAAGTTGATGTTTTCCAATGTTAGAAAAGAAATGGATGTGGTAGTTGACAATATAAAATTCAGAAGTTTTGAAATCATAAAAGCAAGTTTTCTTTTCCCACCATTTTGTTTGAGTGACTGAATCATGTTTTCTTTACTTGTGTGTGGTAATGGATTAAAGAATATAAACAAAGATACGAGTGATATTGTTCACTCTAATTGGAAGAATCCTTGTGAAGGAAAACTGAAATTTAATGTTGATGGTGCTGCAAAAGGGACCAAGCCTGTTGACATTGGACGTGTTCTAGGAAATTCTTTAGGTTGGATTGTTTGTGTTTTTTTACAATCTGTTGGAATTTTAAACTCTAATGAAGCTGAACTTTTTGCTATTTTCATTGTTATGAACTATTCTTCACATCAGAATTTAAGAACACATCGTTAATCATTGAGTCAGATTCTAGGAATGCAATTAGTTGAATGATTCAAAAAACTAATCGTCCTTGGAGGTTTTGGGAGGATTCTAATAATTTTGACAATATAATAGAACAACTAAATTCAGTAGAGTTCATGTGTGTAAGTCGATCATGTAATTATTTTGAGGATGTACTCTCAAAAAAGGGTGTTGATACTGCTTCTCCTTTGTTGCTTGGGTACATTGATGCTTTGTTCTTTCAGGTTGGCTGCAAACAACCTTTATTGTTGACCTTTTCTTCTGCTTTTCTAATCTCAAGAAATGACGTTCAATATGCCACTTTGTTTTATTGTCCCATTGCATTTGTTGTTCCGGTTTTATGTTAGCATTTTGGATTTTTTGTTATACTAGTGATGGTGAGTATTGATGTTTTTATTAGGCTTTTTTATTTAAGTTATATGAGTTAGGTTTGGTGTATGCGGTGACCTATTGGATTGGGACGGTGCTTGGATAAAGTAAGTTTTTTCTAAAATTATAAGTTAACAAAATAAATTTATTTAATAATAATAAAAAAAAAGTTTGTTTGCATATTTGGAATTTTTTCCCTTCTCTATGAGGATTTAGTCCATTATTTGTGAGAGTTTATTAATAATAAAAGTATAATATTTGAGTTTATTTAGTTAGAGACCTTAAATCTTGATTTGTAGACGTGGATCTTCGATCAATGAAGTTTGGTAGCGCAACATGTTTCTCTATTGATGTTATTGATGTGTAGTGTCATGAACTCATACATGTACGTCTTATGTTGCAAGTTCTTGGAAACACAATTTAGGTATAGAAGATTCAGATGAATTATTATTTTTTCGTCCAAACCAATTTAGGTATAATATATCTCTTTTATTTTTAATTTTATTATTCAAAATAATATATAATAATTATTTTTATTAGTTAAAGGAATAGCAAACTTTATTGGCTTTTGATATTAAAGATTTATGTCTTATCTATATGAATATTTATAATATTTGATATTTATAATTAATAAATTTATATCTTTCAATATGATAAGAATATTGGCAACATCTAATTTGAACAAGTAATAATCGATGAAAGTTTGGTAAAAGTAATTATGTTTAAACAATAAAAGTCATCTTAATCCTATTCTGTTGTTAATTTTTTTTGTTATTTTTTAAATTTATTATAACAAAATAAAAGTAATTACTTTTAATGATTTTTAATTTAATTGATTATAAATCAATTAATTTTATTAGTTGAAAAATAAAGGTAGTTTAAGTTTTGAGTGGTTACATTAATTTCTTATTTAAATTTAAATTTTATTAATAAAATAAAAAACTATATTATATACTAAATAAGTTATATTTTAAATATAACAAGAATTTTAATACAATAGAAAATTATATAATATACTAAATATAATAAAATATAAGAATTCAATTCCTTAAAATAAAAAATTACTTTGTTTATTAAATATGGTATATTTTGAAAAGGCCTAACGACAAAAAAAAAATAATGAACTTCGACATCTTTACCAATTTAGCTAATTCTTTTAATTTTATCAATAAATACTATAATTTATTTTTTTTCATAAATAAAAAAATCTGATTTGTGAGCCCCATGAGATAATTGTCGGTGTTAAATCACCACTTCACTAGAATAAAAAATTATTAATTTTATGTACTTACAAATTTTAAAAATCTTATAAACGTAAAATTTTTCTTCTAATATAAAATTTAATAACCTAACAATTTGCAAAATAAAGAAAAAAACTTATAAAAATCTAATTTTATTTTTTCTACCATGAGAGCTCCAATTCTCAGTTTGATTCAATTTGATTTTTGCAATTTTTGGGTCAAATCGTAAATCAACTTTCCAACTCTTATTTTTACAAAATTTGTATTTCTTAATTAGAAATTATAATTATAAATAACAATTTTTGTATATTTTGATTTAATTAAAAATTTCAGATTGTGAAATTAATAGTCCATAAATAGTTCCTTCATATTTGATTTGAGCTAAGATTAAAAATAATTAAAATATTTTATATTTTATTATTGATTAAATTTATATAATAAATATATAAATAAAAATTAATATTTTAATTTATTGATTAAATTTATATAATAAATATATAAATAAAAATTTTAATTTCTAAAATTAAATAATAATAATGATAATAAAAATTTTAATTTCTAAAATTAAATAATAATAATGATAATAATTAATTTTTTAAAAATTTTAATTATAGAAAATTGAATTAAATATTCTTAAAATATATGTTTTTCGAATTAAATAATTGTTATTCCATATGGACTGGTGTTTTGGCGCTGACTTGATATCTTATGGATCCACATATCATACTTAACTATCAACACCTATTTGACTGAGCGCAGACAAATGATAGATTTGATATGAAAAAAATAAATTGGTAATATTGACTGAAAATTAAAAGAATTGGCTAAAATTGATAAAAATGTCAAAATTCAAATAATTTTTTTTATCATTATGCCTTTTACAAAAGATAAAAATATAAACATTCAATTTGATTATTTGACAATATTTTAATTTGAATAAGTAATTAAACAATAAAAGTTTGGTAAAAGCCAATCAGATGTGGTCTGGTTGTTCTAGAAGGTATCAAGTTTGAGTTTTTTCGACAATAAGAATAACTTACATTCGGTAAAAGTAATTACGTTTAAACAACTTAATCCTATTCTTGTTATTAAATTTTTTTCATAATTTTTTTTATTTACTGTAGCAGAATAAATTTAATTATTTTTAATTTAATTGATTATAAATCAAACTTTAAAAAAAAAAAAAAAAAAGAACAATACCTTCATTATTTCAAGGAATAATAATACAATAAACAATTTTGGAACACTATCCCAAACTTGAAACCAACCATAACGGTAGGAGGCGCTAACAAAAATACGAGAACTTGCATTTGCTGGCCTCCTAACTCACTTAACTAAAATATTCGATTTAGATCTTAAAATAAATTTACAATCCAAAATGATGAGTCCAAACCCAGAATTGACCATAAATGAAACTAAAAATATATATCATAGTCAGTAAAAGCTATTTCACAAGAGATTAACTATTTTTATTGTAATAAATACATTTTTAATTAGTATATTAAAAATCACATCATAAGAAATATTAATTAAATTATAAAAGCTATTTTATTGCATAAGGAATTAGCTATCGTATTGTATAAGAAACTTTTTAAATGTTTGTTTCCAAATATATGCACACTTCAAAATGTTATTTTGTATTATTTTTTATATTTTTATTTTTATACCTTTATAAGTTTTTTCTTTCTTAGTTAATGTTGATTTATGTAATTTAATTTTGTTTGTTGAATTCTCGCAGATGTCTATATTAAAAACTTTCAAAGAATTTGGTTTATTCGATAAACTTGGATTTCTTGTAACTTCGTGCAATTAGATTTATTTCATTTCACTTACAATGTATTGCTATTTATAATTATTAAGTTGCTATTTATAATTATTAAGTCTCGAGTATATATAAGTGAAACGACCCGAAAATTTAATTTCGTAGAATTTTCATTTAAAAACTAAAATTTTTTATTTCAACCAATGAAATTATACCAGCTAGTATTTTATTATAACCAATTGAAATTATACCAAGCTGTAATTTTTATTATTGGCCTAAACTGGACCCGTACCAATTCGATTTTTTCGAATACCAAGCGAAAAAACTCGAAAATTGGCAAATCGAGCCAAAAATTGAAATCAGACTGCAAACCGGTTCGAATCGAACCCGGAAATGGTCTAGAAGCCCAAGATTTTTCTTTCTTTTTCTTTTCTTTTTTTTTTCTTTTCTTTTTCCTTCTTCTTCTTGGCACAACAGCGCGCAGATCCTTTCCCCCCTCCTTCTCTTCCCGTTTCAAGCCACCAGAGCCGATCAAGCTCATCTCCTCGCCGACATGCGTTCACCACTGCAGGCTGCTCAGGCTCCCTTCCCGCTCTCCTTCGTTTCCTGGTGAGCGCAGCAGCCGCAAGGAAGGGCCGCGATCTCGCTCGACCGTGATCCGGCGTCCCAGCTCCAAGTTTCGACGATCCCAAGCCACGAGCCAGGGCGGTCGGACCTCCTGTCCTCCCCTATCTCATTTTAATAGCTTCATCTGAAGTGATTTCGCCTGGATCGGAAAAAAGGAACTGGAACCACCATGAACGGCGGTAAGGGGCGACTGTCAAGTTCGTTTCGACCAGCTAAAGGGTTGATCTCACTAAACTAACGACGGAAATGGAATCCTTGGTGAATTTCGAGTCAAATGGTATGATCGTGACGAATTTCTAGGCATTATTGATCTTCCGGCCATCGTAGACGGCGGCGGCGGCGGCGTTCTGGTGACCGGCCTGTGAGCCTCCGGCGAGGCATCAAGGGACAGAATTTTCCTCTCTTCACGAGGATCGTGGAATCCTCGCCCAAATTTCAATTGGTACGTTCTAAGACCAATTTCCTATTTTCGGTATAAATTCTAAACTTAGTAATCATTAGTTAATTAAATGTGAATTAGTTGAAGAATTTTTTAGGAGAATGTGAACCTAGGATATAATATTAGAAGTTGTGATTATATTAGATTATAGTGTGGGTAATTAAAAATCAACTATCTGCCTTAGTTAAATTTTTACAATTAATTTTGAAAAACTTTAGAAATTTAAGTCCTTTTAAGATAATAGTTGGTAAATCAAATGTGAAACATAAATTGGAAATTAGTTTTATTAGATATATTTAAGATAGGCATTAGCCTAAAACTAGTTGATTATGGCAATAAGAAAGTAAAATGAGTGCTTAGTCGGTTAAGAAGCGATAGGTTGTGTAAATTCTACTAAAGCTTATGATTTAATAAATATCCTTATATGGTTTGGTGTAATATGTATTAGTTTGTTTATTTAGAAGCCTGAAAAGATCGTGGTATTAAATTCTTAGATGATTTAATAAGATTGAATAGTTAATGTGTAAAAAATATAATTATTGGTAATCCGAAAACTCCGAATTTAGTTGATGATTATTTCAATAACAATAGCTAGCTATAGTTTTATATGATTGTTAAGGATTTATATTAAATTGTTTAACTAGTAACGAGTGGAGGTTAAGCAAATAGCTATTTTTCACTTATTTGCTTATTTATTTATTTACTTACTTACTTTTATATAATAAGTTGAAGTTTGACATTGACGATTAAATATTGATGTGATTATTTTGGACGGAGGAAGGGAAATTAATTTGTTTGATTGCCCGAATGATGGGCTGTGTATGTAATGGTTGATGGATATAATATTGCTGATATTTAAGCAGGTAGATAATCTCATTTTTAGGGGAGATGCTGCCGAAATTTCAAATTTCGATAGAACTCAGATTATTTTTAATTAACATATAATTAAGAAGATTTTTTAAATAAATTCTATATATTTGATACATAATAATAAGTACTCTAATTATTTATATATTATCAATTATTATTTCAATTTAAGTATTCCAATTATTTATTTAATTATTTTCATTGTTATTGTTTACATTATTATTATTTAATTTTATTATTATTGTTTTATTGTTAACACTATTTACTTAAGTTGCAAAATTGATCTTGGAATGTCTACTTGAGCATATGCATTACGATGTTTAATTGATTAATATGCTTGCATTTAATTGCAATAACTTGGATGTATTGTGTTGTGATATTGCTGTGCTTGTTTGTGTGGAAATTGGGATGAAAGTGGGGTCCACCATGGGTTTTGTGAGGACGTCGATAAAGCATTGGATCCTGATTAATGAAATGAATTATGAAACTGGGACCGTCGGCCCGGGTAAATGGGAAGATCGGCGCCGCCGTGTGCACCTACTGTTACCGTTACTGTTAACCACAGGTTGGCTTCTTTATTGGGCGCACCGGATTATCTAGGTTTGATCGCAGCCCAGCAGGGTGGCCTGCCTGTTGTGAGCGCCCTGATGATCTAGATTTGATGGAGGACGACCGGTTGCTTTCCTGTTGTATGGAAAGGAAAAGAAGAGAATGGAAAAACAATGAGAGGGCTGGTCAAAGTGAGGATTAGAACCGGTCGGCCAGTATGGGGGATCGGCTCCCCCTGGTGCACACGTTATGAAGAGGAGGGCGCAATGTGGGGAGGACGGCTCATCGGGGGTTCGGTGACGCCAACAGACCAATTTTCCACGTGATGTGATTATATGAAGATGTTTGAATATTGTTGAGTGCTGGTGATATGCCATTTGTGTGACTGGTGTGTGAGCATATAACAGTCGGGATGAACTAGATTGATAATATTGTATACATTTGTGTGATTGTGTGAATGCGTGTGTTGTGCAATAAATATTACTCCTTAGAAAACTCACATCTCTTTTGTTTAAATCTTTCAGGAAGTAGCATTTTCTAAATTTCAGCTATAGCTCTGCTCTTTCGCTGTTTAAAAGAAATTCTCTAATTTTAGTTTTGATCTATTAAATAGATAAATGTCCAAAGGCTTGTCTGTATACATCTGTTAGTGAAATCCGCAGTTGTAGAATTTGTGTACAATTAGTCGTGTACTAACATAGACGATATAATTACGTGAGCCCTATTAAAGATGTGATGTATTGTTAATTAGGCCCGAACTATGAAATTTTGTAGAAGATAAATTTGGGCCGAGATGTAATAAAATCTTGAGGTTTATTTTTCAGTAATATGGGCTGAATATTTGAAATTTATATTGATTGAGATAGTAAGTTGTAGTGTTTTAGGACTTACTACGGGCTTCGGGGGCCTTAAGCCTTACCCGGGCTCTAGTGCGGTCCGGCCCAATGGAGACGGGTCCGTGACAAAGTTGGTATCCAGATGCGTAGGTTATGGGTTCTAGGACACAAACTGGCGGAGTGTATAGGAAATTTCCTTATGTTGGGATGGCGTTAACCAACATAAGGGAAGAAGCTTGGGAATTTCCTTCCTTCAGGGAGGGTGGACGCACTGAAACCCTATGAAGGAAAAATTTCATACCTGCTAGTGTAAACTAATGGTCCATAGAAAGAAGTAATTGAGGACTTGAGTGAAAGTAGTGGACAATAGGCATGAACCCATCGCAAATAACCTATAGGGGCTAGAGTTGATATCAACGCCTTAGGCTAGGGAATAGTAAGCAATACTTGTTTGGTAGTGATTGGCCTGATCACCCAGTACAACTACTTTTTCATGTGAAAGCTCTATTCCTACAGTAAGAATAGGTTAGTGTTTGTATGGTGGATTGATGAACTTTGGGTGATTAGGAATCGGTATTTTAGTATTCAGCTCGGCTACTGAATTTCTTTAGAATTTATTCAAAAGATAATCTTTGTAATTGTTTTATTTACTTGACATTTGATATTTAAAATTTAAAAACCCATTTTAGTTATTTGAATTTAAAATCCCATCTTGATTTTGAATTTAAATTGTATTATGATAAATAATTTAAAAATGACTATTCATATATAAAATTATTTTTGAGAGTTGTCTATTTATATCACGGGGCTAGTAGAATAAGATAATGGAATGATAATGATAATGATAACAATGATGAATGTAAGTAGATAGTTCATAGTCAAGACAAAACACGAACGTTGGAAAGGTCGAGTAGACAATTTTGGAATAGGAGTTAAGTTGCTACTAAATTTGGAGTATAGGACTGTTAATGTGTTAAGTGAGAAAGATAACATTAGGAATGGACTTGAATGATTTAAGGGTATAGAAATTAGGAATGAACTTAGATAATTTAAGGGTATAAGTTAGCATGAAAGGACATAGGTTCAACCAGATTGTAGCGTCTCAGCTCGGTTCATTTGAGTTAACGGGTGGACTGGGAAGGGATGTTACATGAGACAAGTGAGTTGAATCTGAATTTGATATAAGTTAGCAATAGATAGATGCTAAGTTAATAGCTCCACATATGGTGCCTAACACTTAGTTAAATAAGACTAATTAAAAGGTTAGCATTATGGTTTGAAATTGTAATCCAGGAGGATATGGACAAAAGAGTAAAGAAGTTAATTGTATATGTAAATCAAACTCGAAGGAGTTAATGAGATCGATTTGATGTGATATCTGAATGGTAAGGCAGCATTAGGTCAAGAATTAAGAAATTTTATTAAAAACCTTAGTATTGATGAGTATTAGGTATAAGGTGAATATTTAGGGTACATAATAAATGATAGGTTAAAAATGTTAGTGATTATGTAAGTCGTGAGTGATGAGGACTAGTAGTATGAAAGAAACCAAGTGGGCAAAATAATTAATAAGAATATTTAATATCCTTAGGACGAACTAATAGCAACATTTGTGGAATGAAAAGTTATTAAAAATATAAGACTGATTAGTAGTATGAAAGAAACCAAGAGAACAAAATAATTAATAAGAGTATCTAATATCCTTAGGATGAACTAATAACAATATTGGTGGAATGAAAGTTATTAAAAATATAAGAGCTAGGAGAGATGAAAGGTAAGTTAAAGAGAAATTGATAGTTGAGTTGAAAGCATTAAAAATCTTTGTAGAGGCATGATAACTGGGGGTACAGTTGCACCAGTCTATAGTAAGAATATTATAGGGAAAATAGGGTAACTTGATAGATTAAGTATTAAAGAGAAACTGATGGTTAAACATGAAAGATATTAAAAATCTTTGTAGAGGCATGATAATTGGGGGAATAGTTGCACCAGTCTACAGTAACAATATTATAGGGAAAATAGGACTTGTATGGGTATGAATCAAGAGAGTGAGCTCAAGTCGCCCTGTGATACTAATAGACAATGAAAGTTACGAGACGATTTTTCTTAAAGTTTTGAATTAAAGAAATAGTTTTCTGATTAAGCAAAGATGTACTGATAACATATGTAAACTAAATGAGTTAATCCTTATTATAAGTAAATCAAATTTCAATTTTTTTTTTTAATTTTCATAAGCTATGTATTTAACCCTTACCAATATATTTTGCTTTCATAGAATATGTGTTTTGGTTAGATTGATGGAAAAGCCTTTTGACATTATCATTGTGTATTTTCAACTTTATTGGAACATGGTTTTCATGGAAAAATAAGTAATAAAATTTAAATTTTCAAATAAAAACTATATAATCTTGAGAAACATGTATGATATATATTATGTATTTTCTTGATAAATTTGGTTTTATTGTAAATTCAAAGAAAGATTTTCTAAAGATTTCAGTCGCTGACTGATAATAGAAATTGGAGGTTATAGTAATAGACTTAAGTTTCCTGTGAGTTTTAATCAAGTGACAATAGATGTAATAGATGGTTGAACGAATGACAATAGATGTAATAATGGTTGAGACGAATACATTTTTTGAGTGTGAATGGAACCTTGTTTGCTAGTTTTAACCGGGGTTTGAGTTATAATGAAACCCTTTTAATTCCATTCATTCTTGGATGTTCAATCAAGATGGAATAATTGTTTGTTAAATAATTCTTACATGCTTTTCTTTTCTAGTTTGCATTCCTATCCTCTTTGCTCATTTCTAAAAATTCGAGGCAACGATTTTAGTAAGGGGGGAGATTGAAACGACCCGAAAATTTAATTTCGTAGATTTTCATTAAAAACTAAAATTTTTTAATTTCAACCAATGAAATTATACCAGCTATATTTTATTATTTGCTAAACTGGACCCGTAAACCATTTCGACTTTTTCGAATCCAAGCGAAAACTCGAAAATCTGCAAATCGAGCCAAAAAATTGAATGCAGACAAACTGGTATCGATATCGAATCCGGAATGGTCCTAGAAGCTCCAAGATTTTTTCTTTCTTTTTCTTCTTTTTTTATTCCTTTTCTTTTTTCTTTTTCTTTTCGTTCTTCTCTTGGCCAGCAACAGCGCGCTTACGCTCCCCCTCCTTCTCTTCCCGTTTCCGGCCACCAGAGCCGATCAAGCTCATCTCCTCGCCGACGCGTCACCACTGCAGCTGCTCAGGCCTCCCTTCCCCGCTCTCCTTCATTCCTGGTGAGCACAGCAGCCGCAGGAGGGCCGCGATCTCGCTCGACCGTGAATCGCGTCTCCAGCTCAAGTTTCTGACGGTCCCAAGCCATGAGCCAGGTGCGGTCGACCTCCTGTCCTCCCCTATCTCTATTTTATAGCTTCAATCTTGAGTGATTTCGCCTGGATCGAAAAAATCCAAAGAGGAGCGGCTGGCCGAAGGTTTAGAGGCGATTTCCAACCAAATGGGGCACAATCAGTTCAAATTGGTCATATAATCGAGGTCAATCGAGGTCCTGGCATAATTTCGAGCATTTTGGGTGTGTCATCGGCAAAATTTCTGGGCAAGATTCGACTTTCCGGCCACCGTGCACGGCTGCCGCGCGGCAGTTCCGGTGACCGGCCGGCGACACTCCGGCGAGACCCTGAGAGGCAGAATTCTCTTCTCTTCGTGCTGATCGTGGAATCTTCGCCCAAATTTCAAATGGTACGCTCTAAGGCTCCGTTCCTAATTCTTCGTGTAAATTCCAAATTTATAATATTATGCTGTGAATTAGTTGAAGAATTTTTAGGAAAATGTGAACCTAGAATATAATTATCAGAGTTGTGATAATATTAGATTATGAGTGTGTGATTAAAATCACTATTTGCCTTAGTAAAATACAATTAATTTTGAAACTTAGAATTTAAGTCCTTTAAGTTAATAGTTGGTAATCAAACGTGAAACATAAACATAAATTGGAAATAGTTAATTAGATATTTAGATAGCCATTAGCCTAAAACTAGTTGATTATACATAAGAAAAGTAAAATGAGTGCTTAGTAGTTAAGAGCGGTTAGGTGTATAATTCTACTAAGCTTATGATTTAATAAATATTCTTATATGGTTTGTGAATATGTATTAGTTGTTGTGAATATGTAATTAGTTGTTATAGGCCGAAAGCGTGTATTATATTCTAGATGATTTATAAGATTGATTAGTAATGTGTAAAATATAATTTTGGTATCGAAAAACTCCGAATTTAAGTTGATGATTATTCAATACATAAGCCTTATAGGTTTTAATATGATTGTTAAGGAATTTATATTTAAATTGTTTAACTAGTAACGAGTTGGAGGTTAAGCAATAATAGCTATTTTTCCACTTATTTGTTTATTTACTTACTTAAATGTATATAGGGATAAGTTGAAGTTTGACATGACGATTAAAATAATTGGATGTGATTATTTTGGACGGAGGAAGGGAAATTATTTTGTTTGATTGCCGCGAGGATGGGCTGTGTATGTAATGGTTGATGATATAATTTGCTGGATATTTAAGCAGGTAGATAGATCTCATTTTAGGGGAGATGCTGCCGAAATTTCGATGAACTCAGATTAATTTTAATTAACAATATATTATTAAAGAAGATTAAAAATTTAAATAAATTACTATAATTTTGAATACATATGATTAAATAAGTCTCTAATTTATTTATATATTATCATTATTATTCATTTAAGTATTCCAATATTTATTTAATTATTTTCATTTTATTGTTTATCATTATTATTAATTTATTTTTATTATTATTGTTTATTGGTTAAACACTATTTACTTAGTTGCAATTGATCTGGATGTCTACTATGGCATTGCATTATACGATGTTTAATTGATTAATATGCTTGCATTTAATGTGCAATACTTGATTAATTGGGTTGTGAATAATTGCTGTGATTTGTTTGTGTGAATGGTGGGATGAAGTGGGGTCACCATGGTTTTGTTTTGAGGACGGTCGATAAAGCATGGATCCTGAATTATGGATGAATTTATGAAACTGGATCGCGTTCGGCCGGGTAAAATGGGAGATCGCGCCCCGTGAGTGCACCTAATGTTACCGGTTACTGTTAACACAGGTGGCTTCTTTATTTTTGGGCGCACACGGATAACTTAGGTTTGATCGCAGCCCGGGGTGGCCTCTGTTGTGAGCGCCTTTAGATGATCGTAGATTTGATGGAGACGACCGGGTTGCCATCCTGTTGGTAAAAATGGAAAGGGAAAAAAGAGGGAATGGAAAAACAATGAGAGGGCTGGGTCAAGTGAGGATTAGACCGGTCCCGGCCCAGTATGGGGATCGGCTCCCTGGTGCACAGATGTCGGTTATGAGAGGTGGGCGCATGGTGGGAGGACGGCTCATCGGGGGTTTTCGGTGACGCCACAGACCATTTTTATTCCACCGGTGATGTGATTATATAAAGATGTTTAATATTGTGAGTGCTGGTGATATGCCATTTTGTGTGGACTGGCTGTGTGAGCCATATAACCAGTGCCATGACTAGATGATATATTTATAACATTTGTGTGAATGCCGTGTGTTTTGTGGCAATAAATATTACTCGCTTAGAAAACTCACATCTCTTTTGTTTAAAATCTTTCCCAGGAAGTAGCATTTTCGCCTAAATTCCAGCTTTATAGCTCTGCTCCTTTCCGCTTTTAAAAAGAAATTCTCTAATTTTAGTTTTGATCTATTAAATAAGATAAATGTCCGAGGCTTTGTCTGTATACAATCTGTTAGTGAACTCCGCAGTTTGTTAGAATTTGTGTAAGCAATTAGTCCGTGTATAACATAGACGATATAATTACGTGAGCCATATTAAACGATGTGGATGTATTGTTTAATTGGAGGGCCCGACTGTGAAATTTTGTAGAAGATAAATTTTGGGCGAGATGTAATAAAATCTTGAGATTTATTTTTCCAGTAATATGGACTGAATGATTTGAAATTTATATTGAGATAGTAAGTTGTATGTGTTTTTAGGCTTACTAACGGGCTTCGGGGGCTTTAAGCTTAACCGGGGCTCTAAGTGCCGTCCGGCCATGGAAGACGGGTCGTGAACAATAAGTTACCAAATAAAGAATTTGTAATATTGAGATCGGACAAAAAAAAAAAAAAAAAAAAAAAAAAAAAAAAAAAAAAAAACATGGTTACATTTAATAATGATAAATTACCTTGTATTTTGATTGTTTAACAAATATATTAAAAAAACTTGAAAATTAATAATAGTCATTTAAATATTATAGTGAACCTGTTTTTTGAATTTCAGAGGACATTGCAAAAGGGGCAACGAGATAGATGTTGCCTTAATGCATAATAAATTTATATAATTTATGAAAGTTAGCCATTATAAAAAGACTGAATATATAAATTTACACATGAACTTCGCAACTTTAATATTATGATAACCTAAACATTAATATTATATACCTTTCAACACTAATATCAATGATTTTTTGAGAGTTTTTGGATTTTATTTATAAATATCGATTTAATATATAGTTAGCACGACTTTTGAAATAATAATTTTCATAAATTTTAATTTTTTAATAAGTATTTAATTAATCTAATTTTACAAACTGAAGTATTCAATAAAATAATTTTGAAAATTAAAGTGTTAAATAGATGTAATTTCATAAGTTAAAATGTGCGATGGGTCAAAGCAAAAGTTGAAGTTGTCACAAAATTAAAATAAGAAAGTTTATGGATAATTTATGTATTGTGCCATTATAAAAAGCATATAATTAAATTGAATGAAAAGAATAGAACTATTTATTTTTATCTCAATCACTTATTATTTATTTAACTATTTTATGCAAATGTAAGTAACACAAACAGGTCGAAATAAATAAAGTAATTTTGAAAGATAAATAACAAGCGAGAAGAGCGAATATAAATAATGAGTACAAATACATACAATTCACGTCGGAAAAAACTAGTTAATAAAAAAAATTAAGAAAAACTTAGTATCACGAACCATTTAGGCCCCGGCCAGCATGTCGAACCATACACCCGACCTATTAGTTTGCAATAAAAGAAACATCATATGACAAAAAAAAAAAAAAATGGAACCTCTGTCCAAATGAAATAGCCTGCATTTGGAATAGAACTCAAGCAATCTCATAAGCTGCCATACTAGCTTGGCATCAAACTCATGAAACCGTAACTAAATTGGTTTCATTTGACAACTTCTAACATTCTAGAATGTTTTGGTAAAATTCATTAGAACCTATAACCCGAAACCAAGCTTTAATTTGTCAAACTTATTTCGAATCTGTCTCTACCTCTGTGATGCAACCCTTCGTTCTTCTACCAGGAAAGAGCGTCTAGGACTGTCACTGCTTTAGCAAAAAGAATAGTGTTATAACTAATGAAAGCACCTCCTGTAGCAACAAGAAAAGCCCCAATCCATTAATTTAGCAGTCCTCCAAAAGCCATCTGCCACTGCCCAGGACCACATGCAACATCAACATTGATTTTGCAAAAACCAAGAACAGTACGACGCCAATACAACTGAGTAGGACCTGCAGGCCCAAAAATGCCTGAACCCGTTAAACCTGATGCAGTAGATTCAGTCAAGATTGAGTTGAGCATCTTGCGAAGAGGAAAAACAGTAGATAGCAATTGTAGCATGTTTACCTTGCTAAACACACAGATTTCGATGATGCCAAAGACTAATGAGAAGATTGCAAAACTTTTCTAATTCATTTTGAAGCTGCTGCAAAATTGAAAATACAAAAACTCCCAAAATTGACAAACCGATGTGAAGTCTCAGCATGAGCACTAGGTCCAATCCGCTAAACTCTAATTTGGATTAGGTTCACTCAAGGGTTTTGTGTAGTCGCTGTTTAAATTTAATTATGAGGTAAAGATAATAGAAGTGCACTACTCGATAAAACCAATGAGAATTGAGGGACTAAGTTTTCAATTAAATGATCAATTAATTGGCCAGTTATTAATGTTCGATCCAATATTAAAATAGGTTTGAGACGAAGAAGAATGTCATTTATACCAAAACTATAAAATAAAGCAAGAAACAAAATAAATTACAAAATAAGGGAGTATTGCCTTGATGAGTGAAGTCTACAACAATCACATATCTCTCGATCCAAAGAGAAAAGAAAAGGAAAATAGAGTTTTCGGTACATTTGGTCCGCAACTCGAGTTTAGAGAGTCGAGTCTGCCTGCTTATTCCTTGGAATAATAATCAAATCTAAGTAGTTTTTTCCCCTTGTGAAATGAAATTGGTTGATTTTAATTATGAAAGGTTAATTGAACACTTTTAATTATCATACTCTAGTGCGGATTGTCATTTTCATGAAAAGAGTGATTTTGGATTTGAATCACTAAAAATGGATTTTCTAAGTTGGATTGCCGAATTTTGGATTAAAAATGAATTTTAGCTTTGGATTGCCATTTTGGAAATAAGAAAGGCTTTTAATTTAAAAGAAGAGAGCAATATCATTTTTAATCAGCCAGTTTCCTATTTGAAAAAGTTAGAAAATAATTTTTCAGTTTTATAAAATTTAACTAAGACTTGAAAAATAGCTTTAAGTTATTTTCCACGGTTTCTAGTTGTTACTAAAGATGAAAGCGAGATGGATTTTCGTGGGTACCTGACCGTAAAAATCTATTTAAAGCAGATTAATTAGGGTATTTTTTTTAAATGAGTTTGAGATAGATATGAGTTTCAAATTAACTATTCATCACGGTTTTGAATTGAGTTTGAGTTTAAAGCTGCAGGTACCCTCTATCCACCATAACCCATTGATATAGTTTAAAAATGTTAGATATAATAAATTTTAAGTGAAAATTTAATTGTACTATTTGGCTCAATATTTTACTGAAGGGTAAATAAATTAAATTCAAGCCTAAAACTCCAAACCCTAATATCATCAAAGTGGATTTTCGAGAGTGTCCAATCATCCAACCCTTTTAAAATGAGTTTGGGTATTAATTCAATGGATATAGAACTGGTGCGAGTATTAAAATTTTAAATGAGTTTGAGATGAACACAAGTATCCAAATTTTTAAGAAAGTTTGAATATGAGAAATGCAAATTTGGCAGGTACCTGCCCAGCTTCTATCCCTAGTTGCTACTATGAAGTTTTACATTAAAATAATCTTCAAGCAAAAAGATATAATATTATCTCTTCTAATTTTAGTTTTATTATTCCAAACAATATAAACAATTCTTTTGATTTTTTGAAAGATAAATAAACTGTATATACTCACATTAAAATTCTATGTCTGATAGTATTTATTATAAATGTTGAATTATATTGTTGAAATTATTTTTTTAAAAATACCATTTTATGTATTATAAAAAAATAAAAAATAATGAATGACTAATTTCAAAACACTTTTACGTTCTAAAATTCGAGTGGATTAAAAAAAAAAAAAAAGCTTACTTTTAGTTGGCTGCTGTCTAGTAAAGACCTTCCTGCTATAATTGGACCCATGGTTGCAGCTGGATTCTCCAGTATGGCTCTTAGTAGGGAATAGCCAATTTCAATTATGAGCAAACACACACTTTTTCAAACTCATATCTAAGAAAATCTTGGCACTTGATTTCATACATTAAATAGGAAATGCTTTGAAACATTTGGCAAATCCAAATAAATTGAGATAGTTATATTAATTATTTATATAATAGAAGTACAGAGTAGGAGAAAACATAACTATCATTAGGTCGTTCTTAGGGAATAAGGATGGCTGTGCTTTCCTCCAAGCATTTCTTTGTCATTCTCCTTGTTTTCTCAGGTTTCTTTATTTGTTTATTTTTTATTTCCGCATTATTTTTTTAAAGAGAGGACATTTTATTCAATAAGCAAATTCAAATCATCAAGAACCAGAGCTTCAATATTTTGAAGAAATTTATACCAAATTTAAAAATTAGTATAATGCATGATCAACTTTATTCATTTGTCTTCGCGCTTAATTTCTGTCTTTTTCTTTTTTTAACTTAAACCCTGATTTGTTTATCGCAGTTACGGTCGTAATACACAAAGTGGAAGCCGAAACATGCCGGCATATACTTCCAAGTCTTCCAAATCTAATAAACAAAGAAGGCAATTGTGTGCTTCGTAGTTGTATAAGGTTTTGCAGATTTTTACAGGAAGGAGAAGGAGAATGTTCTAATTTTAGCCCACACACGCGTTGTATGTGTAGCTGGGAATGTTAATGATTGATTAATCAGATTCCAATGGGATTTATTACTATATGAACATCTATCAAACAACAGAAAATACAGCAAACTAGTAATACAAGTACAGTAATCCTTGTCTGGCATAGAACAGTTTGTATACTGATTATTGTTTGATGAATAAAATAATTTGTCAGTAAAACATTTGATCGATACATATATTTTTAGGAGAATCTCATCAGACAGCGATGGATAAAACAAAGACAAATTGTATTTGGCCTGCATTTCGTACACATGCTAAACAGTTTAATGAACTCACATGTAATGGATGAAAGAATTCAAATCCCATGTGGTATGAATGTATTCCAAATTCCAAATCGTCATTTCGAGTGTCTGCTGTTTGTTTATATGATTCTGTCATGATTGAAAATTTATCATCCCTGGAAAGATTAACCAATATGGTTAGCATCTGATAAAGATCGACTATCCAAGATATGAAAGTAGCTGCCAAAATAAAAAGCACATGATCAAGAATTGCATCGTGGAGGCAAAAGGAAAAAGGACAACATTTTTGCTGTAAGGGTCCAGGCATTAACCACTATCTATACTACACGAACTGCAGTTGATTTATTTACTGACTTGTATGGTAGATTTCACTTGATTAAGAACTAGAAGAACTAGATGGATTGAAGTTTAGCTATCCTATCCTGAAACTTCTTTAAACAGCATCCAATAGCAGCAAAAATGTTTACATTTTGCATGTTCACTTAAAAGTTTAATGGGTTATTATGGCATGTATAATTCACTAGCATTTTGTAATGCTTATCAGGACCAAATTGGAAAAACAAAATTAAATCCTCAGAAGCAAGACCCGAAACTGGTGATGCTATGAACTTTATAGCATGTGATCTCATCCCCATGAAACAAGTGGACAACACTTGGGGTCTGTTGGCAGGGCCAACCATGAGAGATTTTTCTCGGTCAAATCGAAACACAAAATGCCATCTTAAAGTATCATAAGATTCCTGATAACCAGAAATAATTCGAGATCAAAAAGGATGAAACGAAAGCACAGAGCTTAAATTTACAAAGCAAAATTAAGGAATTGTGATGCCAAACATTGATAAGGATACTCCCAGTCAATGAAACAATAACAGGATGCAGTTCCTTCTAACCTAGAGATCTTTGTTTGGTTTTCAGCCAGTCCATCAACTGTCCAGACAACTAAAAAAAAAAAAAAAAAACTAAACGATTTGAAAAATGACTAAAAGCAAAGTTCAAGCCAAGTGCATCTCAGAATCTGATGTTGAAGAAATAATCACATGAATAAAATCACCAGAAATATCTGGATGATTGATTAGGATGACCAGAACTGTCAGCATAATGATGCATAATGGAACAAAATTCAATTTAGAACTGTTATTACCTTTGTGCATAGAGTCTAATTCTTAATCATTGTGGTTTGAAAATTGCATGCAGGAAATAATATGGCTTACAAGGTAAAACACCTTTATGTGAAGATGTAAGTATGAAAATTTCCTGATATCAGCTGTGTACTTTGAAGCACTTCAGATAAGGAAATAGCTGAAGCAATTCATCACGGCTCCGTCTCTGCAAGAAAACATGTAATTAACAAATTGATTGAAAATACAAGAGACTTAACAAACCGAGAGAAATAAAAGTGAAGCAAAAGAAATACTTCAATCTTTCACTGACATGGGACTGAGCATGTTCTCGTGCCTATGTTGACTACACTACATGTATGTGCACTCGCTTGAATACACGGTTAAGCAACCCCATGAACATTGCAAAGTAACATCTTATCAATACTTGTGTTAACCCCTAACGCTCTTGGTATGGCCACACAACCAAGGAGTACCACTAGCAACTGAAGTTACAATAATGAAAATATATAGCAAACCATCTCATATAAGATTGATGACACATTACTCCACAGTATGTAGGAGGATTAACGTTATCACCTACCCCAAATTGGCAGGAATTCACGATTTACAGTGCATTAAATACTGTGGAAGTATAGAGGAGGTGGAAAAAGAAAATAGCAAATAACATGGCAAGATGTGAATATTTAGAAGAAACCATCCTAGTGAATCACCTTATTGAATTTACTGGAAATGCAAGACTATAAATTTAACAATTTCAAATAAACAACTAACAATTTTTTTTATTCACATTGTGATAAAAATAGTTCTCAGCAGTACATAACCAACATAGTCAGAGTATAAGAGGACCTAGAAATTCTTGTTGCTTGGGTTTACAGCTTTAAACTAAAAGCTTATCAGACAGGACCCCACAACTATTAACTTGCACATAAACAACCCATGCCCTTCACAAGAAAGAGTTACCTTTATGCCAATGCATCCATTCACATCAAGGGTTGTAATTGTGTTTGAGCAGAACTTTGAAAGAGCTTCCAGGCACTTGTCAGTCACACCAACTATTCCAAACAAACTGCAGCATTCTTTCCAAGACATCAGAGACAGGACTATAGCGTGAAATTGCACATTTGAATGAGAGAACAAAGTAGACCGCATGCTATCAATATTATCCGTAATTATCTATATATTATTCTCAAGTGATTAGTAATTTGTAAAATTTACGACAATGTTAAGAATATTGAGCAAATATTTCCCCATGATACTTGCCAGATATTGGAACTTTTGGTTAGCAGCAGAATGATCGTAGATAGCAATGCCTGAATGACAGATAGCAGGCTTAACAAACTCTTTCAGTTAAGTGCTCAAGCAGGGCAGCTGCTTACAGGTGGTTGAATAGTCAATAATGTTTTGTACGACTTCTTGTTGTTTGAACATTGGTACAGACTCACTTAAACATCAATATCCCAAGACTATTATATCTTTTCTACTATGCATGGTCAATAAGGAGGAGGAATAAAGGATGCTTTTTTTGGGTTTACCTGAGAAACTCGAGACGGGTGCAACCTTCGGCAATAGCTAAAACCCCCACATCAGTGACTCGAACACACCTAATGAAAGAAAAGAAAGAAGTTATATGTAATTATATCTTCTTATTCCACAACTTTTTATAGACCTGTTATTTTACTCACCAGGTCAAATTGAGGGAGACAAGATTCTTGCATTTAGCTATACAAGAAAGTCCGTCATCAGATAGATTCTGAAAAATAAATTGCAATGTATATAAGCCTTTGGCAAAACTGGATGTAAAAGCTTGTTCAGAAAGGAAGCAGACTTTCACCTGGGCACCACATAAATCTAAGAATCTTAAGTCAGGTAGATTTGATATGTTCTTGTAAGCTTTGTCAGTGAAGCTGAAAGGAATCAAGCAGAACATAAGCCCCATAATTTTGAAATGCATGTACTATAACAAACTTTAAAACAACATTGAAGACATCAGTACTAACTTTGAAAGGGCATAAAGATTTAAACTCTGGAGAGAGGAGCACTTGGACAATATTTGTTGCAAGCCACCATCTGTTAGCTTGATGCACCTGAGAACACCAAGACAATAAAAATATGCACATACCCTCAGTAAGAACTAATCAAATTTGGTACCTCAATAACCCAATCATTGGACTGGAAAATAATTTAGGATGTAAATTGGTGTGTTGTTGATAGGTAAATAATTATTTCCCTTATTTGTTAAGCAGCTTCTGGTAACTTAATACTTTGTTCAGACATGAATAAAAATAAATAATTTGATACATTTCAGAAGCAGACAACATTTAGAACCTTTTTCTATTTAAATAAGCTTGATCTCATAAAAATTTAATGAGAACCAACTGCATACCTAGTCAGGTTCAACAACTCTAAGTCTTGATAATTGTCTCCAACTAATTGCAAACTTTTGTCTGTTATATTCTGCAATAACAAAAAGGAAAAAAAATGGAAACAAAATTTTATTACTGATTAATTGAGTTGTATGGGACAAGTGAATTGTCATTAATTCAGGCAAATTTGCGTGTGTTCTCCTTTTCCCTATTCTCTTTCATATTCCAAGGAGTTTCCAAATGTTTCCGTGCAGAAAACGTTTCCAAAACACAGAAACAGCAGTCAAAGTAAGTTTCCGAGCAACATAGCTAGCAAGCATCTTATGATCATATTACAACATCACTCCCTTTCAAAGTCTGCACTCAAATATATTTTGATTTCCTTCATATTTCAGCATAGTATACAGAAATAACCAGCATCAAATGTAGGATCAAGTACCTTACAACCACTCAAGTTCAAATCAACTACATGTTTGCAGTTCTCTACCAAATGCTTTATACTGACATCTGTCACTCTGAAGCTCAACCCACATACAAAACTTGTTAGCGATGAAAAACATTACTCCCTACTATTGCACATTTGCAAATCTAGTAAATTTCAAGTACCTCACATTCCAATAAATAGAAAAGACTTTGAGATTTGGACAAGCACCAGTTACAGCTTCTATTCCCTTGTCAGAAATTTTCTGGCAGCCATTCAGGTTTAAAGACTCCAGGTTTTGAAGAGAATTGATAAACTGAAATCTCAAAATTCATCAGTATAGTTTTCACAGAGAGGAAATTAAATTTTAAATTGTATAAAGTAAATTTTACAACAAATTTTTAGATTCTACTATCAAGATTAAGGTAAACTCTGTGTTCTTATACTAAAATCCCTATTGCAAAGATAAATTTGGGCATTACTATTCTATACAATAATAAGTTCTAAGAATATTTTTTAACTTTAAGGACAGATTTGCCTTCTTTTTTTCTGTTTACTGAAACTAAGAATCAAGCTTTAATATTTTTATCTAAATCATTCACGAATCCTTAATTGTAGCTCTTTATAAATGAAAAGATAGGTCCAGTACAACTTTGCAACGTTATCAAATTTCAACTACCTTGCTTTGAAGGACTTGAAGATGTCTGTCTTCAATATCTTGTGCAAATTCAAGGCTAATCTGCTTCACATGCTGGTATCTTGACTACAAAAACAAAAGAAACATTGAGCTTCACGACACCGTGTCAACAAACAAATATTTGCGAGTTTGTGAAAATTACCAGTGAAAGAGCTGCTATAAGCCTATCTCCCGCCTTGCTCATCTCACGAAAATCAAGAACCTTAAATTAAATAAGAAGAAGAACCCATATCAAGAAAAGCATTTAAATTGTATACTGATCAAAATTAAGAGTTGGAGAGAAGGAAATTATACGAGCCAGAGAGAAGGGTAGGAGATGAGAGTGCGGTGGAGCCAAGGGCTGACAAGTAGAAGTGAGATAAGGTCTTTTTGAGGAAGTCTTGCGCTGACTATCTTCATTACTCTTGGGATTGTTTCTCTGCTCCATGTTAACTCGTCTTCTGCTTCCTTGGCTTCCATTCTAGACAGAGTCGGACAGAAACTGAAAGACGGCAATGGGTTTGGCCAAGCTGTGGTTTTTTTGTTTTTTATTTTCTTTTTTTTTTTTAAATAAATAAATAAATGACTATTTGGCTCATAATGGAAACTAGCTCATTATGCACCCCAAACTTGGCTCTTTTATTCAATTTGCTCCAATTTCAACTTTATAGCCAAGTCACTCAGGTAAAAATGTCAAATTGCTCATAATTGGTCAATGCACGTAAGAGAGTTTCTCTCTTCTTGATGGGTAAGGCATAGCTTAAAGGAGCTGATTCGAGCGTTCCAAAACAACAGGTTCAAACATAATATACAGAGAGATTTTCAATTCCCAATTAAATCAAAAATCAAAGTCACAAATAGATTTTAAGCTCATAAATCTGCAAGAGTAAATATTTATTAAGTCAGCTTAACGTTATAAAAATATCATTGCTCTGTAATTAACAAACCTTGCTCCGGAAATAAGGCTATTCAAAAATTAATTTATTCCATCTCTGTTTCAAAATACTCGTTACATTTACAATTTTACGTCTCTTAAGAAAATTATTAAATTTGTTTAAATTATAATGAATTATTGAGTAAATTGACTATATTATATTTTATTTTAAAATTAATTCTCTAAGAAAATCATTTAATTGAAGTAATAATTATTAGTCATATATAAAGAATAAATATAGAATAAAAAATATTTATTACTCAGTTAAAATGTAACACATATTTTAAAAAAATTAAATTTTTAAATGTGAAAAATATTATGAAACAAAAATAATAATTTCTTTCGGTCGCTGTTCACGTGTGGGATAAAATTGTGAGCAATTTTTGACAAATTAATCGGCTGTGAAGTTAAAATTTGGATAAACTACGTGGGCCAAATTCTGGGTCAAAACGAGCTATTTATTCATCAATTTTAGAAACTCAACCAAGGTGGTCGCTTAACCTGCACAGCCATATATAATGGCTGAAGTGTGAGCGAAGACAAACTAAAGCAGAAAATGATCTCCAAAACCCACAAATCTTTAATTACTGTACGAAACTTGTTGCAGCCAAAAACTCCGTTGGAACCCAACAACAACCGTAATCATCTTTACCATTTTCTTCTCCAGTGTCGATCCATTGTTAAGGTCAGGCTTAAATGGGTGAAGAACCGTAGCCTCGACCACATAATTGATAGAGAGACCGATCTTAAGGCGGCTTGTCTCTTAAAGGACGCAATCAAGCGCTCTCCCACTGGCTTTCTCACTGCTAAGTCTGTTGCTGATTGGCATAAGCTTCTTGGCCTTACTGTGCCTGTTCTTCGCTTCTTGCGCAGGTCTTTTGCTTTTTCTCTTCTTTCTTTTTTGGCCTTAAAATGGGTGTGTGCAGTGAAATTTAGAATCTTTTTATTCCTCATTTGATTATCCATTTTGCAATTTTCTCTTTTTATCCATAGTTCATTAGTTTGGTCATGTCGGAGAACATTTGAGGGTGGCCTGAGTAGAATGGTTTGTGAAAATAGGAGTATATATCAATTTTTAGAGATTTTGCTTGTTTGTTAACTCCTTGTCTTTGGGATAAATGAATTTGAAGCGTAGAATTTTATGTATAAATGATAGAATCTGGTTTAGTTAATTGAAAACGTAAAATTAAATTTTGCTCATTTTAATTTATAGCAAACAAGAAATTTCAAATGGAATATTATGGAATTCATTGAATCCAAACAAATTCTAGTTTCAAATTATTGGATACTGTATGGTTCTTGTGGGTTTTTGGAGATAATACTCTAT
This sequence comes from Jatropha curcas, assembly GCF_014843425.1. Next base: position 2,096,309 of record NW_023590825.1, read on the forward strand.
TTAACATTGTAAGAATGTGAAAATGTGGAGTGGATTTGTATACTAGCTATGGGAATAAAAATATTTGATTCTTTTACGGTCAAATGAATTCTTTTCGCAGATTTTTGAAACACCCAGTATTTATTTGCATTTGCTTGCATGTGCACCTAATTTGGGTGAATAATGTCGTTAAGAAATTGGAATGGTTAAAATAACGATATATATTTAATTCCATCGATGTGTAGGTACCCAACTCTTTTTAGTGAATTTCCTCATGCCCGTTATGCGAATTTGCCCTGTTTCCGTTTAACGGACACTGCACTCTTGCTGGATTCACAGGAGCAGAGCATACACCAAAATTATGAGAGTGATACTGTGGAGAGACTTTGTAGAGTGCTTATGATGATGAAAAGTAGGACAGTACCACTTCAATCACTATATCCTTTGAAGTGGGACCTCGGTTTGCCTGATAATTTTGAGAAAATATTGATTCCAAAATACCCTGATCATTTTCAATTTTTTAAGGCATCAAATGGTTTTGGGTGCTTACGGCTTGTGCAATGGCGGGATGAATTCGCAGTTTCTGCATTGCAGCGTAGTAATGAGAGCAAAGAAATGGGTAATGAGTATCAGAAGTTCAAGAAAGGGCAGACTACTTTGGCTTTCCCAATGAGTTTCCCAAGGGGGTATGGAGCGCAAAAGAAGGTGAGAGCATGGATGGAGGAATTTCAGAAGTTACCCTATATTTCGCCATATGAGGACTCGAGACAGATTGATCCAAATAGTGAACTCATGGAGAAGCGAGTTGTTGGGGTTTTGCATGAGCTTCTGAGCCTGACAATTCATAAGAAGACCAAGAGGAACTATTTGAGGAGCTTGAGAGAGGAGATGATTCTTCCACATAAATTTACTCGACTATTTACAAGGTATCCAGGGATTTTCTACCTCTCATTGAAGTGTAAGACAACCACAGTTGCTCTTAGAGAAGGTTACCAGCGGGGAAAACTAGTGAATCCACATCCTCTTGCTCGTCTCAGAGATAAGTTTCATTATGTGATGAGAACTGGACTTCTTTACCGGAATAAGGGTGCTAATATGATACCTGAAGATATTTTGTTGAATGATGCTGAGGATGAGATTGGAACAGATGAATCTGAGGAGGAAGAGGGTGAAACAGATGATGCCTGCTATGAGGTAACCTCTGAGATCGACGATACATCTGATGAAGGTTAGATTTTTGTCCAACAGAATCGACAGTCTTACTGTATAATCAGAACTGAAATGAACATCTGATACTGAGGTAAGGTATGAAATATATAATTCACATTGGCTTATTTTAAGTTCTTAAATACAATTATCTGTTAGTACTTTACAGGTCGACAGTCTGTTGTTAGGCCAATTATATAAAAAAGGCAAAGTCTTTCATTTTTCGAAAGTTAATTAATACAGATTACTAAACCTGCTTAATATGACAGCAAGTATTCTGATTTCACTTCTGTAAACATAAAGTTGGGAGGTGTGCCCTTTAGGAATATGAACTCGTATGCCAATTTAAATGCATAGCTAATGTTTTAATTACCTGAAGTGTGTCATTGTTGAAAACACGTTTATTTTAATAAAAAAAAAGAATAAATGAGAATATATGTTTGTTGAATATCATAAATTATTCTCGAGTAGAATGCTTATATACAGTCCAATGGGTGCTTCTTACTTAAGAATGTTGATTTTGTGCATTAGGTTGATAAATTTCATGTCTGCTGTTTTGAGATAGAATCACGACTTTCTGAGGCTTTGTAATTGCTCCGTCTTTGATAATTATATGGTGCTGCTTGAAGAATTTCTAGTTATATAACATTCAACATTTGTATTTGCAGTAGGTCATAGTGAAAATACATATGAGGGATAGACCAGGAGTTGCTCTTCTTAATTATGTATTTTATGTTGTATATGAACATCTTTTTTTTTTTTTTTTTTTTTTTTTTTTTTTTGTTTTTTTTTTTTTGGTTAAATTGTTGAACAGCATAAGTCGAAGCTTCTTAATCTTTTGTAATAGAAAACTTATGATTCCCCACTAAACTAAACTAACCCTAAGCTGTTTTTTTTCTCTGGTTTTGCATGAAAGTCACAGGGGGTGGGTTCGATCCACATACGAAGTAAATTAATGGTGGATGGTTATAAGGCACGCGGGAAATCATGCTGTAATGGTACTGGAAATCTTAGAAGAGAAACCGGCCAAACCGAGGGCCATAACAGAGGATCAAAAGATTTCAGATTTTTTTTTTTTTTTTTTTTGTTAAATTGTTGGAAGCATAAGTCAAGCTTCTTAAATCTTAATAGAAAACTTATGATTTCCACTAAACTAAACTAACCTAAGCTGTTTTTCTCTGGTTTTGCATGAAGTCACGGGGTGGGTTCGATCCACATACGAAGTCAATTAATGTGTGGATGGTTATAAGGCACCGGGAAATCATCTGAATGGTACTGGAAATCTAGAAGAGAACCGCCACCGCCATAACAATCAAAATTTCAGAGAAGCAATAAATCATATTTCTTTGTGAAGGTGAATACCATGTATTGAAGTATCATATGGACGAGTGCCACTAGCTGCTGAGTCCCGCATTCGTGATATCATTATTAAATTTAATTTTGACTGAAGAACCAATTGGTGATTCTGAAGTCGCATTCAAACAATTTGAGGCAATCCTGTTATCTTTCTGAGTCTTCTTCTTCTTCTTCTTCTTCTTCTTCTTCTTCTTCTTTACCTGCTTGTTCAATTATAATCTGAAAGTTAAATTATAGCATCTTTTATCCTTATTTATGTCTCATATATGATCGCGATGATTGGTATCCCATGTGATAGTTTCAAGACTGAGGTTACAAAACCATTGTAGAATTCATCCAATAAATATAAATTATTCATTTAGAGATTAGCTATTGTACATTAGAACATAACATCGAACTTTGGTATGCTTTACATTGAGAATTATATACACGACGGCCATGTAGGTTGTTTTGTTTTATGGTTTAGCTAAGTTTTAGCTAATTAACACCTAGAAGGCATATACTCCGTTGGTTTCAATACATTGGATAAGCCGACAAGAGCATTGAAAAACTATATATACAGCTTTCCATAGTTTGAACCAAATTAGAAGAAAACACAAACAGAAAATAATGAAGTATCAAAAATTTGATCCTTGATTCTAATGGAGAAGAAAAATTATATACTCATGAGAAAAACAAGAGTTTTTTGAGTCCAATATTATAGTGGGGTCACTAATCCCAAGCACTGGCCACACCTGGACCATATCCGGCACTGTAACCACTAGGAACAGCCGGAACCCCATATGCACTGCTATTTCCTCCACCATAATAATCTGTTGCTCTAGTAAAAGATCCCTCCCTTCTAAAGTCACGGCTGCCAAAACGGCCCCCAGTCCGTCGATTCTTGCCACCATTGTATGAAACCCTTGAAGCAAAGCGAGTAAGCCAGGCAGGTACTTCTTGATTTGCCTCTTGCATTAAATCGGCTAGGGATCTTGCCAGTGACAAATTGTTCTCATTGAAGAAAGCTGTGGCTAGACCAGTCTTTCCGGCTCGTCCTGTCCGGCCTATCCTATGAACATAATCGTCAATATCATTGGGAAGATCAAAATTGACCACATGAGCCACGTGAGGTATGTCAAGACCACGTGCTGCCACATCCGTTGCTACTAAAATTGGTGTCCTCCCACTTTTGAACGATCTTAGTGCCATTTCTCTTTCCTACAAACAAATCCATAATACTAAAATATTTAGTTCAAGATATGGCCACTGCCAGAAGAACTAAAGAGGATTCAAAACACATCAGCCGAATAAATGTTCCTATCATCATGTTATATAGAACAGTGTGTTATATTCCATCCTTCTGAAGAAATCTGAACCTAAACAACTCACCTGTTGTGTCCTGTCACCATGAATTGTTGTAGCGGGAAACCCATTCATACACAACCAATGTTCCAAAGAGTCGGCACCTTTCTTTGTCTCAACAAAAACTAATGTCAAAGATTGCTGCAAAGTCACAAGAAACTATTACCAAACAGCAAATATCAAAAAATATCTCAAAATGGTTCCCCTAAACATTTGCCCAGCATGGTTCAGAAGGCTTTAGATTTTTCATTTTCTTTTATCATTTATTGTATCCTTCCATTCATAGTCGTCTGCCTTCTTCCCATCTTTTCCTCATGATAAATTGTTCCTCAGTTATACTCTCTTTCTCTCCTAGATTTATTACCCTTCTACCCTTTGTTACTGTTATTCAAATTTAAGCAGTTGTAATTTTTAAACCAAGTTAGAAAGATCCCAGTAATCAGGCTGTTCCTAACTACTATGAACTGGTTAAATCACCAGAACAGAACAAATGAACCACATCAAATTTCCAAAAGTAGCAAATAGTTTGAATTACCTTGCCATTAATTTCAGTTTCTCTCTGTGCATGAAGAAGGTCCATGAGATGACTTCTCTTGTCAGTCTCATGAACATATTCAACTCGTTGGATGATTAAATCAGTACTAGAACCAACTCTTCCAACAGCCAAAAAGATGTAACCAGATAGGAAATCAGATGCGAGTCTCTGCATGCCAACCGAATTACAAAAAACAGTTAGATGGAATTTTAAATGTGATTGTGCAATAAATCCCAATTATTATCCTTCACAAAATAAATGGTTATCGCATCTACACTTGCTGAAATAGGAACTCAACTGTTCAATCCATAACATAAGCTATATCCCATGATGAAACCAAAAATAAAGCAACAATTCCAGAAGTCAACTTTGCATTTACCTTGAGGCAAATAGGTTTGATTTTCTTCTCTATTTTTCATCACATTTCATGATTCATTTTTCTATGAATAATAGTATACAAAATGTTCTAAAACTGCTAAAAATAGAAAACCTTTTCGTTGAGTGAAAAACTCGAGGTATCTAGATATTCCACTTGTATGTTCAAATGGAAATCGACTTTCTAGTTTTCTAAATTCGAAGAGAAAACTTGAAAATGCCTCTTCGTATAAAATCCAGTTCTCTATTTTCTTAGGAACAGTTATCGAAAATTTCCAAAAAGCAGCACACCCCCCAAAACGCTCTCCACCATAACAAAATAGATTGTTTTCATCAAACCTATTGATTATCTAAGAACTTCTGAAAGGCATCATGATATAAATATATGAAGTTCCCTGGAAGATGAGTGGACATCGATAGAGAAGACTAAAGTATCTAAAACAATACCTGTATTTCTTTTGGAAAAGTGGCACTGAACAGCATTGTCTGCCTCCTCCCAGGTGGAGGCATGTCCATTTGTTCCACTATCTTTCTAATCTGAGGCTCAAAACCCATATCCAACATCCTATCTGCCTCATCAAGTGCCAAATATCTAATCATCTGCAATGACACTCTAGCCCGCTCAAGCAAATCCACCAATCGTCCAGGAGTTGCCACAAGAATATCAACTCCTCTTTCAAGTTCTCGTAACTGACCAAGCAATAATGAACAGAAATTACACAATTAAATTATGCAATAAGCGCGAATGACAATGCTAAAGCAGGTAATAAGTGATCACAAAGATAATTTATGGTAATATGAATCCAAAACACAGTTTGAAGTATAAAAAAGCATTATGACAAATAGGAAAAATGCATGTTGCACAAAGAACAAATCAAAGCCAGCAAAACTAATTTTGTGTTACAAAGTGTAAATATATCACATCCTCCAATCTCCATGGGAAATAACCATTGTCACTTACAACTCATCTGTCTATCATATCCATAAAAAGTTAAAAAACAGCATCGAACTTTGACCAAAAGAGCAATGGAGTACAAGGGAGCAAGTAAAAAAAATTTAAAGGTTTGTCTGTTATTGCTGCTCCAGTGGCCGAGTTTGCTCATATTTATACCATAATAATATGAACCCAAGTGCCACCAATCCTAGACAATCCTATTGGCTAGCCACAAAAACTAAGAACTATATTGGAAAATAGAGGAGGCTGGGGAAGGGGACCGTTCTGTAGAGATCAAACTGGCATGCTTCTGTTAATAGTCTTGCAATCATCAGATGTACAAATAGTGTTGTATGCTCACAAAACATGCGAAAATTAAAAGAAAGCTTTATGGTTGTTGATAGATGGCTACTACTCATTTTATAAATTGGGTGCTTGCGTAGGGCTATGAAGGGCTGAGGCAGCAAGCACACACACGAGAATTTATACTGACCAAGCCTAGAGGTTGCTTTCTCGAAAACTGAGAGAGTAGCTACATAACTTGCTTTCACTGGCATTGGATATTCCAGTATGAGAAAATCATATCATAGAATTAATAATAGTGCTGTGCAGGAACTGGAAAAATTGCTGGGGCAATAAGGTCCATAACTTATCACAAGATAACAGGACAGGTCAGCCATCAAATAAAATCTAAATATTTGATGGTTTATTGAATTCAGGTTCTGGTGTGAAATGTCAGAGCAGTCATGAAAAAGAAATTTATAGCTAATTAAAACCTTATCTGCACCTCAACCTATAAAATTAATTTATAGCCACTTAATTAGAATTGTTTTGAGAATATAATCAGAAAGGGAACCAGAAATGTTGACACATTCAACAATGCACAAATTCAAACAATCACATTATGTGTGTACATGCTTGAAGCATTGAATAGGGATGAGTAGGGACAAGTACAAACAAAGAAGCTAGATTGGAGCGGGAAAACAACTAGCAAAAGCCATCCAAAACATTTTGAATGCAAGCAAAACTAACTATACCCATAAGATTAGTGGCACAAAAACAAGCACATAAGGCTCACAATATCAGACCATAGTAGAAGCATGCCTCTGTTCCAAGAACCATAATATCAATAATGTAACAGTGAGAAAATGTAAATTATGAACAACGAGCATATTTTGTTTGATTAATTAAAAACAATTTGAACCATGTGCATCTGGCGACATCTTAGTTCAGTAAGTAGAAAAAGAATCAATTTTCTCACTATCACCAATTCAAAAAAATAAATAAATCAATCAATCAATAAACTGAACTGATTTGAATGTGGTTTCTTTTTGCTCATCAGACATACATACTGCCTTTCACCATTGGTGTGTCTCACATTTGATCATCTCAAAATCTCAATTTTTGAAATTTAGCTAGAAATTCCTAAATTTTATAATTGATCTAAGGTAGATTTTCAACCAACAAGAATTAATTCAAAATACTAAACGAGAAAACAATTTACTCCAATCATTTTGCTATTGAACTTGTTAAGTTTTTTTTTTTCCTTAGATTGGACTGTTCTCTTATCTCAATTCATTTATAGAACGAGACAATGGGAAAGATTTGAAGCAACAAAAACAGATAAATTTCCAGTAAACCTTTGTAAGGGCAAAGGATTTGAGAAGAAAATAAACATGTTTTCACAAATAGATAAGAAAGATGTCATGTGATCCAAACCTGTTGGTTGATTGGCGCTCCACCATAAGCTACTACCACTTTTACACCAGTTTGATAGGAAAACTTTTTGGCTTCATCATGTATCTGCAATTAGATTGTAATAGAAAAATTTAGGACACAATGGCACATTAGAAGGTTGCAAGTCCTCAAATGCACGATTAAATTTGAACCACAAATCCTGAAACACACGAGTAAATTTCAACCACACCTGACAAGAGAGCTCCCTTGTAGGGGAGAGAATAAGTGCAAGTGGGTATACGGTCCTCGGTCCACGCGGTCTCTGTACATACTGCTCCCGCATAATTCCACTAATAATTGGAAAGCAGAAAGCAGCTGTCTTCCCTGACCCTGTCTGAGCACAAGCCATCAAATCCCGTCCCCCAATTATTATTGGGATTGCATGACGCTGAACTGGAGTGGGCTTCACATACTTACATCTTCGAATATTTTGATTCAATGCCTCACCCAAGTCTATCTCTGCAAAGGTATTCACAGGCATTGGCACATTGTCCCCACTAGTCTCCACTGGAATATCCTCATAAGCATCAAAATTAATGCCAGTATTTTCTTGTTCACCAAGAGCGCCATCCACATCACCATCATCATTGCCAAAAGGATTAACTTCACGATCTCTCACACGGTCCCACCCACTACTCTTATTGTTCCAACCACTACCACCACCTCCACCAGTTCGACCACCAGAACCATATCCTTGACGGCCAAAATCTGGTCTAGAACCTCCACCCCATCGGGAACCACCTGGTGCAGGTCCACCATAACCTACACGATCATTTGCATTGGCATTGGCATTGACGTTGACATTGACATTGACATTGGCTGTTGACTGAACAGCAGACGAGGAAGCAGGGACATCATTAGAAGGTGCCCGGTTACGGAGGTGTGGTGGAATATAAGTGGCACGGGTTGGACGTGGCTGGCCATTGTTACCAGAATTAACAGACTCCACACTATCAGAAGCAGAGTTAGCCACAGAATCCGCCCATGAAGTTCTCATGCTTTCTAGAAATTACAATTTACAATTTTATTTTCCACAATTAGAACAACTCCTCCTCCAAAGTCAAATCACCTCTTATCCTTTAGCTCTAATAAAAATTCTGCATAAAAACCCTGATAAACACCATGCATTTCAAAATCATAACAAAACAGTGTAATACAATAATCAATCCAATTTCAAGCAAAATCTAACTTCAAAAAAACACAAACACAAGCAAAATTTTTAAAAAAATATGCATTTATAGATGCTATAATATACGAATAAAAACGCAATTAAGCACAAAAATCAAGAATCAACAAGCACATAAATTAGAACAATCTAAGAGCTCAAAAATCAGATAAGATCTTGAAAACAGAAAAACAAAAACAAAAAATCAAAAAAGCATACCGATAAACACAATGCAATTACAGAAATTGAAAGCTAGCAACCACCCAACCAACAAACAACAATTCCGCTAGAAGAAGAGAGAGCGTACATTTTCTTCTGTGAATAGACGTTAAAGGAGAAAAAAGTAAACCAAAATTCAAATCCAGAACGCAACTAGCAGCCATTAACAAAAATAGATAAGTCTCGTATATATATAGAGAGAGAGAACCTGTTGGCCGTAATTTGATTAGAACTGAAAATGCGAGAAACCCTAGATTGTTTGGGATCAGACACCAAGCTAAAATAGCGCTTATTTTTCTTTCGGGAGGAGAGAGATTATGTATTTATATACTGCTCCGGTACTCCCTCTGTCACACAATAATTGTCTACAATCATTAATTAATTCTAAAATTTTATTTAAGAATTAGCAAATTAAAAAATTATTTTTGCATAATTCTTTTAAAAAGTGAATTTATATTTAATTACCTAATTATACTCAAATAAAACTTTTATCGTTATTATACTACTACATTCATTTATTAAATTTATCTATTAAACACTATATAATTAAATTCCAATGTTGCCTTCATTTTCTTTGACTAACCAAAACTCTTCTGGTCAAGAAAACTCGAACACGACACATTTCACACTTCACACAAATGAGAATACCAATCAGCACATAAATAAAAATACCAATCAAATCGCACTTAATTATACTAATTATTATTAGCATGAGAGAAAAATACAGCACAAGTCAAAGATGGATTGTTTCTAATCTATTCCCTCATATTAGATAAAAAAAACTCAGTCCGAGCTAACACACGAGTCATTTTGTTCATTATGTAAAGAATGGAATATCCATATATAACTATGGGATAATTCATTTCTTTTAAAATTTTCTACATGCTACATACATTTATCGAGGACAATAATTATATTTTACGTGCAATGAATTGAAAAATAAAGTTTTACTAGAATCAAAACTTATATAATTAAATTTTAAAAATATGAGTTTTGCAAGTATATTTGACTATAACTGAAAGAAAAAATAGCAATTCATTCTTAAAAAAATAAAATTAATAAATCATTAAATAGTAGTATCTCATCAATCTAATTTTTCTTAAGTTTTCCACATCAGATCAGGACGGAGTCTATTGGTTTTTTGCCCCTTTGGCCTTTTGTGTTGTGTGTCCCAAACGAAAGAGAGAAATATCTTATAAGTGAACGGTGTCCGTACGACTTTTAGCCAACGGTGTTACTCTTCTTACCTAACTTGAGTGTTGCTGACAACAAGAAAATTGGGAATTCAGTTACTTTTTAGCGTGTTTTTTGTTTTATTAGCATGAAATGAGAGGTAGATAAGTTATATTTTATGTTTACTATAAATATCAGTACTTATACTCATGTTTTTTGGAACCAAACACTCCGCTTATCCAAAAATGTAGCCATTATCATCATATTCAAGTTATAGTTAAAAAAATTTGAACTCTTTAATAACTAAATTTGGCCATTTAAAAAAAACTAAGTTTGGATTTTACGACTTATATTATCTCCAACTTAATTTTCAAAAATTAGAACTTATTTAATAATAATAAGTTGAAATTGAACTCATGACAAGTGGCTTAAGTGGTAAGGAAAATTCAAATTCAACAAATAATTTATGCGATCTATGCATTTACCACTAGGTTATACTCGGCGTATTAACGATAACCATCTTTATTTTTAAAAAAATATAGTGGATAGATCACACCATAGTGCTAAAATTTGATTAATAAAGTTAACAAGTTGATTTTTTTTTTCAAACTGAAATTGGCATTTTTTGTTATTTTGGAAACCATTTTACTTGAAAGTTGCATTTACGTAGGGCTATAAATGAGACAAGCTGCTCGTAAGCTACTCGACGCTCGCCTGGGTAAAAGCTAGCTCGCTATCTAAATAAGACAAAATCAATTAAAACCTATATTAAAACAACGTCGTTTTGGTTAATAAATTTCGAGCTCGAGTTTAGATTTCCGAGCTCGAGTATATCTTTATCAAGTCGAGCTCGAGCTCATCAAAACTTAGCTCGGCTCATTTATAGCTCTACATTTACGTTTATATTTTTTGGTTCAAAAAAAAAATCACTCATTTTAGAATAATTTCATTAATATAAATTATTTTCAAAAGATGCACAAATATTAAATACCCTTTTATTAAAGATGAACTGAGTAAACAAAATGGTGCCTAATATTTGAATTGCGAATGGTAAATATTGAACGTAATATGAATTTGATGCGTGTTACTGTCCGAGTGAAACTAAAGAATGCTATCTCCAAAAAAGAAGGATTTTTTCTAAGACAAGGAGAGAAAAAAAAAAAAAAAAAAAAAAACAAGTGTTGACTTAAGTTGGTTTATTAGGAATTAAATTTCAATTTTCAACAAATAATTTTTATGGCGATCTATGCATTTACCACTAGGTTAATACTCGGCGTATTAAACGATAACCAATCTTTATTTTAAAAAAATTATAGTGGATTTAGTATTTTCTCGACACTATTTAACAAGGTAAACGTGGATTTTGGCACGTTAAGCAGATTTTTTATAAGACCATAGTGCTGGGTAAAGGATTTGAATGGGGTTAATAAAGTTCAAACATAGTTGTAATTTTTTTTTTTCAAACTGAAATTGCATTTTTTGTTATTTTTATGGAAACCATTTTTACTTGATATTATGTATGCATTTTATACGTAGGGCTATAAATGAGAAAGCTGCTCGTAAGCTACTCGATAACGCAATCGCTTTTATCTAATTTTAGTAAGTAAGTTTCTGGGTTGAAAAAGCTAGTCTCAAGCTATCTATTTATATAAGTCAATCAATTAAAACCTATATATAACATTTTACGTCGTTTTGGTTAATTTATAATTTCGAAATTAGCTCAGAAGTTATTATTATGAATTTTTCGATTAGCTCGAGTATATCTTTTTATCAAGTCGAGCTCGAGCTCATCAAAACTTAGTCTCGGCTCATTTATAGCTCTATCAGTCATTTAACAGATTTATGATTTGTTTGGTTTTCAAATAAAAAAATCACTCAATTTTTAGAGGTATATTTTCATTAATATAAATTAATTTGTTCAAAAGATTGGCACAATCATCTTACTCACCCTTTTATTAAAGAGTTGAACTGTAGTAAATCAACAATGAGATAGTTCCATAATAATTATAGAAGTTGCGGAATGGTATTTAATATTGAACGTAATATGAATTTGATGCGTTGTTTTACTCTTCGTTCCGAGTGGTAAGATAACTAATTGATGCCTAATCTACAAAAAAGGAAGGATTTTTTCTTAAGACATTTTATGTATGGAGAATGAAAAAAAAAACCACAAAAAAAAGTGAAAACTTCGCCAACTTCATTTAATAAATTAAGATTAAAAGTCGCAATGAATTCGATGTATTTTTTATTTTATAATACATAAAAAGTATATATACCTTTGACGCTCCGCTATATTTGCTATAGCTATAGGAAAAAAAAAAAAAAAAAAAAAAGGAAAATTGAAACTATATAAATTAAGATTAAGTCCAAAACGATATTTTTATTTTTATATAAACGTTAAATATATTATCGTGTATTGCTATATTGTCAATTTATTAAATGGATCGAATTGATTAATTTTTTAGGTGACTTCTTGTAATATGTTTATATTGACCTTAATTGTATTATATACATTTAATATGACACTAACACCATCCACCAATATGAATTGTCGTTCTATGAATTGCAAATAGGAAAAAAAAGTAATGGAAATAATTTTTGTTTATGAATTAATAATTTCTTATCAAAATATCAAGTATAGGTTTGAGGAAAAAGAAAAGATAAGAAAAAAAAAAATCAAAAATTTGTGTATTGACTATTTTCATCAGGTCTTGCGAGTCATTAGTCTAGTGTAGTAAGCGTTGCTTGTGTTCTCAAACAAAAATAATGTTCATTTCAATTTCATAAATTCAATTATAAGAAATTGAGTATAATTAAATTAAATTTCAGTAAACCCGATAAAATTTAAATAATTTTACAAAATTCACAGAATTAAATAAATAAATAATGCTTGTTTTGGTCCTTTTATCAAATTTTGGTCTTTTTTGTGACGTGCGTTGCACGTTGACTATGCTCGTTATATATTTATACTCTTTTAATTTTTTTTTATCTATATAATATATAATAAATTAAAGTATAAAAAGTTTTTAATATAGATTAAAATACAATAATAATTTACATTGATTCACGTATTGAATTTTGTCGTATAAGTTACTTGTATGTTTCTTCTTATATAAATAAATATCAATTTTTTTTTTTATAATGAATAGTTTCCAAAATAAAATTCCTCCAATTCCTATGCCTAATATTCAATTTCCTAATTTTTATCTAATTGCAAGATTCTTAAAACCTTAATAAGTGTCCAAAAGGAAAAGTTAAATAATCCCTGCATTTCTAACCTAACTACTCCTCAACCCCAAATTCAATATCTACATCCACCTATTATTAATGAATAATAATAAATTATTTTTTACTGCTAGATAAGAAAAAAAATGAGCAGATATCTGAATTGATAATAATAATTATTAGGCTATAATGAATATTACTCACCCAGTACATTAGAGAAAGGAATATATGCACATATACAAAAAAATTCTTGAAACTCCAAAAAGTGACCCAAAATATAAATATATAGTTATAGTTTTTTTTTCCAGTTTTTTATAAACATTCATTTATAAACATTATTTTCTTTCGAGTCAAACAAATTTAAAATATAATAGAAAAATATTAAGAAAATAAAAAATATTTAATTATCAAGAGATCATCTATTTATTGTAGAGAATATATAAATCTCTTACTAAATTATAGTGATAATAGTTACAAATTAATTCAGTAATGAAAATAAAATAAAAAATTATTATCAAGAATATAACTCTTTTTGGAACTCAACGTATAACAAGAAACAGATTATATTAAAAAAATTACCAATTTGAATTTCAAAAATCAACCCTTTTTTAATTGAAATGTTATAATTTAATGAAATTTGATGTTGATAGACGAAAAAAAATTATAGCCAAGTCAATAAATGAAAAATATAAAGCAAATAATGGTATGATCTAATTTTATTTCTCTATTTTTATAAGTTGCAAATTTAAAATAAATAAATAAATAAGTTACTTAATTAATAAAAAAGATTACATAAAAGAAATGTTATATTCTCGCTAAATAAACCTTGAATTTTAAGGAATAGTATACTTTTTTTTTGTTATCTAGATGTATTTATTTAAAAAATAATTTTTAGAAATTATATCCAATCAAATAATAAATTTGTAATTTTTTTTTTGTTTTAACCACAGGTATCTCGAGCCCACTGGGCAGAATTAAATCATGCTTTTACTAGGTCAATTCAAGAAGGGAGAATTAAATTCTGCTTGTACTAGGTCAGCCCAAAAAGGGATAAAGTACTCTCAGCGATTATTTACTTTATCAATGAGAATCAAACACTTGAACTCACTCAAAAGGAAAAGAGTGTCGAGCAACTCATTCAAACTCTCGTTAGTATAAACTATAATTTTCGAATTGACTACAATTACATTCGTTATTCGTACTCGTTCAATTCTTTATGTCATTACTTACTTTTACTTATTATTTATACTCATTTTTATTTTTTTTATATTAAAAATTGCTATAATTTTTCTCTTATATCATTTAGATTTTTATTATATCGCACTTATCTAAAATTCATTATCTGTATATTTACAATCTACAATATCACAAATAAAAAATAATTTTAATATATGTAGATAAATAAGATAAAATAATAAAATATTATATAATATTTTTTAAATTAAAATTTTCAATTGTTTTGTTTATTTCCACATACACAGTGTTTCAATTTATTTAAAAAATAATTTTAAAGAGTAAAAATTTTAAATTTTGAAAGAGTTTAATTATGTATATATTCGATGAAAATTTATTTTTTAAAAAATATATCAAAAAATTATACAAACTTAAAGAAAAAAATAATAGTTGATTACTTTTTTTCTTTTTTTAATTCTCTCCTAAATAGAATTTTTAAATTAATAATAAAAATAATAATCAAATATTTAAATAATCAAATATTTAAAGATATATTCTAGTTATTTTATACTTGTTTATTTTCATATACAATATTAACTATTTATTATAATTTCTCTCTTATATTGTGTATATTTTTTTAGTGTTAGAACTCCATCTTTTTATTGTGGATGTATAAATAGTTAAAAATAAATTAAATATTTTAATTAAGTTAAATCTACCCGAGCTTAGATAATTTATATTTAAAATCATTGATTTTAATAATTTGTATCTTTTGAGTTTAAAAATTATTTATAAAGTTTATCAATTTAAAAAAATAATTCAAATATAATGAATTCAATAAATAAAAAATTTGAACTCGGTAAATTTTTACTTATATTGAACATAAAAAAAGTATGAATTTATATATAAAATATAGAATTCATTTAGATGGAATAAGATTCAAATAAGATCATTAATATTTCAGAACTTATGAATAATTGCACAAATTTTTTTTTTTTACATCTTTGACCAAATACGAAAATCATTATATATAATATTGTAAAGAAATTTAGCTAATTTTACTTAATAAAATGAGGGATAACTTTTAAAACTAATTTTAGATAGTGAGCATACAAAATCACCTTAATTTGAAACTACACCGAATTAAATTAAAATTAAAGTGAATTTTCAAAATAAAAACATCTCCAAATTAAATATAGTTCCAAATCTAATTAGTCTAATCGATTTTATATACACTTTTACATTTATCAATTTAAATCTTTCTAAAAACAAAAATCGAATAAAAAAAATTCAGTTTATCCATGCAAACTAAAAACCAACTTAAAATCAGTTTCACTCAATGTTTCAATATCCTTAAAATTAGAAAACATCCCTAAAATTGCAAAGGGATATAAGTTCTCTTTTTTTAGAGAAATCTTAGACCATTAATTAATAAAATATTTAATTAATTAATCTAATAATATTTTTGAACATATTGAATAACTCCAACTAGGTGAAAAATTGACAAAGTATATTGTACAATTTGTTTCTACTTACTATTTATCATTCTTTTTCTCTCTCTATTCATAGGTATCCGAAATGAGATAAATGGTTTAAATGTGTGTATATATATTTCACATAAATATATTCAAGAGAAGATTAAAAGAAATATAAAATTTCACATAAACTATTAGATTAATTAACACATAAACTATTAGATTAATTAAAATATTTACTTAATTCCTATTATTTGTATAAGATTTTTTTATTGGCAATAGAATCCGGAATTTATTACTTAAGGTATTATAAAAGAAAAATATCACATTTCTTTTTTAAATAAAAAAATTTAGGTACTGTTTTATTTAGATAAAAAAAAAAAAAAAAGTGAAGGAAAAAATTAATTAAAAACTATCATATACACCACTTTATCATGAAATTATATTATTTTTTCCATAGAAAAAACTAAAAAAATATATATCAGAATATTTATATGTAAATATAATTTCAAAATTTTATATTTCAAAATTTATTCTATTTGAAAATTTATTTTTAAAAAATATATTCAATCAAATCATACCAACATTAAAAAAGAATATTCATAAAAATATTTTTTTTTTCTATTTTTATCTCCCTTCTAAATAAAATACTTTAAATTATAATCAAAAATAAAATTAAATAAATACTGAAATTACAAAATAAAATATAAAAATTTTCAAATGTCTTATCAACATATATATTTATTAAAAAATAAATTAAAAAAAAACAAAACTAAAAATTTTGAATGCTTAATTATCTATATGTTTAATTATCTATATGTATTTATTTAAAAAAAATAATTTTTAATAAATTATATCCAATCAAACTTAATAAACTTATATTATAATATATATATATATATATATATATATTATATATATCATAATATTATATATATTTCACCATTAAATATATTCAAGAGAAGATTAAAAGAAATTTCAAAAATTTCACAATAAACTATTAGAAAATATATTCAAGAGAAGATTAAAAGAAATTTCAAATTTCACATAAACTATTAGATTAATTAAATATTTATTAATCTTATTATTGTATAAGATTTTCGCCTTTATTGCCATAATCTATAAAATAAAAATATCACATATTATTTTCTATAATAAGAAAAAAAGAAAACTATTGGGAGCTAGACTATCTTTATTTTAGATAATCGTTTATAAGAAAAAAAGTGAAGAAAAATTAATTAAATATTTTCATGTACACTACTTCATCATGAAATTATATTTTATTTTTCATAGAAAAAACTAAAAAATTAAATTTCAGAATATTTATATGCAATATAATTTCGAAAATATACAACTTTCAAAATAAAATCAAATAAATAATAATTTCAAAAAATAAAATATACAAATTTCATATGTCTTATTTATCGTATATATTTATTAAAAAATAAATTTAAAATATATTATATCTAATCAACTAATAAATTATAATTTTTTAGTTGACCATCATTAATGGTATTTTATAGTACTAGCATTTTATATATCGTGCGTTGCACGTTGACTATGCTCGTTATACACTCATTTTTTTATCTATATAATATTAAAGTATAAGTTTTGTTTAGAATAAAATAAATACAAGTGGTTAATTTATATTGCACTTTGAGGTATAAAATACTTGCAATGCTACATTTTATGTCGTTAATTCTATTTTTATGCAATAAAGTGGTCTCATAATAAAGTTTAACATAATCCTTTCGTCCATAATTTATGGATGCAAATTTTTAAAATCCTAATAGGTGCCCAAAAAGAAAATCAAGTTATTACTCAATTTTCAACTCATGACTCAATCCCAAATCAATATCT
The DNA here is from genome assembly GCF_014843425.1 of Jatropha curcas. The sequence goes on from NW_023590825.1 coordinate 2,114,065, forward strand.
ATATTTAACTATAATGAAAAATGATATTCCCTCCATTTTATTTATTTGAACAAAAGTTGATTTGCACATGAATTAAGAAAAGAAAAATTTTTTCCAAATTTACCTTCAACATTGCATTGATTATACCGTTCTTTACTTAAAGACATTTATGTCAGGCTCTCTTCTCCCAATAAAATCAACTAATGACAAAAACTCAAAAGTAACGATTTAAGATTAAAAAATTTGAATAATTGAAGCAAATCTTACAGAAAACATTTTATATGTATTTGTTTCAATCATTTTCATTGCATACGTGCACTTTCTGTTAAGTTGCACGCATTTTTTGTATTTTCGGGATTTACATATGAGTAAAAGGTGTGCACCAACTTTTTGAACTACTGATACATGTTTGCAAAATAACGGACAAACATTGTCATTATAAATGATAAACAGAAAATAAACACAACATTGTCCGTAGGAAGCGGTGGATTTTGGGAAGATATGAGTTTAGTAATGTATGATTTTCAATTTCTAAATACGAGTTAAAATTGAAAATCGTTGATTTAGGGTTTAGGATGGATACAGTCTTCTAATTTGTGCATTATCGTTTGAAGAGAATTATAAGAATGACGTAGAGAACTAAAATTGTGCTCATAAATTCATTTTTCGTACATATTTAATTAAAGTGGAGAGAGAATGAAACAAAACAATTACCTTGTAAACATAACCTCATTAAATGCATTTTCTGTACTTTGTCTGCCACTATTTTAATATTTTCAAATATTGAAAGCTATGTAAAGGGCGATATAGACTCTGTATCTTCATTTTTTACTGAAAATAGCAAGTTTATCTAAATAAATGGAACACCCTAAATGGAAAATTTGTCCAAATAAATGAAACGGAGGGAGTAATAAATTATTTTTTACCGCCGGATAACAGAAAAGAAATAAAAAGATGATCTAAATTAATAATGTAAATCATTTTGGCAATAATAATGGTATTACTTACCCAGTATATCAAAGAAAGAAATATATATACAAACACACAAATTCTTAAAACCTAACCCATATAGTTCTAATTCTTTTCCAGTTTTCTAAATCTTATTTTCTTTTAAGTTAAACAAATTTAGGATATTAAAGAAAAAATATCAAGAAAATTAAAAATGCTTAATCATCAATAGGTCACCTATTTATTGTAAGGGAGGTATAAATCTCTTACTAAATTAAAATGATAGTAGTTTCAAATTATTTAGTAACAAAAAAAGAAAATAAAAAATTATTATTAAGAATAAAATTCTTTTAAAACTCACTTAACATAAAAAATGTTTCAATGTATATCGATATATAAATATATCAATAAAATATTATATATATTTTTTAAATTAAAAATTTCAACTATTTACCATCTAGGTTTAATTATATAAATTCTGTTTGAAAATTTACTTTTTTAAAAATATATCTAATCAAACCTTACAAATATAAAGAAAAAAATATTAATAAAAATAATATATTTTTTTCCTTTTTTTTATCTACTTTCTAAATAAAATATTATATATATATACACTTAACTTATTCTTTAAAAAATATATATCTAATCGAACCATACAAATCAAAGAAAAAAGAATATTAATAAAAAAATATATTTTTTAAATAAAATATATATCTAATCGAACCATACAAATCAAAGAAAAAAGAATATTAATAAAAAAAATATAATTTCTTTCTTTTTTTATAATATATCATAAAAAATAATTAAATATTTTAATAAATAAAATATATATTTTTTTAAATGTGGTCATTATAATAATTAAATATTTAATAAATAAAATATATATTTTTTAAATGTGTCATTATCATATATATTTATTAAAAAATAAATTTAGTAAATATAAAACTTTCGCTTTGTCAAAACTGGTACAGAAATGGTTGCTCTTATATAGGGAATTTACCTTTTTTTTTCACTATTTTGAAATGCTTAATTATATATATGTATTTATTTAAAAAATAAATTTTTTATTAATTAAGAGGTCTGATGGACCGAAATAATACTGTGGGCTACACAATAAGAAATAACCTCTACTCACCAAATTGGTGAAAACATCTCACTCTTCGTATAAGTGAAAAGATAATCGGGTTGCACATGATTGACTGAAAAAATAATTTTTATAAATTATATCTAATCAACTAATAAATTGTAATTTTTTAACTAACTGTCATTAAGGGTACTTTAGAACATTTTAATTTCATCAAGTGTAATATAGAAAATCTCATTATTCTTCAATATTTCCTTTATATAGTATAGATAAATAGATAGATAAACAATATAAAATTGAATTTCTTCTAAAAAAATACTATTGAATTGAATTGAATTCTACATTTATCATGTTGATTTCATATTTTAAATTTAAATAGAATTTATTTGACATGATATTAATACTCTAAAAGGATATCATGTTGTTGTGTTTTTTCTTTATTGTTATCATAACATAAAAAAGCTACTAATTATTAATAATAAGAAAAAACTCTGCCATTCATTTTATTTTATCAATTTAAAAATAAATAAAAGGAAGGAAAAGAAAGAATCCAATCTACCTTCTCTTCTCAACTTATTAGCTAATTATCTCACTCGCTCCCTCACTCACGCAGTCACGCGCTCTCTCATTTCATCTTCGTTCACTGCGCAAAGCCAACTGCGAGAGAAACTGAAAAAGAAGACACAAAGAACCATATCAGTTCAATCTTTAGGGTTAGGGCTATCCCTAATCCGCGAAGCAGAACAGAACAATCAAGATGGGCGCCAATTCGATTTCTTCAGATTCAGTCACCGATCTCGATGAGCAGATCTCGCAGCTCATGCAGTGCAAGCCACTCTCCGAGACCCAGGTTCATCTGCAATTTTTGTTTGGTTGCCAAGAACGTATTAAATTTTTGAAAATTGATCTGAATTGCTTAATTTAATGACGATTTGTGTTTGTTTCTTTGCTTGGGAAATGAATTCTGTGGTATTTACATGATATTGTTGAGTTGATCTATGCCCATTTGTTTTATTTGGTTCTAAAATAAGAGCCCTAATAGGAAAATGATTCGCAAAATATTCAAATTTTGCAGAGGATGTGTGGTGATTAAATTCCCATTTTATCCTATGAGAAATAACACATTTTACAAATGCATATGTGCTTTTGCTATTAGTGAAGCATTTAGCTTTTAATTCCATTTTCAGTTTACTTGCTTTTGCTATTAACAACGTTTTCATTTTGGGTTGTGCGAGAATTGTATAGTTTGTTCATTTTGATTTTCTTTTGCTCTGCAGGTTAGAGCATTATGTGACAAGGCTAAGGAGATACTAATGCAAGAAAGCAATGTTCAGGTACAGCTCGTTATCCTTCTTGGTTTAAACATGGAACCCAGTTGTGGTGCTGTAGGAACCTGCCTGCGTCATTATTAATTTTAAATTTCGAAAATGAAAATATACTTTTAGTAGTTAGCAGGTGCTTGTGAAATTTGGCAGTCTTTCTAGAATTTCAGCTTTATTTCTAATTTTATTTGGCTGCCTGTTAAGTGTACTCAATCTTTCCTGTACTTCAAAGCATTATATTACTCGGGTAGTAATTCTTTAAAAGAAATTTTAATATTCCTTTTTTTTTTTTTTTTTTTTTCTTAATATTCCTTTTTATTTTTTTTTTTTTTTTGAATTTACCACAGCCTGTTGAAAAGGCCCTGTTGACAATCTTGTGGCGATATTCATGGGCAGGTTTCATGATCTTGCAGAACTTTTTCCCGTATTGGAGGGGGAAGGTTCATTCAGTTTCTGAAACTATCACCCTTTGTATTTTTAAAACTCTTCTGCTTTCAGCTGAGGGATTGTCTAAATTTTTTTTTTTTTTTTTTTTTTGAATTTACCACAGCCTGTGAAAAGCCCTGTGACAATCTGTGGCGATATTCATGGGCAGTTTCATGATCTTGCAGAACTTTTTCGTATTGGAGGGAAGGTATCAGTTCTGACTATCACCACTTTGTATTTTAACTCTTCTGTTTCAGCTGAGGGATTGTCTAAAATAATTTATTGAGACCTGCCAATGCTTTTGAAGGTTGAAGTACTCTTGAGGTATAGTCAAGTAAATTGCCACTGGTTAGGAAACTACTTGTTTTTGTTCATTTTATCTTGGATATTTAGTGCGTCTCATTTGGAGAAGTACAAACAGTCATTTCCCATATCAAAGATTATGTCAATAGAACAGTTCCAATTCATGGTTTCAGCAGAGTTCATTTCATATTATTCATTTTGGTTCATGCTATCTTGGCATCTTGCACACCTTGAATCCTCATTAAAAAATTGTTTTCACTCATCTAGGTTTTAAATTATTTGTTTATGTGTTTACCTTTCGTTATCATTTTATCTTATGAAAAAATGGCCTATGCAAATTTCAAATTTAATTCTTTTTGGTATTTTCTTTCCTCTCTTCCTCATTGGATATTTTGGTAAGGCATTTGTTGGATTCATTCTATCACTTTCAGATTCAAGACCTGTAACCATATCTTAAAATTTTATTGACAGTGTCCCGATACCAATTACTTGTTTATGGGAGATTATGTGGACCGTGGTTATTATTCTGTTGAAACTGTGACGGTATGTATATCTTCATTTATGTCATTTGCAATTATTCATTGGATGCTAATTAACACTTCTGCACATGCCAGTAGAAAGAAGCACAAATTAGCAACAATGCACGAGGTGCTTTGTTTATATTTTGATCTGCTGTTATTGATGTTATTTATTTATTTATTTTAATTCTTCACCATAATATGAAGTACGTAGGGGTGGCAATATTATACATGACCTGCAAACTGGCTGTACCTAATATTAATCACAGTTTGGTGTTTGCTTTATTGGCAGCTTTTACACAATTTTGGAATCAGATGGCTGTGCTGTCTAGTAGTTTGACCTATAATATTCTATTGATGCAGTTTTGTGCATCGGCTAATATGGTTATGAGCTGATGTCCACATGGTTTAATGCCACCTCTTTAGAAAATACTAGAGTTGCAAAATCCCTTTTTCAGTAGTTGTTCTCATGTCATCTAAGGTGTATGCCTTGCTTTCTTTTCTTTTGCAACTTCAATAAGCTCAGCTTTCTGTACAACACACTCATTTTCTATAATGAACATGTGCAGACTATATCAATCTCTCTTCTCTTAACTTTCCCCTAGTGGGTTCCGTTTTGACCTTTATACAGGTGCAAAATAGGTGCACTGTTATCTTGTTTAATAGATTGGTCATATTTGTGATTAAGTTTGTGGCCCAAATAATTAATCACACTGTATTCATGTTGCCTCAATTGCTTTCATGTCTAGCTTTTGATGTAAGATGAATGTGACACATTAATCTGGATTTTGACCCTGTAGTAGTAGATGAAGCATGTGGATTAAAATTTGCAATTTTTGTTGGTGGTACGAATATATTGCCATTGTTGAAACATTTGAAATCTGGTACAAAGGACGATCTCATATGATGGCTTGGCATCTCTTTTAGTAGCAATCTTTGAAATTCAACCAGCCTTAGATATTTAGTATAGTTATTATAGATGTTGAAATGCACATGCTCAGACATTGATCCTCATTTTTGACTTGCTGCTTATTGTGCTAGCTAATTATGGATTTTTGATTTTGGATTTTGGCTTTTGGCTTTTTCAAAGCTCAGCAAATGTCTGAAGCATTTTCTTTTCACACTATAATACTGATTTATTTCCTTAGTCCAGCTCTTAGTGGCTCTGAAAGTGTGTTATCCACAGCGAATAACCATTCTTAGAGGAAATCATGAAAGTCGCCAGGTATTTCATTCATATTCTCTGTTATTGAGTTCCCATATTTTAATTGAATGGGTGCAGTAATGCTTGCAAAATGAAGAGCATAACTCAACCTGTGATTGACTGTTTAGCTGTTTTAATTTCTTCAGTATGGATCCTTTATAATTTGACACCATATTTATTTTGGATAGTTGAATTTATCAAATCTACTTATTGCTTCATTTTTGTTTTTCCTTCTGGCAGATTACTCAGGTTTATGGGTTTTATGATGAATGTCTACGAAAGTGAGTATAGTGTACACAGCTTTTATTCGTTGTTATTACCATGTTCTAGTAGTGATAATGTACTGGAATGATAAGAGTGCATGCACACATACGCATGTTATATGTATTCATGTTCCCTTGTTTCTGTTCTATTTATATTACTTTGTCTGCCTTTTCAGTTTATTAGCAAGCATAAAAGTTTTTAGGGTTGAGTTGCAGACTCTTTTCTCTCTCATATGAACTTTCTAATATCTGTTTGAATGTAAGTGTTTCTTGCATGTGTTTATCTTCCTCCCCCACCCCCCAACCCCCACCCCCCCTCTCTTTCTCCCTTTTATATGTTTACCTTATTGTGAGGAAGACTTTCTAATAGGTAATCTTAACTGTGGAACTTATTGGTTTCAAGTTGGTCATCCTAACTGGACTTTGTCATTGATCCAGATTGTAGAAATCAGCAGTGACTTAAAAAGAGAAAAAGGACTTCTCATTAAAAATAATTAGTATTTATATTTCAAATGTCGAAATTAATTGACATATTCTATTGATTTTGGAAAGACTAAGTTTCTGTGACACTGAAAGAATTCACAGAACTGTGAATTCTTTTATTGGAATGAGGAAATGCAATGAGATGCATGATTCATTTGTAAACTCTTTTCTGGAGCTAGGTCCTAGCTAGTTTTAATGTTTAAGTCCTCATATCTTGATTATGTGGTAAAAATATGCAAAAATGAATGACCATGTGCACTGCATTTTAGAGTTTCTTTTAGATTATGGAGGATGCCCCTTCTGCATACTTTTGCATGTGATGTGCTGTTATTTTTTATGTGTTACTACGTATTTTCTAGGATGGAACATAATTGACCAAACCTTTTGGTGGACTTCAAATTGTATTAACACTAATGGAGGCCAAGTGTGTTGGCAGTTGGAAGTGGAATTTGTTCATATGGCCTCAATGACAAGAAGCATGCCCTTGTGGAGGAGTTGGATGATTTGATATGCTTGCTTGGAGTTGTAAAACATTCTTGCCTTCTCTTGCAAACGTTTGATGCTATTTTTTTTTATATGATTCTATTACAGGTATGGCAATGCTAATGTTTGGAAGACCTTCACAGACCTTTTTGACTATTTTCCATTGACTGCATTGGTTAGTAAGACTCATTATAGCTGTGCTGTTTGTTAATGATTACAAATTTGCAAATAACAGAAATTTGGATGTGGAGAAAACTATAGAATGATTTACCTGCTTATTTTATTTCTAAGATACAAGATTAAAGAGATTGCTTTAGCTAATGCTGTTGGGTATTATTCATTCACCATTATCATTGTTCTATGATGTACTTCCTGTTTATGTTAGTTACTGAATATCATGTCATTATGACAATCATTATTGTCTTTGGTTTTTCTATGATGATCTGACTATTCCAATTGCTTAATTCGCTCTAAAGCACAAATGCCATATGCAAAGAATAATGAGTTTACCTAATGATTATGAGTGTGCTTCTTGGGAAAAAAATTTTAATTCTTCCTGTAAATAGACAGAAAACCTCTCCAATAGGTGTGACATTCTTGGGGTGAAATTTTCTGCTTTATTTATTTTGTAACAAAGCTTGGTCACAAAATGATCTGGGATAAATGATGCATATTTCTGAAATCAAATTATATTCTGTGCAGGTAGAGTCAGAAATATTTTGTCTACATGGTGGATTGTCACCGTCAATAGAAACCCTCGACAACATAAGAAATTTTGATCGTGTCCAGGAGGTTCCTCATGAAGGAGCAATGTGCGATCTTTTATGGTCTGACCCAGATGACCGATGTGGTTGGGGTATATCACCTCGTGGTGCTGGATATACTTTTGGACAGGTAACTCCTTTCTTTATTACAAAGACTATTCTTCTCTCTCTATTTTACTCCTTGTTCCATTCTCTTTTATTCTCTCTCAAGTTGTGATGGTTACCTTAATATGCTGAAATTTCCTAACGTAATTTTTATTGCTTTGTATAGGATATATCTGAGCAATTTAATCATTCAAACAACTTGAAGTTGATTGCTAGAGCACATCAGCTTGTAATGGATGGATTTAATTGGGCTCATGTAATTATCATTTTCATAATTCATGAATATATTTCTATTAATCTAGTTTTGCATTCTAGACAACAAGTTAGGTTTTAAGATATTACATTGTTTTCTTGGGGCAGGAACAAAAGGTGGTTACCATATTTAGTGCGCCTAATTATTGTTATCGCTGTGGAAACATGGCTTCTATATTGGAAGTCGATGACTGCAAAGGTCACACTTTCATTCAGGTCAGTCTATCTCCCCCTGTTCCAAATTTATTTTGCTTGTCAATGTTAATGCTTTAGTGTGGTGAGAATTCTTAGGGTGAATCTTCGATGCTTTGCAGTTTGAGCCAGCTCCTAGGAGGGGGGAGCCTGATGTTACCCGTAGAACTCCTGATTACTTCCTATGAATGAGCCTTCTACTGTGCCGCTGTCCCTGCTCCTGGTGCTGCCTCTCAATCCTGATATCAAGAAATATATATCTACTGAGTTCATCTATAGAACTTTCTTTGCATGCTTCTGGTGGATATATAAACTGAAAAGCATGTATGATAGGGCAGGTTTTGTTTTTTTTTATCTTTTTCTTATGTTTATATTTGAAATGATGCTTAATATTCTCCACAATTTGCTAAAGCTAATGGCAGATCATCAGCAATAGATATTATCTTCCTAGCAGAATTGTGAATACTCTTGTTTTATTTCCACGTTCAACTAATGTCGCATCCTTCTGGAGACAAGTGGATTAGATGTTAAGTAGATGCTTTTGCTTTTCTTTTTATCTTGTAATTGTGAGCAAGAGTTGTTTGAAAAAATATATTACTCTCTCTCTCTCTTCAACAGTTATTTATTAGTCTTTTGCAGTATTTTAACTGTATATTTTCACATAAAGTAGCCAAATGCAAATTCCGAAATAGCCAAGAAAGAGTTTTATAGAGTGATATTGCAGGTGTGAAGAAAATCCCTGATAATTGTTTTCCAATACCGTGAGTTTCTTTGCTATCTCCAATGTGCAGACAGATATTTCTTTGAGGCAAAATGAACTAACAAAATTACAAGGTAACACAAGCTCTCCAATTAGAGCTAAGGTCCAAAGCTGCTGCTTCTTCTTCTTCTTTTTTTTTTTTTTTTTTTTTTTTTTTTTTTTTTTTGAGGCAAAATGCAACTAAACAAAATTACAACGGTAACACAAACTCTCCAATTAGAGCTAAGGTTCCAAAGCTGACTGCTTTCTTTTCTTCCTTCCTTTTTTTTTTTTTTTCTTTTTTTTTTTTTTTTTTTTTTTTTTTTTTTTTTTTTTTTTTTTTTTTTTTTTTTTGCATGGAATGAGGAAATATAGTAACTATTTGGTGCACGAAATTGCTTGAAATAGGAAGAGAATAAAATTCTTATTTTTGTGGAATGATGATTACTAACTTCGATTTTTCTTTTCTTTGAACGAAATATTATATTACTTCCTAACATAGGGCAAGAAAAAAGATGTAGTCCAGTTAGTACAACAAAAATATGAGCAAGATATATTATAAAAGAAAATTACATTTTTATCCTTGTATTCTATGGAAATATGACTTTGCCCTTGCATTTTTAGAAATGCATAGTTCTGTCCCTATTTTTGCTTGCATTTCACTGTTATATCATTCTATCAATTTTTTATAAGCAAAAGATAAGGACAAAACTATATATTTTTAAAAATACAGGGGTAATGTTATATATTATAGTAAAATAGATAGATAAAATCATATTTTTCCCCTCTAATTATGAAAAATATGGCATTGTCAAAGCCAAACCACACCCATCTTTAAGCATTGGAAATACCATCTCTCATTTCTCGTATCTATCTAGTATCTACCCTCATGAGATATTGTTGCGTAAACCTCCTTTAACAAGAGCATATCCATAAACCTGTCTTTGAGGAAGAGGGCGAAATGACCCTAGAGCGGAGAGTTTTGAGACAGAAAGTCTAGAGGTACTTTGATTCAAATTTATAAAATAACAAATTTATAATCTTTAAGTTCTGATTTTAAATTTATAACAATCTATTACATAAAAAGTGAAGAAAGTATTATGGAGTAGCTATTCTGTTTTAGGGTTTAAAAGATTAAGACAAAATAGTAAGTGCCAATATTTACTTTGGACACCAATTGAGATGTTCATGTTCTTAACATCCTTGCATAACTCACCTCAAAATTCTAATGCTAGTTTCACCTGCAACTACACGTTCCGTTAACTATATTTTTTTCATGCGCTTGCAGAGACTCTAAAGTACATTTATGTGCTTCTAAGCATAACTTCCATTAAATACATGAACAATTGATTCGTTTTGTCCGTGGACAAAATTTGATTTACAAAATTAAAGCGTAGAAAAAAAAAATTCCAATTGGAACTTGATAAAACCATCCTAATTACTTACCAATGGCTAACTCCCCCTCACCCAATTAGAAAAAGAAAAAAAAAAAAAAAAAAAAAAAAAAAAAAAAAAAAAAAAAAAAACACCAGATATTCAATATATAAAAAAAAAAAAAAAAAAAAAAAAAAAAAAAAAAAGAAAAGAAACGAAAAACACCCTAGATATCAATATATATACAAAACAGGATCACTACAACCTCAAATGAGAGAATAGAGAAGGAACAAGATCTACCACAGACCAAGCAAGGCCAGCATATTGGAGGAATCTAATACCTGTATCAACATCAAATGAGTCCTGATGGGAGAAGAAGAATAACTTTCTGATATATCCCGATTGCTTAATCTCGTCCGATTTTTTGACACTAATTGATCCATTCAACATGGGAATATAGCTAGTTGATTTTATGGGAATGCCCAAGGTGTTTGATATCACAGGAAGTACCCATTTAGCTAGGGCCTTGCTGCAGAACTTCACGATGAGTATTGTCGGTATTCCCACGAGCATTCTTCCAAAAAAGGCAGGGACAGTGAGTTGTGTAAACAAGCGTGGCACAGATTCATGGTGGAACTGGTGGAATGTTTGCTGAATCCCAGCCACCTGAACAACAAAGCAAATTTAGTTTATGTTTTGAAAGCTTATTTCATAAAGAACTTCAACGTGAGGCTGCAAAATGCTAGATGAAAAAGAAAAATCTATTAAACATCATTTTGTCCGAGCAAATTGTAACTAAAAAGTGAAACCTCATCAGAAATGTTCCAGCAAGCCCAAAAGCACACATTAGAAGACCATTATTTGATGGTAAATTAGAAGACCATGCCCTTACCACTCCCCAAGGGGCAAACCAGGCATTTGATTCCCAGGCCCTCTAAATCCCATCCTTAATGGCAAAATGATTTCAACTCTTCACTTCTATCAAAAGTACCTGTGTTAGATAAGGATGCCTAAGTGTAGGTATGAGTTTTTGAAATTCAATCATAATAGTTCCTGATGGTCCCCTCACCAATTTGCTCATTCAGAAGCATAGACAAGCTCTAATGGTATTGGTACCAAGGGAGGAATAACCAGGAAATTTCCAAACATCTCGCACTTCTACTCCTCATTCTACAATATTTAACCCTTTTCCTGAACTTAGATAACTAGTTCACATAACTCGCTATATTGACGTGCCAGAGTGTGTGTGTGCGCGCGCGTGCGCACCTGCATGATTGAGTGCACCTTTCCCATCTTATCTTTCCTTTGTGTTTGTGCACGTGTTGTAGACCCCAATTCTATCATACCCCTCTTTTTCATTTATAATCTACCAAAAGAATAGTAATAAATTGGTGATTTCACTGTGCTAAGATTATCTTCTTCAATGAACAAGTGATATCTCAACTCTCATAAAATTTTCTTCTTTTTCTTTTTCATGTACCTTTTAAGATTATTCTAAGCATACCCCATGCCTCTTCTTTGTCTTTTAGGGAATTCTACAAGTAACATCGTGATTTCACTACCAGCACATGGAATTTAGAACTTGATTCCAGTTTCATAACCTATAATAACACTTTTGGTAATTGAAAACTAAAAAAGATAAGTCAGAATGAAAATCAAGTTTTAAATAGTAGTTGCTTACTATTCCAAATGCAACACCATTGAAAGCCGTATGGTACTCAAAGCTTGGAGTAGGGAGCTCAGGAGTTGGATAAGCAAAAAGCAACAAGAAGCTTAGGGCAGCCCAGAAGGTCGTAACTGTAAGCAAAATAGCGTATGCAGAAGTCAGAATAAAGCAAAATTTTCATATTCTGAATCTTAAATTTGTATGACATTTCAAGACATTAAAAACAAAACTGGAATCCACCTTCCGTTAAAGTAATAGCTAGTGTTAAAACACAAGCCCATTCTAGCAACTCGAATCCCATTCAAATGTTATCATTCTTTGATTGATGTGAGGTTCCAACAAAGAATTTTCAAGTGCTTGAGGACTTTGCAACCTCAAGTTCCCAAGAATTTTCTTTAATCTTTATTGCGCCAATTAAGTAGAAAGACCAGAAATCTACTCCCAATCTACTTGCCACTTGGCATCACGTGGCTAAATAGAGCCCTAGCATCCTACCATAGGAGTCAGAAATGTGGAATGCTTAGATACAGAGGCACATTTCTCCTCTTTAGAGGAATAGACATTTGAGACCATCAACTGAAGCTTGCTAGGAAAATTTGATAGTGGTCTTTGACTCCCAGGCCGACATTAATTAACTCGTTCTACATTCGTAGGGTCTGCATAAGGCTTTCATCAATTTTCACCGCACAAGTAAGTTGCCTTGTGCCAGGATTCATCCTATTTGTCCTATTTTCATGCCTCGATCAAGAACTTTTGGAGTTAATAAGATTTTTTCTTTTTTGAAGTTTACACCGAAGGATAATTGAAGAAAAAGGCAAAAGAATCCAATGCAATTATCTATGCTTCTATTTCTTGCCTCACTCAAACTCAAAAGCGATAGAGCATTCCATAAAAACTACTCAAGAGGCTTGAGGACAATTTGGCAGTCCAAAGAAAGCTTTTGGAATTTACTAATTAAAAATATAAAACATGAGATAATTAAAACAGAACTCTACATACCATTTTGTCCCGAGACAATAAATTCGTCAACATAATCATGGACAGTAAGCCAAAAGGCGAGGATTGCCAACCCAGTGAAAAAACCACCTATAATATCAACCAAACTGTGCATCCCAAGGTACACTCTTCCTGTCAAGCAAAAACTAATTTCATTTGAAATCCCCAAAGAAAACTGATAAAGCTAGCAGCACCTTGTGAAACAAAGATACACTTACCCAAACCAATGAGGCCCACAAGCAAACAAGCAATAGCAAATCCAGCAAGCTCAACAGAGAAATCTTGATTTCGGGTATGTGATAGGAAGTAGTGCAAGAGGTACCTGGTAAGTGTCCATTAAGCGAGGATATAAATATTGCCATAAAACTATGTTTCCGAAAGTTCCAGTGACACAGGCATTCGTATTTTTACACAATAAATAAATAACATATTGATAATATACTAGTGCTAATTGCTAGGACTTTCACAAACTCAAAAAAATAAAAGAAAGTACAAATAATCAGCTTTGCACCAATAAGCAAGAATTGAGCATAGTCGCTGATCCCAATTTCTTGTAGTACACTTGATAACAACAACCAAACCACTACTAATTTCGATCTTACAATACAAACCAGTACAATGTGTACTAAATCTGCTCATAACACAAGTAGAAAATTAATATAGAGTAGAACACGAATATAAGGAGGAGACATCAATACCCAGATAAACAAACTGTGTTAAGTGTGTGGGAAGAAGGTAATCCATATTCCAAAGCATTGTCTTCCTCATCTTTTGTGGCAGTTATTCTCCTGACAGGAGGACAATTGGGTCTAGGAGCTGATACCACATCCTATGACACATAAACACAAAAGTAAGGAACAAAAGATGAGCTGATCATATTATTCCTTCATTTACAAATGAAAGAATACAGAAATGGAAAAATGGAAGGATCAAGCCAAAAAAAAAAAATGCAAGAGTACCTTTATGCAGTTCCCTGCATAATCACAGAATGCAATTAGAAGGGTCATTTGCCTAGCCAATTTTCCATGCCCACTCTACAGTTTTACCCAAAAAACCACTAAATTAAAATTCAGGTGTATAAATTTATCAACAACCTCAAAAAAAAAAAAAAAAAAAAAAAACCCAATTTCCATTGCCCACTCACAGTTTTATACCCCAAAAAACACTAATTAAAATTAGGTTGTTTATAAATTTATCAACCAACCTCAAAAAAAAAAAAAAAAAAAAAAAAAAAAAAAAAAAAGTAAACTAAACTAAACTAAAAGAGAAAGAAATGATACCCAGAAGAGGAAAGGAAGAAAAGCAGTATAAAAGGGAACAGAAACAACACAGGACAACCCAGAAAATAAAGCATCCAAGAATCCATGCTGGTGCTTCTGCAAAATAGCAAAAACAAAATAAAATTTAAACAATTCAGCATAAATTCTTCAACAAACAATCAAAAGACGATCTGGGTTTTGTTTATTCGAGGGAAATCTAGTTGAAAAACCTGGATCCGGAGGATGAAAGGAGTGCCGCAAATGACATGATGGGTGACCCAAGGTTGCAGGAAAGATCTAATCTTTAAGGTCACATTAAGACATGACGATATGACAATCCATGATGCAATCGCACAAAGAGTCACCCCTTGCCACAATGCTATGCTTTCCATTAATATCTCCCTCCAAAAAAAGCCAGAGGAGTCAAAAAAAAAGAAATAAATGGAAATTCAGAAAAAAAAAAAATTTTTTGACAAACTATTAGCAATAGAAATTGGGGGAAGAAAAACAGAAACTTTGAAAAACTACTGGCAATGACTCGCGGGGTCAGAAGTCAGGAGGCAAATGGGTTTTGATTTTGATTTTTTTGATTGCAATTTTCTGGTTTTTTTATTTGTGATTTTTTTTTTTTTTTTTTTTTTTTTTTTTTTTTTTGGGCTTGGATATTTTGTGATTTTTTTTTTGTGGCAAGTGGGGGGCAGGGGCCAGGCTTTCCAGCAGGGCTTTGTTGATTTTGGCTTGCGGAGAAAGAGGCAGCTATACATTAAAGAACAGACTTTTTTTTTTTTTTTTTTTTTTGGCTTGGATATTTGTGATTTTTTTTTTTTGTGGCAAGTGGGCAGGCAGCTTCCAGCAGGCTTTGTTGGATTTTGGCTGGCGGAGAAAGAGGCAGCTATACATTAAAGAACAGACTCTGACCAATACAAAATATACGCGGTGAAGAAAAACAAACATATATTATTATGCTCATTTTTCCCATCCGCTGATAAAGACTTCTAAAAAATAATACTCCAGATTTAAAAACATTCGAGTAACTTATATTGAAGTGCCTTGAGAATTAGGGATGAGTAAACTTGCTTATAACCGAATAATTGAATCAAATCAATGTTGATTTGGCTCTTGAACAATGGCCTAATTGGATTGTTTCACTCTAAACTTTCACTTCTATTACGATTTTACTCTATTTTCGATTTTATATCAATTTCACACTAATCATGATCTTTTGTGATATTAGACCACAAAATGCAAATTAAAATTAGAAATTAAAATGCAAAATAAAAATATATTCATCTGTAGCTCACTCTTAACTCGATTTAACTCAATCATATAGAACTTTCTATTTTGCACAAATGAAAATAAAAGAAATGTTGTCGTCTTAAGAAGAATCCAACGGTAGATCAAAGCCTCTATTTCATCTCCTGTAATCTCCTATCAACTTCGAGTATTCAATTCAATATAAATTTCATCTCCTCCCGATCTAAATAGCAATCAATAGTCTTATAAGAGTATTTTGGTTTTGTTTGCTTTTTACATCAAGGGAATTAAATTATTTCGGTTCGATTTGGTTTAATTTCTATTAAAGCTTTTAAATCCATAAATAAGTAAAATATTTCAAGTGGAACGATGTTTGGTTTGAAATATAACTTAAAAATCTACTTAAAATAAATTATAAGTCATAAGTAAGTCACCTACTCATTTTAAAATTACTGTTTGACCCAGTAAAAAGTATGATTAACATAATAAGTTCTCAAAATACTATTATTACCCCTTTTAGTAATTGTTATGAATTAAATTACATATAAATACTTATTAACAAAACACATAAACTACTTAAAAGTAATTTTTAAGCCGTGTTATCAAAAATACTTTAACTAGTTTTAAATTTACTTGTGAATTAAAAATATATTTTGAGTCAAAAATTAAAAGTGAATTACCAAAACCAACACTCTCTTTATGTTTAACTTTTTTTTTTTTTTAATTAGAGACGGTTCGGTTCAATTCAGTTGAACTAAATACTCATTCCTACTTAAAATCACTTGCTAAATTACTTAAAAAATAATTTTAAATGCTCCAAATCAATACGAAAAGGGTTTCCTAAGATTCCCGACCATGATCTAATCCAAGAGTATCCTTTTAACAATGACAAAATTCATATACTTTATATAAAAAATATTATGGCACTCTCAACTTTTATATTGATCTATTAAATAATTTAATTTATAAAATTGCACTTATTAGACACATCAACGGAGTAAACTTTTTATTAAAATATTTCAATTTATAATTAAATCAATTCAACACTTATTAGGTACTTAAAAAATGTAAAAATTATATCAAAAAATTACAGTAACCACACATCAAATCAATATTTTGCATATTAAAAACTAAAATATGAAAAAATTATCATATCAGGTATGAATACGTATACAATATTACCAAAATCATAACTTTAAGAACACAATACGTCCAATGTAAAGTTTAGAATGACAGAAATTTCTTATCATAAATCGTAGTTGTCAATTTATTCATTAATAATAATAATAATAATAATAATTGAGGGAGCTAGCTTTGTGCGCTCTTATTTGACTGTATTTTCTATGATGCAATTCATTATTTTCTACCGCCTTTGTTGCATCTTAAATCTTACGTGAATATATGAGAATCCAAATTTTGTTTCTTCAATTTTCAGTGTTTTAAACAAATCTTGAAAATATATTAAAGTGGTCATTTTATTTTAATTTTTCTCTTTTAACAGCAAATTATGAAAAGATGGATTTATAATTTTAAATTGGAAAAATTTACTTTTTAAAAGTTGTAAAACTCAAATTTCTTTATTTTTTGCTAATATCATTTAAATTTCTTAACTTCATTTAAATTATTCTTTAATTTTTACTAATATCATTTAAATCATTATTCTGTTCAAATTCTTAAATAAATATTTATTTCATTATTATCTTTAATTTTATGTTCTGTAAAATTATATATTTAATTACTTGAAGAAAAATTATTGTATACGCATTTAATTGAATTATATTTTAATAATTCAATTTTATTATTTAAAAAATTATTTATATATTGATATAATATTTAAAATTAATTCAAATTTCCAATTGAATTCGACTTCAATTCTGGTTAAACCTAATACATAACTATTTGAATTTACCACTTCAAAAACTAGACAGGATTTGAAAATCTAGAGTTTAACCACACCTATGGCTTTTAGTACATCAAAACTTAAAAAAAAAAAAATCAAAGTTTTAATTTTTTTTTTTATATTGTAAGATAACATTTAATTATTTAAGTACTAACAAAATAGCATATATTCTTACAAAATAGGAAGATATTTTACGAATTTTAAAATAAAAATAGTCTCATATTTAAAGAATATTGGAATACCCGTAGTAGTTAAAGAAAAAATAGGAGAGTGATATTATATTAATTTATAAAAATAAGAAATCACAGAGAAGGACCCCAAACAAGAAAAAATAGTAGGGTTCGTAGTTTTTCTTTTTGTATAAATTACCGGTATTTCAAACTCGAGAGCTCTTTTTATATGCTCAGTCTGTGTTGCCAACTGAGATAGGTAAAAAATTAATTCAAAGTTGTTTGATTTAGTAGAACAAGTTAAACATGAAATTGCATTCATGACCCTAACTTGACTTTCATAATCTCATCTTTCTTTCATAGGATGGAACTTACTTTCTAATTAGTCTCCTTGTAGTTGGAGGCCTTCCAAATTTGACGAAGGTCAAAAGTCAAATGTCCCCTTTTTTCCTTTTTTTTTTTTTAATTATAATTTATATTTATAAAATAAGATAAAAGAAAAAAAAAGTAAAATTTAGGAGCTAATGGGTCCCACCAATTATAGAGTAATTGGGTTGGGTCCCGCAGTACCAAACTTGTCCAACGACTATGGGCTCGCCCGAACCTGTCAATGGTCCACGTGTTACTTCTTTGTTTTCTTTAAGATTCTACGGCTAATTGGTTATCCACGTGTTTGTTTGGTGGGAGAAAGTATTAGATACTCTCTTTCTCTACATGTGGAAGTAGTTTAAAGTTGTGATAGAGTGATAAAAAAAACAACTTAATTTTTCTAAATTATAATAAAATATTTATTAATTTAATTAAATTACTCTTTAGAAAATTATAAAGATAACTATTACATTTAATATAAATAAAAATAAAATTAGAAAATAGCATTTATTAATCATTGATATTCTAAAAACGACTTACCATATTGTGAATAAAAAAATTATTTTAAATGATTTATATTTATTGACAAATAAAATAATAGTTTAAAAAAACGGATATTCACCAATATTAAATATGGGATGCCTTAGTTGGAGGGCTCTGATTTATGCTCTAAGTAACTTTCCATCATAAGTTAGTGATTTTTGCATTAAATTATATATGTAAAAAATAACATTGTCAAAACGGGTTGTTGGGCCTATACGGACTCGGCCCAAAACGGATCGAGCCGAAAAGCTTGTTAAGTGATCTATTTTAGGTGCAAGGGGCCCTGGCCCTAGCCCCTAACAAGTTTTTTTTTTGTATTTGGAAACTAAATATTGTTTCATTCTTATATTCTATTCTCCTCAAAAATAGATTAATTCCAAAAAAGCTCGTTAAGTAATATAAAACAACAATTGTTCCATTATTGAAATCCATACATTAAGTAATCTATTTATATTATTAAAAAATATATTTATATTATTAATAATAACCTACAAAATCTTTTGAAAATTGATTATGATTTCAGTCAAAATAATTGTTCAATAAGTTTATGCAAGTAAAGTTTATTATTTTAGTTAGTAAATCTTGTTTTATAGGAATTACACATAACATAGAAGAAGCATTGGTAATAGAATTAGAAAGTTAGAAACCAAGTCAAAAAAGGAAAGACTTCTTTTTTTTTTTTTTTTTTAGTAGTTAAATCTTGGTTTTATAAGGAATACACATAACATAGGAAAAGAAAGCATTTGGTAATAAATTAGAAGTTTTAGAAACCAAGTCAAAAAAGGAAAGACTTCTTTTTTTTTTTTTTTTGCTTCTCTTGATAGTATTTCATATCTTTTTTTTTTTTTTTTTGCTTCTCTTGATAGTATTTCATATTTCCAAAGAAGAAAAACAAGTAAAAAAAAAACTGTCTTATTACAATTAGTTATAGGACTCGAACAAGTTAGATATATATATATCATTCAGCTACACATCCCTCTCCCCTTCATAACATGCCTCCTTAGACCAGGAATATGAACATTTGTTATATAGTCTCTCCAATCTATGCTTCCCACATCAAATCCAAATTTCTTCTTCTCATTTTCACACATGCTCTCCATCAATCTTTGAGTATTACTGTTGTCAAACCTGCAAATTTTTAAATTTTGAGTTAAAAGAAATGAATTTGAGTAATTCTCGTATAGACTAAAATATCACTTCTTTATCGGGTTCAGCCCATATAAAACATACGTGTAGATCCCATTTTATGAGTGATGTGTATAAATTTTATCCGCATGATAAATTTTTTAAACCCTTTCAATGTAAGAAATTATAAAGTTGCTTACCTTCCACCATAGAAAGTGTATGGTTCATATATATTAGCCAAATGCTTTGCTTGTTCCATTGATCTTTTGCATATAAATTCATGTTTTAGGGACATTTTCTTGTCAAATGAGGCAATTTCTGTCAACCCATTTCTCTGAACCACATCTCTCCAAAGATGATCAGAGAAATCTTCCTTACAATTGAAGAGCTTCATTGAAGGAACACTGATTGGTCTGCCTTTGGAATCCATGTAAGGCGATGAATTGTAGTGTTCATAGAGCAACTTAGCCAAGTCTTTAAAAGCCAGTGGATTTACAACAGATGAAGCAATTTGATACACATTTATTCCTGATTTTTGAACCATTCCATGTTTTGCTACTGCTGCTAGGGTTGCATTGACTACCATATCTGCTGGGACCTTCAAACAAAAAAAAAGTGAAAATAGATTCATTTTAAATTGGATCGTTTCTTGCTTCTTTCCCAAAAAAAAATTGTGTGTGAGGAATAATACTATTAGTATCACTTACTACATCAAGTACTCCATTTGGATCCACTAGAAATCCAGTCAACTGCCCTTTTCCATAGTACAATATAATTGGATCCATCATCCTGAAATATTACAATGTCAACAGGCCCGGACGCGGGATTCAAAACTTGGGGATATAAATAGTCATAAAATAAAACTAATCTATTTTGAAGAGGACAGAATATAAGAATGAAAATTTTCAAAAAATAATTGCCAGGGCCAAGACCCCTCCCACCACCTAACTTGCGTCCGTCCCTGAATGTCATGGCAATATTTCAAAAATGCAAGTAAAGGTTGAGTGGAAAAGATTACCTATTTCCTTCCATCCATCCTGGGAATGGCTCTCTGAAAGTGCTTTCAATAACACTAGGTCTTATGATGACAACAGGAATATCTCCTCTCAAGCTGTCAACCATCATTTCTCCCATGGCTTTTGTGAAGACATAGGTATCTTGCCATCCATATTTTCTTGCCCTGTTCAGAAGTCACTATCATTGCTTTAAGTTACTATATATTCATTCAATTTATAGAAATCAAGAAGATAAAGGATAAGCCTAATCACCTTTCCAAACCCAGTTCTTTCATCTTTTGAGCCACTTCATTTTCTTGAAAAGCTTCTTTGGAATTCAGGGCCAAAAGCATTTCATTTTCCACATCTAGAATAGGTAGAAATCTTGAATTGGTTTCAGCTATGAAATTTTCCTTAGCTATGCAATCCCCAATACAGAATGGCTTTTCCATTATTCTTCCTTGTCTTTGTCCATTAACATAAGCTGCAGTAAAAAATAACAGAAACTCAATTTTCATATAAATTTGAAACTCTAATTTCTGCATTTCTAACTAATTTCTATCAATTAGCAACAGAAATTTGATTTCCTCCAAAAATTATTAAAGAATCAAGAATCACTATTCACCTATTTGTAAAGATTTCTTACCTGTTGATACTTGCAAGAATAGCTTAAGCTTTTGGCACTTCTTTGCAAAGCTCATAAGGTGGCAAGGTCCTCTAGTGTTAATGTCAATAGCAACATCATACCTGCAAGACATCATATTCTCAAAATTATATACTTGGCACAAATTGCATTCCAGTGCATAAAACTCTTTTTTTTTTTTTTACTACCAAGGGTGTTTTTCCACCTCCCGTTTAACAGTTAGATGAGAGACTAATCTCTTTCAGGCTTAAAAGCACTCTCTAAGATGCTGACTCCACGATTCGATCCTAAGATCATCAAGATATGATCTAGTGCACTTCAACCACTAGACCAAGCTATCTTGGTTAAGACTCTCTTTTTTGATAATTAGGAAAGGTAATATAGTATATGCAATACTTTTCTTGCATTTTCTTGATTTAAACTCGTGACTTTTTGGTAGCAAAAGAGCAATTTTTTCATTTCACCAAATAGACCTGCCCTCAAATATAATGCATAAGATTACCAAAAGTAAAAATATATAGTGGATGTAAAAGAGATGAACAAAACCTTTCATCAAAAGTTGTATTAGCTGCAGAATTAACAATAACATCAACTTCATTGGCAATCAAGTTGGCTAAATCTTCATCCAACCCAAGATTAGATTCACATACATCTCCCACAACTGGGACTAATTTGCTCAACATGAAAGCTTGGTAGGACTTCCCATAAGTTTGTTGAAGACACTTGAATAGCTCTGCATCTATTATCTAAGTATGGCCATAATTATAATATTGATTCAAAAAAACCAGAAACTAAACTTCTAAGATTAAAAATGGAAAACTATGTAACATACTTCACTTTTTAATCTTGCCATTGCAGCTTCCATGTTCTTTGCCTTGATCAAAACATATATCTTCCCCACATCAGGCGCGGTCCGTAAAATCTTCTCAATAAGAACTGCATATTAATTTTTCATCAAAGCTAGATAAAATCCCAACAAAACAATATGCAAGTAAAAGGCTACTTCTCAAATCCTAATGAAAAAAACAAACCTTTTGCAAGAAACCCAGTTGCACCAGTGATGAAAAAACCTTTCCCTCCAAGAAATTTGACAATGCCAATACCATCTTGAACCTCCATTAAAGAAGAGCTAGTTGTTCCACTAAAAGGCTCAAAATCTTTGATGGTATTAGAATTATTGCCATTTGGGGACAAAACCAAGCTTGATGCAGTATGATCTTGATCACCAACTAAAGTTGTTGATGATAATGATCTTTCTGTTAAAACTGAAGAAATCCCACTAGACCTTATTATTGCCTTTCCACCACCACCACCACCTCCTTGGCAATATACAATACTATTAAACTTCTTCCTCCTCAAAAAGCACCACTCACACTTATTATTATTAGAAATGAAAGCAAGTGATGGAGATTTGAGGAACAAATTAGACCCCATCACTGCAAGAGAATTAGAGATGGAAAAAAAAGAAAGTTAACAAACTAATTTTTTTGGTTTTTTGAAGTTAAAAAAAAATTAGTTGGAGTGAAATCTTAGCTAATTACTATCTAAACAAGGAAATAAAAGCAAGTAAACTAACTAAGCTCTATAAGATAAGACAAGAGTTGGGTTTGGTTTGGTTTTAAGGGAAAAGGAGAAAAGGGTTAGGTATATATATTCTTTTTTTTTTTTCTTTAAATCTATTTTGTTATGGGGGAGATTTTTTCTATAAGAACCCTCTTTCTGCCACCCTCTTCACATTTTTAGGGCTAAGATGGCGGGAGTTCTCTTTATATCTTCGATTTGATTAGTAATTCTTGTCTAGAGACTCTTACTTGTGCATATTATCATGTTCAAAAGAAAATTAAGTGTAAAAAAGAGGGTGCTAAAGTGGTTGGTGGCAATGGAAAAATGGGCTTAATTAATAGGGTTTTAAGTTATAAGGCCTCCCTAATTGAAATTGTTTGTTCCAATATATATATTATACAAGCTCATGTAGTTGCAATTTTTTACTCATCAATTAAGTATGGCATGTGATTGTGGTATCTGGCTGAAATTTTATTTACATAACACAAGTATAAAACTCCAATACAAATTTTCACCCTACACTATTACTGAGGTCAAATAACCAAAAGCATATGGTTTTTAGTTTTACTTTCAAAAGTTCAAAGCTACTTCAATGTGAATAGGTAAAATCTTAAACACCAACTACATTTATAGATAGAGCAATTAGCAACAATAAAAAAACAAGCAGGCAACAGACTCTGTCATTGTTCAAAATTTATCTATACAAGCAAATGTTTCTCATCAATATTTCAATACAAATGAAAAAAAAAATATTAATCTCCAGACAAACAACGAAGGCAATTGCACTTAAAACCAAAACCCTGAAGCAAGATGGTTTGTCGAGCATCATGATCCATGCTAGCATCTATATAGCAGATTCGGAGCTCTTCATCTGCATATCCAAAACAATTCATCAATAATACATCAGCCCAATATTCATTAAAAAAAAAAAAAAAATTTGCCGAATATCCACAAAAAATTATTGTAGTTTTCATGACTTAGTTTCAAAGTTCATGTGTCACAGCCAGCTGTCTTCGTAACTCATTTTCCAGGACCTGAACTAATGGAGTCTTAGCCGAACAGTATAAGAATATATCAGAAACAACTGTCAAAATGTGTATATAAAAAACCAAATGATAGACATAGACATATAGTAAGCATAAGCACTTTTTAATGCAGCTCCGTTTTTGAGATGCACGAAATTATATTGACACCAACAAAAAATGTCTTGTGAAATTTTTGCACGAGGGATGCTGTGTGATGGTGATGAAAAAGAGGCATCAGGGAATTCCTCAAATAACTGTCCTATCGTGCTGCTCCCTAATAGAAAATCAACCTAAAAGAATAACAAGTAGAAGAAAAAAGGAAAAAAAAAAAAGAAAAAGAAAATCTGAAAACTAGATTTCATGCGACAAACCTGCCTCAATATCACGAAGAGCCTTCAATCTTGCATTCGTGTTATCTATCCATATAATGTGTGTATTAGGATCTGCAGTAAACAATTAATGAAGTCAGTTTCTTCGACCCTGGCATCACCTGGCAGAGCACAGAGATGCTAGAGGAGAATGCAACCACAATTTGCCTATTGATTGTGAGTTGAGCAAGGTGGACAGACTATACTTTTCTGCATTGTTTGATTTCAACATCATTTCCCAGTAAATGATCTCATTTGAATTCAAGATTCTGCTGAAGAAGAGGTTAAAGATCCAAGAAAGAGATGCCAATTTTCATTGATCAAACTACTCAACATACAAGAACATGCAAACTCAAATGATACAAGTTGACAATGAACAGTTATGTTCCCATTTTTATCCCACAGAATTTATAGACAGTGGCTTGATGATTTACAGGTGAAACAAGGTAACCTAAACCCACAATGAAACAGCAGGCCAGAACCAGAGGGGAGAAGCTTACCACAGTCATGATTGTAAAAGGAAGGAAGCATATAAACAGCACTTCCAACAGCAGCTTCGGCCTCTACACAGGCAGCAGCTGATGACAGGAGATCTTCATACAATCCTACAGCCAATTCAACACGGAACACATTGATTCGAATTCGTGCCAGCACATTAGCGTACCATTGCTTTGTTAAGACTTATATAGTTAAAGATAACTTCTTCATCGAAACTTCCAAGTTAACGCTTATTAAACCGAAATATATAATGTAAACATCAGTCACGTGGAGGATACATTCCATCTTTTCATCTTCAATATTTGCCTTAGCAAAGGAACTTCTCAGCAAACGAAAGCCCTCTTCCATCTGAAAAATGCCACTAAAAAATGTACGTAACTTTAATTCTGAGAAAGAGAAGATGCCACAAAAAAAAAAAGTACAAGATCAAGTTGTCACAACCAGTTTAGATGTACTAGCTTAATACAGAACATGACAATGGAAGTCCTCTTTATCAGAATTTATACCTGTATCCTACATCAATTTAAATAATGCATGGGCATAAAGGTGTAAAGGTCAATCTTCACACAAAACCAAAAGAATGTCCTAGTGTATGAGGCATCTTGCAGTTTGGGCACAGATCTAATTTATGTAGCTCTCTCTTTTGCAATGCAAGGAGGCTTTTCCCGTGTTATGGAATTGTAATTTCCAAGTTACAACGAAATCTAAACAAGCCAAAATAAAAAGCACATTGGTGACAAAGAAAAAGGGGGAAATAAAAGGACATGGCAATGCATGCTTATTTAATTTCAAGCTCAGGCCACATAATGCAGCCTATAGAAAAAAAAAAAAATATTAAACTACAAATGTCAGTGCTTCATGAGTTCTAACAATAACACCGTAATCGCATATCCCAAACATCACATTAACAAGATTTATGTAGGGTTCTCACCTCTAAAGTCCTCTCATGAGATAAACTAGCTGGTTGAAGTATGTCAAGAACTTCAGCGGATGTAGCTCCAGAGATGACCATACAAGCCAACCGTTTTGCCATTAGTGGATACTTTAGACATTGGGTCCTGTAAAGTAAGAGAAGCGAAGTAAGATGTACAAAAGGGTTATCCTGCAGGTCCATATGCCAAAAGATGTATACTACATGTTACATTTTCCTTTGAATACAAAGAACAGCTATAATAATAAATGGAAGCTTTGGAGATTTAGTGATCTGTAAATTCTTTTGAATAAATATAAAAATAGACATAACATTGTAATAAAAAAATTTTAAAAAATAATAAAGTTGTTTTCCTAAATGCATTTTATATATAGCGGATAACATGTGCACTGCGGTGCAGAAGAGAATGACTCTGCAAATCAATCATATATCAGTTTTATCAATGGCAGAAATCAAAATGAAAAAAGCATATCATCTACAAACAAGAAGTGGTAAATGGCTTTCAGATGCTGTCATACCGGCAATAGTCATCAAAAGCTAACCAATCTGCTTTTGTCTCTACATCATAAAACACCTAAAAGATATGAAAAATTAGACTTAAACTTCAATTAATAAACGGAACTCATTCCAAGAATGTATGATGGAAAAAGATAATTTTCATAAAATATCAGAGTTCTTTGAGTTATAATTGACTTGAAGACTGTAAAATTTCACAGCAATAGCTCCAACCTAACAAGTATGCACATAAGCATGAAAAGAAATCACTTCCAAGCCACAAAAACTAATCCTTCTCCATACACACTGCCCAATATACAGCCTTGTCCATGCTAATATGTTTTACGCGACATATAATCACAAATTTCAATTATCATCTGCAATCATAAAACAAGTCCTGATCATCATATATAATTTAAGCTTTTAAAATTAAACTAGATTCTCTATGGTTTTAACGATACCAGCATATTCTCAAGGAGATATAACAGTTTTTATTAGGATAAAAATGAAAAATATACGATTTGATCATTGACACACTCATTCAATGAACCACGTGGACTTAGAACTTACATATTTCTCGTCTATCCAAATCTATCGTGATGGATTTCTTCGTATAAAATCATCATATCTTCAAGAAAATTTCTGTATTTAGCCAGACTGTCCATAGAATAATATGTTTTGATTGGAAATTCTCAATATCCTTCCCCTTCTGGACAAGGTGCCAGTTTCCACAAAGATAAACATGTGACTCCAGGACTACTTAGCAAATACATATATCAAAGTGAAGTTCGTTCTAAGAAGCAGATCGAATTGCCCTACCTAGGGCAAAAATCGCCTAACCAACAATATTTGCTGTCGCAATTACGCTTTCCAGCAAACAGGACTGGCATCTTATTTTTGCCTCAGGGAACCCCTTAGCTACACATCAGATAATCGACCTGCCAACATCCTTATGATGTGCTCTCTAACCCATCCAGGTGCTGACGTGCATAACCAAGACATTAATGAAAGAGCCATGAAGGACAAATTTCCAAGCAACTGAAAAAACCTTCAAATTTCTTATCGCTAGGTAGTAAGCACCAATCAAGTGCCAATACCGCTGTGATTCACTTACTTTTACACAATATTGCAAATAATATTATCGTAGCAGGAAGACGTTAACTTAGAAAAACAACAATGAAGAACCCCTATCACTTTCTAGTTTAGTCATAAAACAAATAAATGCTGCATCTATAAAATAAGAATTTAACTTATACCAGTGAACTGTGAACACCACTTATTTATTGCCAGTATATAACAATCAAAACAATCCATATTCACTTAGCCGAAGAGAATCCAAGTTCATTTGCTAACCAAAGTAGAGTTATTTCAAAAAATCTAACTTCGTTTCATAAGCAAAAGGACAAACATATGGTGGGTGTTCAGCAAAACTCAAAAACAGACCATTGTTCTCATATAATAAAAACAACTCATTATACCTTAGCGTTCTCTTTGCACTCTTGGCTGCAAAACGCAGCACTTTGGCCCTTGAACTCCGTTAAAGCGAGCTTGTTGAGGCAAAAATAACAGACGTTGCTAATAGTCGACAAAGAAGGGTGAGACACGATTGGTTTGGCAGTGTGAATGAGATCTCCAGCGCCAATTCTTCGCGTAGCGAACACTCCTCGACCGGCCGACTCAGTAAGATCAACACGGATCGGAGGCGGTCCAGGTCGATGCAATTTCTCATTCTCTGGGTTGGTGGCTGAGGAGGAGAATGTAATAAGTTGCTTGTTCTCGAATTTCAGGTTTCTGTAGCGCGAAAACCAACGGCTATAACGGACCAAGGGTGACATTGTTATAATTCTGCGCTGCAGTTCTCCCTTTTGGCACTTTCTTCTTCTTTGTCTTTTCAATTTTATGTCAAACTCAAATCCTTTTTTTAACCTTTTTCAGTTCAAATACAAACTGCGGCGGACAGTTTCATGAAGAACCTAACCAACTGTTCAATTTTTGAAAATTGCGGTTAAATCGGTTTATTTAACCGTTACTTTAATCTATAGTAGTTCCTTATAAAATTAGATAGTATAATATCTCCGGTTTACATGTACAAGAGAAATCTCTGAGTTCGAGATGCTATTTTAACACGACATGATATTTGAAGGAATGTTATTTCGATAAATTGGACTTTCTATGTATTAAAAATTTTGAGAAAAGTTTACATCTCCTAATCCATATATTTGATACTAGCTAGAAAGCCAAAAATAGTCATTACCCAAATACATTTTCATACATCGAGTCTTCTGCAAAGAAACCAAACAGAACTCAAAAGTACTATGTTACATATTTGCCTTAATTTCTCTATGTACACAAATTCATAATCGACCGTTTATCGGATTGGAAGTTTTTGTCCAAATCAAATATGCACTTGTAGTCAGATCAGACTAATAAGTACAATTGATTTAATCTCGATTGAAATCGACAAACTATATTTGTATATATATAGAACACTTAGCTCGAGTGTATAAAGTCGACCATCTAAAAACTATAATCATGATCTCCAATCAAGCTTCTCCTCAGAACAATCTTTTTGTACTTCTTTAGGAGGAATGAAACAATCCATAGACAAACCTGCAACATTAAATGCAAAATCATCGATTGTCCATGTCTCTTCCATCCGAGTAATCGAAAGGCCTGCTTTCAAATTATCTCCAAATCTTGTTATGATCACACTAGACTGACCACCATGGGCGATCATCACGCCCTCTACCGTCCGGTAATCTTCAATTTTCGTTGCAATGGTGGTCTCCCAGTACGTCGGATAAGTTCCGGGAGACTGAATTCTTGTTAAGTATGAGTCCTCTAGATAAACCAACAAGCCATTTCTCTGGCTGAAGTAACCAAATAGTACATGTTTGATCATTTCTGCGGAGCTATCGCTTCTATCAGCTAAATCTGATAGCTCAGCAGATAGTTTCAGTACAAAACAATCAATTCCTGATATACATTTTTCTCCCATGTATTGTGCTGGAGAAAATACTGCTGATATTGCCATTGGATCTAGTCCCTGTAAGAAAAACACAAACACAAATACAAATACTTAATTATTTGTAAATTAATTATTTGCCATTCGATCAAGTCCCTGTAGATATTGCCTGCGGAGCTATCACTTATTTTTCTTGATTCCTCCTTCTCCCTTACGATGAGAACACAAATACTTAATTATTTGTAAATTACATAAAATTTAAATTCTCTTTTACTGACAGAAATATGATTTAATTGATTCAAATAGTAGGAAGAAAGGAAGCAAGATCCGGCATCTTGGGGTTAGTTGGATCTATGGTTTCTAGCAGGTAAAATTATGTATAAAATTAACAGAAAGACCAACGGTAACCTTCTCATAAGATAAAATCAACATGGAAGACCAACTAATTTCTACAATTTAAGAATAACATATACAATGGCAAAAGATCCAATTAACAAGTGATTATGGTCCACTAATCATATGGTATAGATCTAAATGTAGTTCAAAAATTATAAATTAAATAACTTTATTTTAGTAAATTATAAAATCTCTTCTAATTGAGATTATAACTAATTATGTCACGCTAATTCTAAATTAATTCTTTATTACATCACTTTATCCTCCAAGATTGTAATAATCAATAATACATTAAAACCTTAAGCTTTTCAATAAGTGGAATTAAAATTATTATTTTTAGAGTAATTTAAAATTACAAATAGAGCCAATCTGATGTGATCTAAATAGTAAATGTTATTTTGGATTATTTAATCTTTAATTTTAATTAATATAAGTGTGTAGAGATTCATGTGGTATTTTTAGTGCGACTTGCCTGAAGAGCACGGCGGAGAGGCCGGATGCCGCCTTTAGCAGCGTGAGCAGCGAGCCACGGTGTATGACGCCAAGCCACATTGCCATCACTACCGGCTACAACTTTATGACCACTCACAACTAACTCGATTAGCCACTTATTAGGGACCATTTGCCACATCACAAAGCACCCCTTTTGTGTATCACCCGTGGTTGCTCCAGCCGCCAAGCCGGATGAGCCGCCTAGCTCATCCACCATAGCCATTGCTACTTTTCCGGTAGCAAACATATTCTTCACCGTCCCTTCCAATTTCCGGCAACCGGTTGCGGCGGTGAAGTGCTGTATAATGTATTGAGCTGAGGAGGATACCTAATAAAGAAAGTCATTAATTACACTAAGTTGGTTCTGTACATATAGCAATAATTGTTGAATGCTACTAATAAGAAATTAGGTGCCTTCTCTTAAATGAATCGTACACTTTTTTCTTTTTCACCCTTTTATTTTGGTACTATATTTTATAACCACTTCAAGTATATTTCCAGAAAAAAAATTACTCTTAATTTACATTATTTGAAATACTAAAAATTCTTTAAATATTATTCACAGAATTTCAATCCAGACAACTTTAAAATCTATATTTAGATTTTTGTTACAGCAGTTAATAAGTTATAAAAAATCTCGAGATTTTTACCCAGGCAATTTAACAATAACATTTACTGTTTGGATAGTGTTTCGTAAAATATTAAAAGCCATGCGTTTAATGAATTAAATTTTAACTTTTAAAAATTAATCAAAACGTTATTAGTTAAATCGCTATTAAAGCAAATTAAAAAGGTTTAAGTATCCCAGTGAAACTAACCTTTTTGAGGAACAACTTAGAATAGATATACATTAATTTGGAAAATATTTTTATTTCATTGGTTAAGATGACAAAAATACCTTGAATAAAAAAAGTTCATCAAAGATGGAAAAAAAACACTATAATTATAATATAAAACACATTACTTTTTCCTTACAAAATGTAATAGATGCTATATTAAATTACTGGACCTACAAAGTTTTTAGTACCTCACTCACAGTCCTTTTTGGGATTCTTTAATGGTGGGAGATCAATGGCCTACCTGATGCCTTTTATGCACCTTAATACAGAGACACAAATTACATTTACTCCCCCAAATTAAAAAATAATAAAAATATCACATTTAACCCTTTTTTTTTTTCTTTTTGCAGCTTTAGTAGTAATAAATTAATTTCCCCTTAAAAAAATTTTTTTTAAACAATTAGTTGGGTAGCTTACAGCTATAAATAAATAGAAAACAGATTGTAAGTGGTTGGAAATATTACCGTCATGTTTGAATTTTCAACTAATAAATCTAATATGAAATTTAAAATTTAAAATTAAAATTACAACTAAAATATTTTAAGTTCTAATTTATAATTATTAGCATTGTAATTAATTAGTTAATTTTTAATTAGTCATTAATAATTAATCACAACATGAGCAAACCATATTTTATACTACTTTTGCAACTTGTAATGAGACATTCAAACTATCATTTTTCTCATTTTTTATAAATCATTTTTCTCCTTTGGAAAGCATTTTATGTAACAAAGGAAACCCACAAAAGAACTTATTTTCCTGGAAAAGAAAATCCTTATCAGATGCAAGAATGTATGAAAGAAGACATACCTCATTAATGGGGAGCTTGGGATGGACAGAAACAGGAAAAAGAGGGCAACCAAGAACACTTAAGAGGATCTTGAGGTCAGATTTTTTGTTGAAGACAAGAGAGAAATGGGTCTTGAGCCAGTTCTTCCATGACTGTACTTTCTTTGAAGAATTGTTGCTCTTGTCATCTTCTTCGTTTATGGGTTCTTCTGATAATGGTGCAAGACGGCTCATCATTTCGTCTCTTTCTTTCTTTTTCTTTTGGAAACACAGAGAGAGTTGGTTATTATGGAAGCAGTAGCAGAAGAAAAACGGGACAGTGGGAAAGTGTACTTAAAGGGACTGCTCCGTTTGGTTCGTTACTTTTTTTCTACTCGCTGTTTTAGCGCGTTGCTTCACTTTTCTCAAACCATCTTTTTCTTTCTTTTGTTTTATAATTCTTTGAAATTAGTTTAGATTCATGGAATATGAAATATATAAAATTTTAATCTTATATTCTATCCTTTGGTTGAAAAATAAAAAATCTATATATTTAATATAATTTTAAAATAAATTTAAATAGTCTCAATTTCTATTTTAAGAGTTTTCATCAATTTAGTAAGCGAAAAAGAAAATTACTCTACTGTGTAATTATCATGTCATTTCGATTATCAAATCTTTAAGTAAATCAAAAAAATTTGAAGAATAATATTGCACGCTATATAATAAAAGGTTAAAAATAACATTACGTGGCATTTACTGTCGAAGCCAAAATTTATTGAAAAGAGATTTAGATTTACTCAGAATTGGATCAAACTAGGCATGGTCACTGGTTCGGTTCTAATCGAAACCGAACCGTACTGTAGACGAATTAGAACCGGACCGAAATCGACGGTTCATAATTTTAAACTGAAATCGGTGGTTCAAGGGCCAGTTAAGGTTCATGCGAATGTTAAAATATGAACTAGAATCGGCGATTTCGGTCCGGTTTGAACCGGATGCACAAAAAATTGTAGCTTAAAATTTTTATAAAAAAATTTATATCACTTGATTTGATTGTAGTTGATTTGATTTATGATGAAGAGAAGTAAAATGGTAGAAGTAAAATGGTACATAAGTTATAAAAAAGTGTGAATAAAATACCACCCATTTTTTGACTTAATTATATAAAAAAATTATAACATGAATAGTTGATTTATTATAAAAAAAATACTTTCAATGTACAAAAAAAAAATTGTAACGGATAGTTTTGATATGGATAGGTATTATTATTTATTTTTTTGGGGTAAATAAATTTTTATTCATTTTTAATTCATTTATTTATTTATTTACTGTTAATTTACTAAATTATCCCAAAAAATATAGCTGTTATTTTTCTATTTAGCAAGGGACAATTGGGAAAACTAATAAATGAGAAACATGTATAAATATGATGAGTTGATGATTTTTTATTTCACAATCAATTTTATCCTAACTCTTCTTACTTATCTCAATCAAAAATTTCTCAAATTTTCCATAGTTCATTATTTTTTCTATTGCTTATTCCTAATATTGGAATTATCTATTGTTATATTTTTTATCTTTCTTACATCCAATTCCAAATTCTTTCTCTGATCTCAAATTTTCTCCATTTCATAATCTTCATTTGCATTTTTTAAATAATTTTCTTGGTATTTGAAATAATAATTTTCAACTCATTCCAATTAATTTTAATTCCATTTATAGTTTTTTATATTAGTTAAAATAGCAAAATTTGTTAAATTTAATGTAATAAATAGGTTCTAATTAGTTAATAAGAAGTTTTTCTTTTTAAAATTTATATAATTCATCTAGTTAATAAACTCTTAACATCTTTAAAATGTATATTTATCTCCTATTGTGAATTTCGGAACTCAGAAATTTTACTCTGTTATGATATTTCGTTACAATTTGCAGGTCGTTTAATTTGCATCTCTAGGAGACCGAATTCGGAACCCGCTTAATTTGAAACCATTCGGGTTCGAGAGTTCCGTAAACCCGTGCAAGTATGTACCGATTTTGCCGGAACCCGCGAAGAAGAGTTTAAGGAGTCTGGATCTCCGAGTTATTCACTGATTTTAAAAATCTCGAACCCTCAGGTTCTCACTGAACACCGGCCCATGCGGCTCTCTGATCAAACAGTTTCTAGGATTACTAGTCATTGTATTCTAGAATTGAAAAGTTAAATATAATATTTTTTTTTAAATTACCCAAAATTTATTTGAAGGCCAATATAATCTTTTCTTTTCTTTCTTTTTTTTCTTGTCTTTTCTTGGAAGCAGGAGAAATTTTTTTTTTTTTTTTTTTGGAAGAAAAAGAAACTATAGCAATATTGTGGAGCTGCCATATTGACTTTTCCTATAATAAATTGAAAATGACTAGACAAAATTACAATATTAGAATTCAGAAATAAAAAACTTATTGTGACAGATCTTACTTGAGATTTCTGACACTTTGACAGCCACTCACTACTTTTATTCCATTAAAATGTAGAGTTTTTGCAATTCAGAGGCGATAGAATAGGATTTGTAGGGCAGCCTTTAATAAAGGCAGATGCCATTACTTATATATTAGTAATTTTTACTTTTAGGTGTATTTTAATTGATATGTGAATAAGTTGTATTAAATAATTTTGAGAGCAAAGTCAAATGCCATTACTTATATATTAATTTTTAGTTAAAAGTTTTAACCTTTTAAGCTAATTTAACTAATACTTTTAAGTGATACATAAATAAATTATATAAAATAATTTCACATTAAAGTACTAATTTTAATTTAAATATTGATTGGTATATTAACCGCGGGTATATTGTTTCATTTGTTACAAAAGTAATAATAATATATTTTATCCTCTGAACAGAGGAAATTTTCACATGGAATGTTTTCCTTATTACTCTTATCTAATGGACTAAGGACACCTGTGATATAAAAAAAATTACTTTGTATTATTTATTTTCATTTTATTGATCAGGCTTTAATTATTAGAACAGAACCATAAACTAAGAATTTTTATTTTCATTTATTGCATATTTTCTGCTGTTAATATGAATTATCTGCATTTAATCAAATTAGGTCATGTTGGATGAGGGCAACAAGTATTGAAATGAACCATTCAACATTCCTCTCCTTCTTTAATAAAGACCCATGGTGTCGTACCATGGTAACCTATGGACAAAGTAAGGCTACGGGAGACGACAAAGTAACCTATGGACAAGTGAAATAGGGGTAGTAGTATATTTACAAATTACAAAAGCAATAGGCGCGTGGTTTTGGTTAAGAAAAGGAGCTTTAAAGGAAGGCAAGGCGGGCATTGTGTCCACATCTATTCCTATTTGCAATTATAACTTTTCTGGTACGTTTGGTGCAATTTTACAGTACCTTTCATTTTCCATTGCTTCCATCTTTTTTCTTGTAGAAATTTTTTCACATTTTCTCACACTACAACTATATTTAGTATATGCATTGATTCTACTTTACCTTTTTTTTTTTTTTCTAATGAATTGAAAAATAATAAAATAAATTAAATATGTTTTCAATTCAGTATGCACGTGACTAATAAATAAAATAAATTTACAGTTATAAAGTTTATTTTTATATCAATTTTAATAAGTTAATATAAGAATAATTAGAAAATATTTCACAAATTTTATGCAAGGATGTAAGTATTCGGTTAATTCAGTTTAAACCAAACTAAATTAGTTAGTTTTTACTAAACTTAACTCTATCTATTCTTATATTTCATTTCTTTTGTACAGTAATTAATGTGATTTTTTGAGCAACATTTGTTTATAATTAATAATTTAAATGAAAATTTTAATACACTCTTATTTATTTGAGAAATTGTATATAATTTTTTGAAATTTGTATTTAAAAAGAAGTTATTTTAATGCATTAAGTAAATTATAAGTGAAGATTATAAATTTAAATTATTTAATACCCAAGTGCCTTATAAGATTGACCATTTATCAAGCATTTATCAAGATTGAGAATTGTATTAAATTCATAAATTAAAGTGATAATAGAAGCCCACAAGGGAATTAAAAAAAAAAAAAAAAATTTCCAATGGTTGTGATTGTAAAGAGTAGGTGTGAAAATGTTAGACGTGGTTAGTGCTTTACCATTTTTAGGTACTACATTACATAATACACATGATGTGCCTACACACACACACACATATATATATATATAATATATATATACACTGAAAAATAAAATAAAGAAAGTGATGTGCTTCATAAATGGGCTAGAGTGAATATTAGGACATATATATATATATATATATATATACACTGAAAAATAAAATAAAAAAGTGATGTGCTTCATAAATGGGCTAGAGTGAAATAGGACATTGTTTGGAAACACGGTTACAAATATCGATTAGAAGGGGAAAAAGACAAAAAAACCAATAATACATTTTTCTTTTGACATATCATGCACAGATGCTTAAAGGGCATTGGAATATATTTTGTACTAACATTCTATGTTAGTGTTTTTTTTTTTTTTGGTTTGATTATGAGGAATGGAGGGGATATTTGAAAAGAAAATAACATATGAAATGTTTATAAGAAAAATGCATGAAAAGAAATTTTACTGCTTTAATCAATATATTTTTCAAGAAGTGATTTTCTTAACTGCCTACAACTGCAATAATAATATCAAAGGGAACCAGCAAGTGTTAAAAAGATGACAGCTGAAGGTTCGATCTTCATAAATGAAGTAAATACTCGTTGTGAGCATTTTCCCTCAATGGACTGACTTGGTGTGAGCAAGATTTAGTTCTAATCTGGTGATTTAAACCTAAAACAAAAATGCTAAAACGAGTTTATATTTTTTGTAAAGAAGAAAACCAAAATGGGTAGAGGTTATAAAGAAAAATAGAAAGAAGTCTAATTTTTTTGCTATAGAGTATTCCCAAAATGGATTGGTGAAGTCCAAATCCAAATGGGAAAACTGTGAAATGAACATTTTGCTTGAAGAATTGGATATGCCCAAAAGCATAGGCCTTGAAAGGAATGGGCACCTCACTTCCATTTCTAAGCAAAATGCACAGGACCAAACATGTGTAAAGCCCACATCATTATATTGCATAGATAACATATAAAAATTATACATTCAAATTTAATGATTTACTTAATAATTTATTATAATTTAGATAAATTTAATAATTTTTTTAAGAGACATAAAATTTCAAACTTGATAAGTATTATAAAAAAGAGGTAGTATATATTTATGAGCATTGAATTTAGTAAAAAACTTGTTCGGTTTAGTTTTAAATTGAAAGTGAACTAAAATTGGTAATTTTCGGAATTCATTTATAAAACAGCTTAAAAAATTTTTATTATAATTTTATTTTTTAAAAACAAAATCGATGATTTCCACATAAAAAAAAAAAAAAAAAGATTAAAATTGAACTTTGAAATCATTTCTAGAAGCGATCTGATTTTCTCGTTTTAAACTAAACTAAAATGGGTAAGTTCAAAGCGGAAATAAGTGTGTTCGTGCCTATCTCCACAGTAATACCGACAGTGACAGAAATCTGAGCATTTCAATTTTCAACAAAAAGTCTGTTTCCGTTGTCAGTTTCAGTTGCAAGAAAACAACTCATAGTCATCGACATCGACATCGACATCGCACGACCAAATGTGGGCCCCACCCAGCATGAGTCATCTCTGTGACAGCGAATACAAACTTATCCAACCCCTCGTATCACACCATTCATTGAGCTGTGTGTGATCTTCATCCATTTCAATAAAAATAATCTTTTGTAGGAGTTGATCGATCGATCATGCCGCTACCTTTTCTTAATATTAATTTAATAAGTTAACGCTGTTTTAAAACTATTTCATCCGATCCAAAATATATATTTTTTAAAGTTTTTTACAAAAATTAAAAATTAATTAATTTTTTTAAATTATAACAAATTTTATGAAAGTAATATGATCAAATTATTATTTATTTCAAAATTAATAATTACTTGTTAAATATTTATTATATTTAGTGTAAATAAAATTAATATTAAAAAAATATTGTTTGTATAAATTAAATAAAGATATATTAGAGAATTAACAATTTAATTTGAGACATATAAAAAATAAAAGTATGTCCATTGTAAAAGGTTAACGAATAAATTAATGAAAATATAAATATTTACTGAAACGAGATATTTCTGAATGTACATTATAAAAAGTTAGAAGTAATGTTTAAATTTTTTAGGTTGTTATTGGTTTACTGCGTGAACGGAGTCAAAATATAATCGTTTTTCCATTTAAATATAAATTCGATTGGTTAATAAATACAATTAAAAAAATATTATTGCAAAAGATTGTAATTATGAATTTTAATTTAGCAAGTTTATTGTGTAATAAGAAAATTACTTTAATTAAATATTGATAAATAAAATATTATATATGTAATTATATTAATATTATAAAGATTTGGACAAACATAAAAAATTTATATTAAATTTTGACAAATATAAAGAACACAATAAGTAAAAAGACTATTTAAACAATGGATATTGATAATATACATATCGTAGAAAATTATATTTCATCAATATTAAATTAAGTGTTATTCAATATTAAATAGGAATTAAAATTCTATTATTAAAATTTTTTTTACCATATTATTATATATATGCTTATTTTGTCTAGAGAAAAAAACCACCACAAACATAGGGATTAGAATCGTATTATACAAGTTTTATCTTATCATGCTACCATATATATATATATATATATACTTTCTTTCTTTAGAGAAAAAATCACCATAATGTTTATTTATTTTGTTAAATAAATTTTATTTTATTTGGTTATTGAGATTTTTTTTGAATTTTGCTGGAAATAGTTTTTTTGTTCACTATAAACGACACCTTAAAAACTTGTTGTCTTAATTTTATTTTGTTTTTGTTTTGCTATTTAAATCATAATTTTTAATAGTTTTAACTAATTTTCAATATTTTAATCAAACAATAGAAAATGAAATATGAAAAACACTTTCAAAAATAAGTTGTAGCTTGGAAATAAATGGAGTCTTAAATTTGTTATCGCTTTGTACCCTCTGAGAAGAAAGTGTTACTATTTAATGTATAATTTGCTACATATAGAGGTAACATGCTGCTTATGGTACATTCGTAGCCAATTAATTTCTGTAGTTGATTCTTTTATTTAGAATTGTCACTTACATGTTGATTTTTCTATATTTAATTTCAACATTTATCCATTATTTTTCTAAAAAATTTAATACTTTACAATTATAGGTTGATTTTTTGTATTTGATTGTCATGTTTATCTATTATTTCAGTAAGAAATTTAGTGTTCTTTAATAAGGTTACAAATTAAAAAGATGAATAGGTATGATCACGCTTTGATTTTAAACTGAAACCAAATCGATTAAAATCGATATCGAACCATGATCAGCAATGACTAATTTCAAATGGCAATCGAAGCCAACCGTTTCCATTTTAAACAGTAAAAAAATATTTTCAAAGAAACTCCTAATTTTTCCTTTTATTTTACTGTAATTTTGGAAATAAAATTTAAAACTTTTTATTAAATTAGTTTAGTCTTTTCAATATTATTATTATTATTATTTTATTATTTATTGAAGCTATGAATTAAAAAAGAGATTTAAAAAAATTATCTAATTTTCGATTCCAAATTGACATGAAATCTAAACCGAAACAAATCAAAACCAACAATTTCAAAACTATTTTAGAGCCATTGAAAAGTTGTTCAATATCATTTGAAATTTTTATGACTAGAATCGGTAATTTTTAAATCCAAAACCGACGGTTTTGAAAGTGCCCTTGACATTATGTTGCATCCACGATTAAATACAAAAAAAGTGCCCTTGACATGCAATGTCTTGTTCATAATAAAATTGGGACTAATATTAAAAATGAACTAAATTACAATTAGACTACTCTGTAAACAATAAATTAGTTACTATTATTTGAATTTTCATGTAGATTTTGAAATAATTATAAAATCTTAAACACAAAGCCTGCAAAAATTGAACTACTATGAAAGTATGAAGTTACTTAACTCATAAACCGCTACAGTTACTTTATTTTTTATATATATAAAAAAAAAAAAATCTGATTTGAAGAAAATTTAATGTGCAATTAAATCAACTTCCAATGCAAAACCTGAAAACGTCGAATCATGAATAAACAAAAGGAAAACCCATTTGGGCTAGTTGTATCTTCTTTTCCGTTAACATCTCTCTCTATAAATGGCCATCACAACCTATTTTTCTTCTACACAACATCACTACTACATTTATATTACTAAACATGACCAAGTCAAGCGACTTAATCCCGGGTCTTCCAGAAGAAATAGCTCTCGAGTGCTTAACTCGACTCCATTACTCAACGTACCGAGTTGCTTCCCGAGTTTCCAAACGCTGGCGTCATCTTCTTCGAAGCAGAGAGTTTTATTACCAGAGAAAACTATCTGCTCGTACCTATAAAGCTGCTTGCTTTATCCAATCTATTCCTCTTCAATCTGACTCTAAATCAACTGGGTCACCCAGTTATGGAGTTTCTATGCTTGATCCAATCAGTGGAGCTTGGGAACGAGTTGACCCGGTTCCTGACTATCCCGATGGTCTTCCTTTGTTTTGTCGAGTTACTAGCTCAGAAGGGAAGATTGTAATCCTGGGAGGGTGGGATCCAGTGAGTTACGAACCACTGAGTCACGTGTTCATTTATGATTTTACGACTCGGAAATGGAGGAAGGGTAAGAATATGCCCGAATATCGTTCTTTCTTCGCTGTAGGCGAGTTAAACGGTCGAGTTATAATCGCCGGAGGTCATGAAGAGAATAAGAACGCGCTGAGTTCAGCTTGGGTATACGATGTGACTCAGGACGAGTGGAATGAGTTACCAAAGATGAGTCAGGAGCGAGACGAGTGCGAAGGCGTAGTAATCGGGTCGGAGTTCTGGGTTGTGAGTGGGTATAAAACAGATCGTCAGGGACAATTTGAAAGCAGCGCCGAGTCAATAGAACTCGGAGCGAGAGAGTGGAAGCGAGTTGAGGATGTATGGAGAGGGAGTGGGTCCCCTAAGTCATCCTGTCTCGGAGTGGATAAAGGAGAAATACTGGTGAGCTGGAGTGGGCCAGATATGGAGGTTAAAGTAGGGACTTCTGGGGTCCAGAGTGGTGAATGGACAATAGTGTCCGGATCAAGTTACCAAGGTGGGCCTCAAGAGTTTTACATGATGGAAGGACAAAATGGTAAATGGAAAAAGTTAAAAGTGCCGGATGAATTTTCGGGGATTGTTCAATCTGGTTGCTTTTGGGAGATATGAACAAGAGGCAAGAGCCGCTCGTGAACATCTTCTCTTGTGTATATAGAACTCTTCCATTGGCTTTGTGAAACTACAAAGAAGGAACCTTTTCTTCAAGTACTTCCAAATGTCGTTAAATATATTAATTTTGAATGCTTTCAAAATTTTTTGAAAATATCATATATCATAAAAATACATCAAATATGTTTTCAACACATATACATTAAAAAGTGTATTTTTTATAACAATAAAAGTATAAGGTTCATAGTTCCATTGCATCAATTAAGTGACATCCGATTGATAGAAGTTATTATAATGATTATGCGACATTTGCGAGCTTATCAAACATATATTAGCCTAATTCAGAAACTTCTATTGGATTTACCTCAAGATAATCAGTGTTCATCTTCGCGCATCAACCGGCTACTCGTGCGCGCACACACAAAAAGAATTCATGGGGTTCCAAGTACAGAAATTAGATCTACCATTTAATACTCCACATTAGCACAATTAAACAAATTCACAACAAAACACAATCAACAGAATCTCATACACAAGCTAGTCTAATTACTTCAAGAGGGATGAAATGATAATCAGCAAAGACAATCAAGAACATCAATCAGTGCAGAAACTGAATTAACCATAAACTGTAAACATTATTTCTAAACTGCAACTCTTTGATTCTAGGTAAACTGCTATCAGCTAATAATAATACATGTTCCTGCCAAGAGATTTTCTCTGTCCATAATGCTGTCCGCCTTATACATGTATCCATTACCTAGAGTAGTCTAGGCTCCGGCTCCGACTTCTACTTTGGGTTCTACTCCGGCTCCTTGGGGCATAAGGAGACCTTGAATAAGACCGCTCCCTATACCTTCTGCCTCTTGGAGAAATAGACCTGATACATCACAAAAGCAGAAAAATAGTAATCAGAATTGCATACCCTTATTTTTCAGTTTCATCTACCATCAAAGTGGTTGTGATAAAAATGCTATAGATAAAAGATGAAACCATCAATCAGCATACCTTGAATAGTGCCTTCGCCTGGGAGAAGGGGAATAGTAGCCTGGACTCTGAGAATAACTTCGTCCATATCTAGGTGATCGTGAATAATGAAGTGGAGACCGCCTGTAGTCATATGACCGACCCCTGATAACACAGATCGTATGTACAAATTACCAATGGTGCCAATCTAAGCATTCAACCAAATACTGCAAATAAAACAAATATCCATCATTACCTTACACGTTCTCTTGCCCTCATTTCTGCTGGTTTCTTCCTATTTTCCTCCGCAAAGACAACTGTCAGCTCCCGACCAAGTAGAATTTCACCATCCATATGATGCTTAGCATCTGCAGCATCAGCTGGATCCACATATTGGACAAATCCAAAGCCTCGCGGCTCCCTGTGCAGCATCCATACACCAAGACTCAATAAAAAAAGTGCACATATAGATAAACTGTCTGTGTGCTGACCTCAAAAAAGAGTGCAACTTCCAGTGTATCATGGACAGCCATCACAACACTAGCAAACACCTCGAACCATTAAAATAAAAATAATCATGGCTGCTAACC
The DNA here is from genome assembly GCF_014843425.1 of Jatropha curcas. The sequence goes on from NW_023590825.1 coordinate 2,156,648, forward strand.
TTGGTGGAGCCAATATTTTAATTGAGTTGGATATTCTTCAAGACTTGAACTTCAATCTTGGTGTTCATTAAGGTCATCTTGAACAGTACTCTTATTAGTTGATTGGTGTCTTCAAGTGTACTCTTATTACTTCATTTGTCTTCAGAACTTTCAATAAAAACAACCAAATTCCCATAAACATTCCCATTAACCGGATGTAACAAGAAACAACCCCATCATCAAATGGTTGTGATAGATATGAGGATGACAGACAAGTTCACAAACTTTACAGTTAACAAGCATGCTAATTTGACAATACCTCATGTTCAAACTACTTTTAACAAAATAGTTTAGGCTTACCCAGTATAATAATCACGAGGCAAATATATATCCTTGAGAGGACCAAACTGCCCAAATGGTCCACGTAGATCTTCTGGCCTGCCCAAAAACATTATACCGGAAAAAAAAAAAAGCTGAGATAATGCAAAGTTTGAATAGGCTGGCTTTCAACAATATAGTAAAACTAGGGTTGACTACTGCAGATTTGCAGACAAAGAAGCTCATAATGTCTAAATAAAACATAACAACACGACAAAGAAGCTCATAATGTCTAAATAAAACATAAAACCACGACAAAGAAGGTCATAATGTCTAAAGAAAACATAACACCACAAGAACAATATCATGTCCCCAAAATTTTATCATGGACTTTGGGACTTAGGATTTCCTTATAGGATTCCCTTACCTTAGCAAACACTCCAACATATAGGACTGAAATGGAAGGGGAGAAAGCCCAGGGAAGGCTAACAGGCCGGAAGGATAGAGTTAAAACATCTCCTCGACTTCCAATCATATATTTTGCTTTCACAATTGCAGATTTCACCAAATAGATAATAGAAATTAAACAGCGGGATAGCAAAGAGAGTAGACCTGCAGTCATGACGAAGATTGCGAACCAGAAGACTGGTAGGAAGATCCCTAGAACGAGCTCCATAACGACCTCTAGGACTGGGACTGCGGCGTCTCCTTCCATAACCCCTAGGAGGTGAAGGACTGTAACTGTAGCTCCTGCCCCTCATTATTTCCAATATCAAAACCTAAAGACAACAAGTAAAGCGTAATCATTAGACATTTTCAAGATCCAATACTTATCTTTTGAACAAAGAGAATAAATAAACAAAATCAAAAAGAAAAAAGTGGGAAACTCCAACTCTGATATGCACCACCATAGAAGCCAAAACTGAAATCTATAGCGATTGTTTTACCAATGTTGAAGCCGAAGGAAGCATTCTAAAACTCATACTCCCCACTAGGCTACTACTTTTAACAAACCAAGAAACCTATGTAAATTATTTCTTTAACAAATTATTAAGAATCAGAATCATCGATCGATAAACAGAGCAATTCTTGTGCTCCATTAGTTAGACACAATTAGCAAGCAAATATATTGCTTCTTCTACTAATCAAAAGAACAAGCATATTGAATATCCCCCCAACGTATATTAATACACAAACATCACATAGACCAGTTGAAATTACATCATCTCACAACCAAAGCAATTCCCAGAAACAAACGTTCAGAAATTTCCAAAATTTAACGGTAAAACATTCAAATGGAGAAAAACAACAGATATACAAACCCTAAATTCCTAGAGTCAACAAGAACCAAGAGATCAGAAACAGATCAATACATTTGAATCGGAATTATATATATAAAAAAAGGAACAAAAATAGAGGAAGAGAAAGCGAAACTTACAGATTACGGATTAGTTCGACAAATACGTTCGCTCTCCTTAAGCTCTAACAAACACGGAAAGTGGATGTAATGCTTTGGTGATGATCGATGATAAAGGCGCTTTCTCTCAAGTTCGAGAAGTTTCTTATTGCAGTGATTTGTTACCATGACTCGCAACAGGATGTGTGTTCATGCTACTTCTTAGAAAATACCCATCCGATCCGTAGTGAAATTAATGGACGGCCTCGATTCAAAATTGAATGAGGTGTCAGGCCCAGCCCATCAAAAGTCGAGAAATGGATCGAACTAGCCCGTTAAGAACTAACCCAACCCGGACTAATAGTTGTAGGGCTAGCGATCCTTCTCTTTCTCTTTCATTTTCTAAAACCCTACAAAACCCTCCCTGACAGTCTGAACCATAAAACGCTAACAGAGAAACATCTCAGTGGTTGATTAACCTGAAAATAGAGGGACGAGCTTCGCTAAGATTTCGAGTTTCTTAATCTAACAGAAAATGGCAGCTTCTTCTAAGAAGAAATCTCAGAATAGGAAGTTGAAAGATGGTCCAAAATTTAATAAAGATTCGAAGAAGCCGTTTAAAGCTAAGAAGAAGGACTCAAACGACACTGTTCCTTCTGAAGCCATTTCCTTGCAGCTGGAAGATGACGTTCCTGATTTTCCTAGAGGTTCCCCGACTCTAATGTTCTAATTTTCTACTTGATTCCTGAGAAAACGGATATTACGGAAAACTGTAGCAACTGAATAAAATTTAGTATTCTTTTGATGTTAGATAGTGAATTCACTGATACGAGCTTAACGTAGTTACATGGCCACCTTTGCTTTTCTTGAGGATTGGAAAAAATGAATTTGGACTTGAAGCATATGTGCGGCATATTTTGAATTAGGATTTAGTTTAATTGAATCATTTGAATGTGTATGTTGCACAAGTTGGTTAGATACTAAAGAAACTTACAATTTGGAACGTATTTTTGGTTAAGAGAGCTTATTGAAGTCTATGAGGTTCCTTGTGTTTGTATTGCTGATTCTTATATGTATTCAGGTGGAGGAAGCTCTCTGAGTCAAAGAGAACGCAAGGAAATTCGGGCAGAAGCTGATGCAGAATTTGAGGCCGAGGAAAGGGTTTCGGTGATGAAGAAGAAGGGAAAGAAATTGCAAAATAAGAAGCATTTGGAAACTGATGATTTTGGTTCTCTTTTTGGTGAGGGGTTGACTGGAAAACTTCCACGATTTGCAAACAAGATCACATTGAAGGTATGGAGATGAACCTGAATACTAATGTCCTCTGCTCTCTGTTTGTCTGGTTGGCTGAGGAAAATTTAACCTTTTTTTTTCATTTATTCTTTTTAACTTCTCCCTTTTTGGGTTTACGTTACGATATATCTGCAACTCAAATTAAGTTAGGTGGTTTTTTGGAAACGCAAGGCTTATGGTTTAGTTTTTTGTTCTCATAAACTAATTGCAGAATTCTTGTTGCCTGCTAAAGTCACATTTACGTTAGAGCCATCTCGCAAAACTGGTGATGTCAGTGTAGGAATTCAATTGCAAATTAAATAGCGTGATTAGGATGAGGGAGGAGAACTGAAGCATCGATAAGAAAGTGTTACGGGATTCATTGATGATAAGAAGCAATTGGGGGCAAGCCTAGTGAATACTACCAGTAGATGCACTGGCTCAGAAAGTTGACCATATCCAACTTGTATGAGTGAATAAAATGAGATTCAAATAGAGTAGTAATAATGTAGCTCCAAACCAAGTAGGATAAAGGGAAAGAATGTATATTGCCAACCTTAACTGGATGAGATTAAAGTTTAACCAGGTTGATTTGAGTGAGAGTGAGAGTATAACTTTTGAATGGGATTGTGATTGTTGATTTCTAAGATTTTAATTTTTGATATGGTTAGCTCCAGACAATGTTTTTGTTAAATTACATAATATTTGAGGTTGTTAAGTTTAAGGCATTAAGGAAATACCAGCTAGGTGAACCTTTAAATTGGTATAAATATTATCTTTAATCAGGAGACTAATTTAAAGACCATAAGGGTGTACTATTGATCTTCATATGTTATTTTAGAAAAAGAGCTAATTAAAGTGGCCCTTGAAGGGTGTCCTTGGTCTTTTGATGATAAGATCTTAATGGATGTAAATGCTGGATTTGCAGTTTAATGACTTATTGTTCTTAGTCTTTGAAAAAGTTTTTTGGGAAGTATGACCATGATCTATTATTCATCTTGTGAGTGTTGTTCTTTTGGTACTTGTAACTTCATCTAGTATGTTTATGCTTTCTTTTCTTTTCTTTTCTTTTCTTTTCTTTTTTTTTTTGTACATAGGATTCATGATGTATGGTGTGTGATAATTAGGTCATAGCAAGTGTCCAAAAGGTGTAGCTCGATCCGCTATGATTTTTTCTTTTGAAAATTTTTTTTATAACATAGTTTGTGAGTCAAAACAAACAACTAATGAACATTAATCAGACAATGGATGATAAGCACGCAAAATGATCCAAGCTAAAGTCATATTTACAGTGGTCTTATAGCAGCAGCATGAAGTTCTATAGTTGGCAGTGATAATTTGTTATTATACTTTTGAAGAGGATTTATGAGTATATCTTGTTAACTTTTTGCCTATGAATATACACATGGCTTTCCGTGGGACCATCAGTTATTTTCTCTATTGGAGTTCATGAAGAGGTCTTATTGATTGGAATTACGTATTAATTTATTTCAATTTAATGCCATCACTTATCAAAGTCAGAAGAGCTGTATTTATGTGTGTTTTATGTCTTTTGTTTTTTCAACTTTGGTTGATCTTTTGAATAGTTCGATTACAATGTAAGAGATAATATTAATTGTCTGAAAATTTTCTTAACCTCTTCCTGATGGGCACAGAATATTTCCCCTGGAATGAAGCTTTGGGGACTTGTTGCTGAAGTAAATGAGAAGGACCTTGTAATTAGTCTTCCTGGGGGCTTACGTGGGTTAGTGCGCTCAGTTGATGCAGTTGATCCTGTTTTGGGTGATGAAATTGAGGTGCTAAAAGCTCATATAGAATCACCCCCCCACCCCCCAAAACAAAATATCATTTTAGCATACATTGGTCAATAACTTGTTTGCTTCTTTTTGCCATTTTCCTTCTTGCAGGACATTGAACGTAATCTCCCAAGTATATTCTACACCGGGCAGTTGGTTTCATGCACTGTGTTGCAGTTGGATGATGATAAGAAAGATAATGGCAAGAGAAAAATCTGGCTTTCTTTACGCCTTTCATTGTTGCATAAAGGCTTTTCATTAGATGCTATTCAGGAAGGGATGGTATGAAAATCCAAATCACTGAAATATGATTTATGCTATTCAGGAATGTAACCTGATGTTGGATGATGAAGACTGTAGTTATGTGAGGGCATTTTAACTTTAGGCTGTTTGTTTACTGACAAAAACCTGTACTCGAAAAAATTAAAAATAATTAAAAAATATATAATGTTTTAGATATAAATGGTCTAATAGGAGCTAGGATTTCCAGAAATATTATTGTTATTGCTTCAACTCATAGTCCTGAAACAATTAGATACATGAATTAAGATATTCTTTTATTGTCTTGAACTTGCTGGTTGTCTAGGTTAAGTGATTAAGTTGGGTGCCAGAGACTGATTACTATATCTTGTGTAAATAGCTTGGTCTATGTAATTTACAGTGGTTTGGAGAGTTTATTTACTGAGCTTGTCCAGCATGTCCAGCAAGTATGCAGCCTCCTGATTTATATTCATGCAATCAATCGTATGTATGAAATTGGTTTAACCCTGCTGTTTACCATAATTATCATGATTAACATCCTAGGATGTGTTGTGAAGTATCATGAGCTGAAGGTACATAGGAATGTCATTTGTCTCATGTGGTGTATGATGTCCATTCTGTTATCTTAATTTTTTATTGGATGAATGATTGATGGAACAATGACATCTTTGAGCTTCTATTTTAACAAAGTCTCTGCATTATTATGTCACATGCTTTAGCAAGTAAAACAAATATTATGAACTTAAGTAATATTCATCGAGACTTGTGGATTAAGTTTGTCCATAGGATTGTAAAACAGGCCTTATATTGAAGCTTTGATGTGGTGAACCAAATTAGCTAGTTTGTCTTTCTAATAGAACATTGAACTAAAACATCCTAATGAATTTGTTTGTTGAGGGAAGTCTCTGTATGTCTAACCTTCTTCAAACCTCATCAAATAGTGTGTGAAATCTCCCCCCACATCACCATCAACCTTTCTTGACCTAGAGGAGAAGAAAGCAAAAGCAATAACCATATCTGCGTGCAAAATATTGGGTTGTGAAGGCGACAGCCGGATTTCAACTGTGGAAAAAGGATTTGTAGACCATGCTTTATCAATTTGCCATGAGGAAATTCATTTTGAAATGTTCTTTTTAAATGTTCAAATAGTATATTTTTGCTGTTATCTTTTGAACCTTTTAGTTTCATTGAGAGACGTTAACAATTTAATTACCATCCGTCAAAGATGGTTGCCATGTCTGTTTGTTTTCCATAGGAACTACCAAGGATATGATGTTTTCTTCCTTTGTGCATAGGCCTTTCTTAGTTTTTCTAATTGTGCACTGTTCATGATTGCAGGTTCTCATGGCATATGTCAAAAGCGTCGAAGATCATGGCTACATTCTTCATTTTGGATTGCCTTCTTTTATGGGTTTTTTGGCAAAGAACAGCCAAAATGGTAAAAATAAGTCTTTCCTTTTATGTTACCATTTTTGTAATCTACTCTCAGTACTTCTCTATGTATTTGAATCTACAGGGTGTTCGCTTTTGGCTCTCTTCTGCTTTTCTTCTTATACAGTACTCTAATTATAATTTTGTAATGCTTGTATGAGTATGTATTCTTGTCTAGAGAGGGAAAGAATTCTACTGCTGATCCTCACTATCTTTTGAGCTTAGCTCTGGGAAAGAATTGAGAAAACCTTTGAAGCATATGAACTCTATTTTTTGTTCAATAAGAGCAATATAGACCAAAACATCATGAAAGCTAGAATATAAGCCGAGACCTCGAAATTAAAGAAGGTGTTTAATGAACATATACATTGATCATAACCTCATAAGCTAAGAATGATTACCTCTTAGCTAAGAAGCTTAACCTGCCAGGGTACTGGTATTGCTACAAGGCTAACTATCTTCCAAATTCCAGCTTCTTGCCAGCAGAAGATTTCTTTTAGTTTTATAAAGTGTTTGGTTCTATTTTTGGTGTCTCTTCTCAAAAACATATATCTGAGGATGGGTATAAAATGGTTTTTGGGAAAATCACAGTTAGCATTTATTTTTTAGTCCTTAGTTGTTTTCATTTTCTTGTTTGATCCAAGCATTGAATATCATTGGAGACAAGTTGAAAGCAAAAAAGTGATTTGGTTTCGAGTTTTCAAGAGAAAGAAAGGTTCTCGGGAACTAAGAAAATGGTTGTGCTGAGAACAGAGTTGTTTTCTAGAGAACCAATTTTAAGAAATAAGAACTAAATAGGACTTGCAGGGCACCTAAAGAATGTCCCCTATGATTCTTGTAGGCAATGGGAGATGTTTACCCAATTAGAATTTATGTATCCTATTTAGGGTAGTGTTTGTTTGATTCCTTTTTTCATTTTGCTTCATTTGCCAATACATGGTTGCATCAGAAGTCACTTTTACATCAGCTGTTGCCTTTTTACCTGACGGACAATCCAGCGCTGCAAGTTGGTTTTTGAGTGTCCTATTGAAAAGACTAGTCCCTAGCAATGTTTCATTTCATGCATTGTCGTTCTTCAATTGATTGTCTCTAAGGAATACTAGGAGTCTGGCTGATGTTGACTCTTTCAGTCCAGCTTCTTCTGCCCTATGCTTTACCCTGAGGTCTTTGGTTTGTATTTAGCATAGTTGGATATGGGCACATGGCAATAAAGTATGCTAGCAAACCCAGAGACACATCTGTATAGGAGAATTTCCTGGACACTTGGTCCAAGTAAAATACTTTTTAATGCACGGTTTATTCTAAAGAACAAATTAATTAGAAAAAAGATGGTGAACTGCTTATTTGCTTTAATTCAGCTATTGTTTATTCATTGAGTGGGTCTTGCCCCCATGAAGTTGCAATGCTTGACTGTGACAATTTGAGTCATTGCTATTATTTTATGCCGATGTTACAGGCTTTAAGCTTTACTTTCTTGGACTTTCCACATGCATGACACAGGCACGGACACAAACGAAGGGACATGAGATATCATGCTTTTAGCGTCATCTAATTCTTATAGTAAACTCTTCCTGTGATTGTAGAGAACACGAACTCTGAAGTGAAAACAGGGCAACTGTTGCAAGGAATTGTTAGAAGGATTGATAAGACTCGTAAAGTTGTTTATCTAAGTGCTGATCCAGATGCTGTTTCTAAATGTGTGGTATGCTAATGTTTTCTGATCACTCTCTTTTCTTTCTCTTCCTCTTTTGCATGTGTTGTGATTGTTGAATTCTTGTGCAGATGAAGGATCTTAAGGGAATTTCAATTGATCTTCTTGTTCCAGGCATGATGGTTAATGCCCGTGTACAGTCCACCCTCGAAAATGGGATTATGTTGGCATTCTTAACATATTTCACTGGAACTGTAAGTTTGCTGTGATCTTGTCATAACGCCTAATCATATCATATTGTAGAATCTAGATTCAGTCATGGGTAACTAGCATTTGATTTTGATTACTGCTTTACATCTTCCAATATTTGTATATTTGTTTTTTATCTTTGTTTTACAGGTTGATATATTTCACTTGCAAAATGCTTTTCCCACTTCAAACTGGAAAGATGATTACAACATTAATAAGAAGGTGTGTAATTAATTTTACTCTCTAACTGATCTTGACACATTTGACTCTGTTGATTATCACAATAATACAATATTAATATTTTGCTCAATGTTTTTCATTCAAAGCATGCTGTCTGTGAATTAATTGTTAGATGTTGTGGGTAAACTGCAATTTGCCTTCCTGTAATGTCTCTTTCATTGTGGTCTTTTACTGTATTATTTACTTCTAGTTTGTCATGTAGGGTAGACATTGTTATGCATGTTTAATTTATTACCCGTATAATTGCCAACAATTTTTCTGCTGCTAGTTACTAATATTCTGCTGGTTCGACTCTCATTTTGATGTAGGTCAACGCTAGGATATTATTTATTGATCCCTCTACTAGAGCTGTTGGCTTGACTCTCAATCAACACCTGGTCCAAAATCAGACTCCTCCAATGGTAAGTCTAGTATATTTTTATGGAAATATTTGTATATGGTCATTTAGCCTTGAAAATAGATCTTTAATGATAACGTGGTCAGATTCTGGAGCTGAAAGTAAGCTGGTTTTTTTTCAGAAATAGGAATTAATTGGAGTCACCAATAGAAATTTAATGGAGCTCATATTATGGCTCAATGCAGGGCCTGGTTGTGCTGACAATTTCTTAAAAATTTATTATAGGTTTGACTTGTAATCTTTTGCTTTGTCACATGAGCCAAAGTATTAGTTGTTCCATGCACTTAACAAAGCTGTATATTGCTTCTTGAGGACTCTGTGTATGAGATTCTGGGGCATACCTAGTAATTCAGTGCTTAAGGTTATTCTTGTTTGTACTGGAGCGTCTGTAGGGTTATATGTCTTTTTTTTTTGTTTTTACTCAGTTGGCTCCACCATTGATGTTCTGATGCTCATACATTTTTCAAGCTGTCTCAGGCTTTACTTTCTAGTTTTAACTGAGGTTCCCTTTCTCCCCTTCCTTGGAACTGATGACTGATTTAAAATGCAGCCTGTTAAAGTTGGAGATATTTATGAGAGCGCAAAAGTTGTTAGAGTAGATAAAGGCTCAGGTCTTCTGCTTGAAATCCCGTCCACTTCAGTGACAACTCCAGCTTTTGTTAGCGTATGTTCTCTCTCTCTTTCTCTCTCTGTATATACGTATGTGTGTGTGTGTGTGTGTGTTTTTTCCCTTAAATTATCTAAAATCATTTGGATCTTTTACTTGATTGTTGGCTAATTAAAATTTTGTGATCAACGACAGATATCTGATGTAGCTGAAAGTGAAGTAAGGAAGCTTGAGAAAAAGTTCAAAGAAGGAAATAAAGTTCGCGTCCGAATTCTTGGATTTAAGCATTTGGAAGGCCTTGCAACGGGGATTTTGAAGGTTTTCTACGTACATTAAGTGCTACCTATTATGTTAATATTACATTTCCTTCAATATTCCCCTGGAGTATATTGCTGTTCAATGTGATGCACCTATAGTAAAAACGATCCTCTTTGTCAACTGGTTGTAAGACTTTGTTGAGATACTTGCAAACATGTAAAATGCTCCTTTCTCATTGCCTTGCTTAGACACTTACCTATCTCAGACTGGGAAGCCAATTGATTTCAAGTATTTAGTCAACTAAAAATGGGTCAATATTTGGTGATAATATTTTATTGGTAATGAAGCTAGTTCAACAATATTTCCTTGAGTCGGATGTCAGACACCTCGGCGCAACCATCCTAGTTGTTGGTGGACTTATTGGGTGGATCTCAGATTTCCTAGAAATAGAAGCTGGTTCTTATCTCTTGGGAGATTGACCTCCAGTTTACTATTGCCTGGCCTTGCAGAAGATACTTTTCAAAGCAAAGTTTTCATGTAAAGGATGCATTATGGAGTAAACATATATTTTTTTTCTTTTTTAAATGTTGCATTGAGTCTTTAGGTTAACCATATTCTACTATATTTCTTCTTGCAACTGGATTCATTATTGTTGATCCCTAACTTGTTTGAACTACCTGGATCCTTATTCTGTAATCTATTCTGTTTATGGGGAAATTCCATTGGGATTTGTTATGAAAATTACTTTATCATCACTTCAGACTGTTTGTTTTAGACTTTCTCAGCATTTTTTGCGTCTACCATTTGATTTTGTTCTCGCTTCTTGCTACTGCATCTGTAGATCTACTTTGGATTGACTGAAGAATGTCAAATAATTTGACATTGCCCTTTGTCGGTGCTGCTTCTAATTTTCTATACTTTGAGTTGATTATTCCAACTAAAAATTGTTCAGTGAGCAAATAAATTATTGCTTTTAACTATCCGAGATTATCTTTTGTTATGCTTTCATTTTTTTGTCTCACTGGTTTTAGTTGTGCAGGCAAGTGCTTTTGAAGGCCCTGTATTTACCCACTCGGATGTCAAGCCTGGGATGGTCGTAAGGGCCAAAATCATAGCCGTTGACAGCTTTGGCGCTATAGTGAAATTTCCTGGTGGTCTGAAGGCACTTTGTCCTCTTAGCCATATGTCTGAATTTGAAATTACAAAGCCTAGAAAAAAGTTTAAGGTCACTTCTTAAAACAGTTGCTTTTAGGTTTACTTTTGTGGTGGATGCTAGAAATGATGGCTAATCTTGTAGTTGTTCTTTTGACTCGTGTCAAGGGCTTTTAGCTAATGTCTATTGCTATTCAGGTTGGAGCTGAAATGTTGTTCCGCGTGCTTGGTTGCAAATCCAAGAGAATAACTGTAACACACAAGAAAACTCTTGTATGTTCTCCTCGGATAGCTATGTGCTTTTCATAAATAAGTAGACCCTTGTGGAGTGTACAAATGTTTAATTTATAATAAAAAAATTCATTGCATTTGCTGCGATTACTACTATCTGCAGAATTTTTTCATTTTCATTTTTGTTTTTCATCTTTGCTTTCGCTTCACATGTTCTGGAGTAAACTATCTTGTCCTAAGTTACTAAATTTCTTTGATGCTCACCTACTAGCCTTCAGTATTAGTTGTTGCCACTCTTACTAATTATTCTGATGTATAGATTTTTTTGTTTCTGATTTGGCAGGTCAAATCAAAACTTCCTATTCTTGGCTCATACGCAGATGCAACGGATGGGCTAATAACACATGGTTGGATAACAAAGATTGAAAAGCATGGTTGCTTTGTCCATTTTTACAATGGAGTTCAGGGATTTGCTCCCAGGCTAGTCTCTAAATGTCCACCTTATATTTATGCCAATCTCCTTAATTATACCTAAACAAGAAGAAAGTCCATTTTATGTTTGTTCATTACAATAAATGTGGACCAATTGTGTGCTCAACCATGCATTTGAGTGTGTTTCATGCACATGGTTTGCAAATATGTTTAATTTTTCCCTTTTGAGGTTCTCTCATGTTAAGTATGGATGGCATAACATGTAGTTGGTATAAATGAAGGATCCTAATGTCTCCTTTAGCCATTAATGTCTTTTCATTTCAATTAATTGATGTCATATTGTTGGTTTATTTTAGCATTAAGTTATATTCCTATTTTCACTGATCATTGAAGATTGGTGATCGACGATTCTTGTTCTGTGACAGATCTGAGCTTGGATTAGAGCCAGGAGCTGAGGCAATTTCAGTGTATCATGTTGGACAAGCAGTCAAATGCAGGGTATTGAGTTCTATTCCTGCTTCACACCGGATCAGCCTTAGTTTCATAATGAAGCCCACAAGGTTTGCTTGTCAATGAAATTGTTGCTTCTCATAACTGTATGCCTGTCTCTATGTGCCGGAATTTTGATGCAATACTACATAAAGCTTGTAGCTGTTGACCTTGGTCGACTGTTAAAATAAAGTTGTATTATGTTGTTTCTTAAATGTATGTTTTAGGATGGAATGTTTACTTACTTGCCTGATAAGTGGCTGTTCTCAAAATTTTTTTATTGATTCATTCATCTGTATCCTGCAAGAAATTACACTATGATTCCTGTTGTAAAATTATCATATTGATTTAGGAAATCAAAATGACAGTGTTTGTGAAGAAGAAGCTATAAAGTTGGGCAGCGTTGTTGCGGGAGTTGTTGAGAAAGTAACTCCTGATGCTGTGATAGTATATATTAAAGCCAAAGATTACATGAAGGGTACAATCTTGACTGAGCATTTGGCTGATCACCATGGTATTGATCCTAGCCTTTTGTGGATTTTATCATTAGGGCATCTTTTTGTCAGTGTCCAATTTGGTTTTGTATAATTGCAGGCCAAGCTGCCTTGTTGAAGTCGATCGTGAAGCCTGGATATGAGTTTGATCAACTTCTGGTCTTAGGTATCTTTTGACTAATTGGCCATAAATTTTTGCTTTCTGAAGTATTTATATCATTTTTTTTTTCAATAAGATTGTCCGACATCTAATTTGAAATCCTTTTTCTTTGGGGAATAAGAAACTGAAATGAAAAGAGATGGCCCGAAGAATTATATGCTCATCATCATTCCTGCTTATAATTCTTCATGAAGATTTGCAAGTTCCCATTTTCCAAACCATTCCATTCAAATAGATATTGTATGAAAGTATTCTTTTCTTGTCTTTGCTATCACCTTTTGCTTCCGAGGCATTAGAAGTATAGAGATGCCTGGTGCTGACTTCCAGTATGATTGGGGAGCTTTACCATTTTTTCCCCCCTTGAACTAGTGTTCCAGACACATGAGTATTTCGTGTCCTCATCTATTTATTTTTGTTCTCTTTTCTTATTCTTTTAGTTCTGTGTGAATTCCTTTCCAGTGAGAAAATAAGCCTCCTAGGATATTCTACTTTTGTCTACACCGTGGCCTATGTAGGGGTATTTGTACGTGCATATTGGTAGGATTGAAGCATTAGCTTGTGGGAGTTGACCCTTTAAAAATGTAGTTAAGGCAGTATCGGGGGCTGTAAAATACTTCAAATTGCATAATCTTGGTTTGAGTTTGACTTACTCAAATCGTTCCTTGAGATCATCACTTATCGAAGATATAGAGCTCAATTTCAAATTTTAATTTTGATTATTTAAATGGAGAATCTCTATCAACATTAATTTTGGTTGAAAGCTTGTGAATAGCTCTAAAAAATATTTTTAACATAGTTAATTTCAAAAATTTTACTGATTGGAATGCTTTATTTAAAAATTTATAAAATTAACTATATAATAAGTTCATATAAAATAATTTGAACATATAGTCTATTGATCTACATTATTGAGATAAAGAAAATATTTTTATGATTTATGAATTATATTTCAGTTACTTAACTGTATTCAGCTAGTAAAGGTTGTGAACAAGCTCAATCTTTCCTCCCAATTTAGATCATATTACAACTGTGCAATTTGTATGATCTTTCTCTCTTTTCCTTGTTCTTTACTATTTGCACAAGGTCAGTTTTGCTATAATTATAATCAGTCAAAAGGAGTCAAACCCCCCTTAAATTCACCCTATTGGACAAAACCTGCCTATTCATATGGGCTTCGTGAAGCACCTAATGCTTTGGGAATTTGAAGCTATTCAGAAGTAAAAAGGCTTCATTTTTTCCCCTTTTTTTCCTTGATAATTTGCTATTGCTGTGTGCAAGTCTGTAAGATTGTTTACAGTAAGAATGATATAGAAATTAATTATTTGGAAATATGTGGATGCATTACTGTAGATATTGAGAGCAACAATTTGATTTTCTCTGCAAAATATTCTCTCATCAACTCAGCTCATCAGCTTCCTTCTGAACTCAATCAGATTCATCCCCAGTCAGTAGTCCATGTGAGTATTACAGGTTTCCTACTTATATTTGCCAACCTTATTTGCAGGAATACCTTATCAGCATGAATTAGATTCTTAAAGTTTTCATATTGTATAATTTAATTATCTGCTTTCATATATATGGATTTATTTGTGTGGACCAGGGTTACATTTGTAACTTAATTGAAAGTGGCTGCTTTGTTCGATTTCTTGGGCGTTTGACTGGTTTCTCCCCTCGAAGCAAGGTAAATTTTGTTCGTTATCATCATTTATATAATGAGTGTCCCGGATTTCGAATGAGGCATGCTAAAATTTTTTAGGCATATAGTAAGGAGCTATGCAACTTTATATGGTTCAATCTTTTAGGTGAGGGTCCAGCATTAGGTTTTATATATCTCATACTGCTTATGTATTTCAATAAATAAATGCATGGACACACAATATTTAAAGCAAGTAGCCTGTTCTTAATAATAATTGTGTAAGTACTGGACGTTCATTCTGTTGACATTGAAAGTAGGAAGCTTGATAAGGCAGAACAATGTAATACTTTTTAAAAGGTGCATAGTTAGCCTATTTTAAATTGTATTCTTCCCATTTTTCAGGCAATGGATGACCCGAGAGCACAGCTTGCGGAAGCCTTTTATATCGGACAATCTGTTCGGAGCAATATAATTGATGTTGGTCAATTAACTAATACTAAAGTTTCCAAAATTGTGACTTTTTGGGCTTTAATGATTTTTAATTTGATGTCTAGGTAAGTAGTGAGACGAATAGAATAACACTGTCTTTGAAGCAATCAAACTGTTCATCTTCAGATGCATCCTTTCTTCAAGGATATTTTTGTCTGGAGGATAAGGTAAAATCACTGCGCTGTATTTGCTATATCGTGTTCTCATTATTGTACAGCTATTTACAATTTAAAAAGCTGGAATCTCATCTTTTCACTGGCACTTCTGTTAGCTTATGCTTATTATTGAAAAAAGAACGTGCTACATGTTCTCACCTTTTTTTTTTTTTTTTTTAACACTTGTCCCTTTGAAAGCAATCAAACTGTTCCATCTTCAGATGCATCCTTTCTCAAGGATATTGGTTTTTTGTCTGGAGGATAAGGTAAAATTTCAACTGCGCTGTTAATTTTGCTATATCGTGCTTCTATTATTGTACATGTTCTATTATACAATGTTAAAAAGTGGAATCTCAATCTTTCATGGCACTTCTGTTTAGCTTATGCCTTATTATTGAAAAAAGAAAAGTGCTACATGTTCTCATACCATTTTTTTTTTTTTTTTTTTCTAACTTAATCTCTGTCCCTTTTCTCTTTGGAGATTCGCCCGAGAGTTGAACTTATTCCACATTTATTATATGTAAAGTTCGTAAGGGCCAAAGCGTAAAGTAGATCTCTCATGGCGTGAAGTGATATTATAACATTCTAAGGTCAAGTAGTCATTGAGGCATAAAGTTGGGAGTGGCATTTAAGGACAAGAATAATGGTGGCTTCGTAATGATCTAGCTTCTTCGAAAAATATTATATTATGAGGTCTGTTCTATAAAGCCTAGTTATCAATAGGCGGATTTGTATGGGTATGCACGGGCATCTTATCAATCAGTTTGTATACTGATATATCATTAAACACAGTATCTGTCATATTTTTATTACTTAAACATTTGGTGGCTAAAAGGCTTAAATTAAAACAACTGTTTTTTTGGCAATAAATTGGCCTAATCTAGTAATGGCTCTATAATTGTGCACTAATCTCTTATACTGGGCGGTCAAAAGAATAAACTGGCCTCACTTCATGTAGCATCATATTGCAACAAAGTTAGAGTTCAGAATTTATTTGATATAGTAGATCACAGCAGACGCACATCTACCAGGCGTCGAAAGAACTGCCACAGTTCATAGTGATGTGGGGCACAAAGAAGAGGGAACTTCACCAATATAATATATAGACATTGCATTTGTGTCTCAATTTACAATCTTCTAACAGCTTTCTGGCAAATCAATTCGCTTCCGCAAATAAATCTCAACTATACGCATCATTAGTTTGGGCACTTTTTTTTTTTTTTTTTCTATTCTCGTCTTTTCTCCAGATTGCCGAGCTACAATCTTTAGACTCCAAAGGACCTGACTTATGGGTTGAAGGATTTAACATTGGCAGTGTCATTGAGGCAAAAGTTCGGGAGTCTAAGGAAGTTGGGGTTGTTGTCAGCTTTGAAAAATATAATGATGTTCTCGGTTTTATTGCACATCATCAACGTAATTCTTAAAAAAATATTGTTTTTATTACTTCATTGGCTTAATTGCTTTTCAACTGCTAAGCTCTCATGCATCATAATTGCAACAGTTGGTGGAATGAAAGTAGAAACAGGATCTACAGTTCGAGCTGCAGTCATTGATGTTGCAAAGAGAGATCACCTTGTTGATTTATCTCTAAAGCCGGAGTTTCTTGATAAATCTATAGATAAGGGTTCTACCAACCAGACTCACAAGAAGGTTAAGCCTTGAATCTTACCCCTCTCTGTTTATGTTTCTGTGCATTTGATTCCTGATTATTATAATAGTGAAAAAGAGTGGGGGAAAAAGATAAAACAAAGAAGAGAGGGTAGGAAGTTTAAGAATTGATATAGCCAAAACACTTCTTTTTGGTGTTATAACCAGTATAAAGTGTGAGAGAGATCAGAATTTGGTCAGTTAACTAAACCGGTGAAGCTAGTTTGTAAATAGTTTAACTATGTCCAAACCAAGTCAAACCTATTTGATTTCAGTTTGGACCTTAAATTGAACTCGTATGCATTACAAGTTTCTCTCATTGATTACACAAGTACCTCTTTTTACTTTTTGTTAAATGATGCAATTAATATGTTAGAAAAATGCTTTAGCAAAAACTTGAAGAGGAAATTGATATTAACACCAGAAATATCAAAACAATATAAGTCTTCTTAAGTAACATTTTAAGCATTATAATGACAAATCATTATAATATATAAATGTAATGCTGTATTCAACTTGATAGGTATTGGCATCCAAGCGAACCAGGTGCTAGAAAAAGCTGAAATCTAAGGCATCAAGTTATGTAATTTCATTTTGGTTTTGTTTTTCTTGGATTTAAATATCCTCAAAATATGTTAGTTCAGTTTGAATTTAATTGGGTTTTCATAGCCACTTTGGGTTACCCTGTAAGGAGAGCAACCCGATTCAATGAGGTGGTATATTCACAACAAACAATTTGTTGGTTATTGACAAGAACCACATAGATGATAAAAGCATGAGTCTTTAATTGGATTAGGTCGAATTCATCCGGTTTGATTTAATTTTTCTTCACCCTATTCAACGATTAATTTTTCATGGTGGCTTGTTTATACATTGTTTACTCCTTGGCAAATATAGATTCCAAGCTTTCTTTTCCCCTGTTTCTGTATGTGTTTTTGTAATATTAGGTCCTTTTTTCTTTGAACAAATATTGGGTCTTCTTTACACCATTGATTTCATACTGGATCCCAGAAACGCAAATTAGAGTCTAGGAGCTTGGGGGTGCATCAGACTGTAAAAGCTGTTGTGGAGATTGTGAAAGAGAACTACTTGGTGAGTATTCTTTCGTATGATAGATTGCTGCAAATAATTCGTAAATATCTTCATGCTCATCTGCTCTGCTGAAAGCAGGTTCTTTCAATTCCTGAGCATAACTACGCTATAGGTTATGCATCAGTATTGGACTACAACACGCAGAAGCTTCTGCCAAAACAATATCTTAATGGACAAAGGTGGGAATATTTATTATAATTAGTCTTTAACAATATATGTTCTACTTTATGATTAGTCTTTAACAAACTCCATTCCTTCAAAATATAATTTTGGGTGGAAAAGAGGAGTTGTGAAGCTCTGTGTTTGTGTTTGTGCATTTTTTTTCTTTGTTTTTTTTTTTTTTTTTTTTTTTTTTTTTTATTTTTTTCTTTGTTTTTTTTTTTTTTTTTTTTTTTTTTTTTTTTTTTTTTTTTGGTGGCAAAGGGTTCTAGTATATTTTTTTAATATTGCAACTTCCACATGAAAACCTTAATTTGTTCTCATATATTTCTATAAATTCCACAAGTGTTGTGATCCTTCTTTTATCAATTTAGTGCATGCTTCTTTTATCAGTAAGGATGGTAATATCCTTTTCTGTCCTTATGAACCTTGCCACAGCGGTGCCAAACCAGTAAAAAATGTTACTCATTGGTATGTTAGGTTTCTCTCGCTACTTTTTCTTTGTTTTGATTATGGTTTTGCTAGTTTGTATGTTTTTTTTTTTTTTTTTTTTTTTTTTTTTTTTTTTTTTTTTGGTGCAAGGGTTCTAGTAATATTTTATATTGCAACTCCACATGAAACCTTAATTTGTCTCATATATTTCTAATAAATTTCCCATTGTGATCCTTCTTTTATCATTAGTGCACTCTTTTATCAGTAGGATGGTAACTATCCTTCTCTGTCCTATGACCTGCCACACCAGTAAAATGTACTCATTGTATGTTAGGTTTCTCTCGCTACTTTTCTTTGTTTGATTATGGTTTTGCTAGTGTATGTTTTAACTTTGTCGAGCATGTATCGCTAACATTAGTAGTCTGTTCATTTTCTGCTTTACAAGTGGGCGTCCAATTTATATGGGTCTATTTAATGCAGTGTTATTGCCACTGTTATGGCACTCCCAAACCCTTCTACTTCAGGGAGGTTGCTTTTGCTTCTGAAATCGATTAGTGAGATAACTGAGACATCCAGTTCAAAGAAGGCAAAAAAGAAGTCTAGCTATGATGTGGGATCCCTTGTTCAGGCAGAGGTAATGAGCTTTTGATTGCTGACTGTATTTATTTATTTCGAGGACTGAAAAAATAATGCTGATAAATGTTTTGCCTGTTAGATAACTGATAAAAAGCCTCTTGAAATGAGATTAAAGTTTGGTATTGGTTTCCGGGGAAGGATTCACATAACTGAGGTGAAGCTCTAAATAATCTGGACATTGTTTCTTATGTATTTATTTGAACAACATTTGCAAGCTTCTTGCTCAAATGTTTTCTCATTTTGGGGCTTCTCTTTTAATTTTCATTTTTGTCATGGACAGGTAAATAATGATTGTGTGTTGGAAGATCCATTTGCTAACTTCAGAATTGGCCAAACGGTGACTGCAAGGATTGTTGCTAAGGCTAGCAAAGTAGAGAATAAAAAAAGCAATCTGTGGGAGCTGTCTATTAAACCGAAAATACTTACAGGTAGAATAACAATGTGGTGAAATTTATTTTGCATTGCATGGCTTGAACTGGTTAATAATATTTGACATATGATCTTCAATTTACTACGTCTTGGTACCAATAAGCTGTTGTTCAACGAAAATAGTTTGTCCCTATGTTATGATGGTTTTGGTCCTCGGGTGAGATTTTACTAATCCAAGACTAGAGGAATTGACTTGCTGTGCATTGTCTTGTTTCTGAAATCTCTCCACTTATCTGAATATGGTTCAAAATGTTTTTGGTTTTCTGTTCTTGGTTATTTTCATCTTGAGGGCATAGTTTCTATTCGCTTCTGGGCCTCACATAATCCCTGGGACAGCACTTCCTTTCGTCAGTCACATCATGTTATTAGGCTATCAACTATAACTTTCTGTAGCCTGTATAGTTTTCTGCAGTAATATAGAATGTTATACATGAATTATCTTTTTAACTTTTCATACTCTCTAATGGCACTCCCTTTAGTTTGCCATGGATTGAAAGTTGGTTCTCATGTTCTCCATGACTTAAAAAATGAATCAGTTGCTGGACCTTGGTGAGGCATGGTTCTGGAAATACAATATCAATTGCTGTTGGTATTTGCAAATCATATTTTTTATATCCAGATAATGAAAGCCAAATTATGAATCAGTATTTGCAAATCATATTTTTTAAATGTGGTATTCAAAAAAAGAATCAGTATTTGCAAATCATATTTTTTAATTTTGCTCCCACATTATATACACGACTGGGAATGCGTCTCTTGGGATTATGGATCCATAGTAGCAGGTGGCAAAGTCTAATACAAGAATAATTTAGTTTTCTTATTGTAGCAACATCTCTGAAGGATAATTTAAATCCTTTACCCTCTGACGAGATAGAATCTGAAAAAGCTACCTATTTGTATGAAATAGTAACAATTGCTGCCACATTTAAGCACCACTAATATTTTGTAACATAAAGGGTGCTGTTGTGGAATACCATTTCAAGGCTAAATTCTAAGGCATGTTTGAATACCACACAAAACATTGTCTAGGGTGTCTCTCTCTCCCCCAAGTCCCCTCCATTTGAATTCATGACAATCAAATTGGTACTGTCAAATCATAGAAAACTTTGAATGATAATCAGATCTTGACCCCTTCATTGATGTATTCTTGAGGCCTGCCCATGTTTGTGATACATGATTTGATAAAAATGATTTATTTCTCTATCTAACTTACTGGGATTCATTTTTGATGGTTTTGCTTATTTTTGGATCAGGAATTTAGTTGTGAAATATGTTTTTCTTGTTGATATGTAACCATGACCTGTTATTCCTTTGGGGTATCCAATTCAATGCAGATTACAATGAGCCAGCGGACAAACTTGTGTCTGAAGAGCTTGAATTTAGTTCTGGGCGATGTGTTACTGGTTATGTGTATAAAGTGGACAGTGAATGGGCCTGGTTAGCAATATCTCGACATGTAAACGCACAACTTTTTATTCTTGACAGTGCGCGTGAACCCAGTGAACTTCAAGAATTCCAGAAACGCTTTCTTGTGGGAAAGGCTGTTAGTGGCAATATTCTAAGTTATAACAAGGAAAAATCACTGTTACGCCTGGTGCTACGTCCATTATGTGATAGTACACATGATGGCAAGGCTCTGAATAAGGATAATGTAAATAATGTTCCTCGTGATACTGCTA
The DNA here is from genome assembly GCF_014843425.1 of Jatropha curcas. The sequence goes on from NW_023590825.1 coordinate 2,177,815, forward strand.
GTGTTCATATACATGAAGGAGATGTCATCGGTGGCAGAATTGCCAAAATACTTCCTAATATTGGCGGATTGCTTGTGCAAATCGGTCCCCATTTACATGGCAGAGTTCATTTTACCGACCTTCAGGATTCATGGGTGCCTGACCCATTATCTGGATATCATGAAGGGCAATTTGTCAAATGCAAGGTCCTGGAGATCAGCCGGTCAGTGAGGAACACTATTCACATTGATCTGTCGCTGCGCTTCTCTTTAGACGGCATGGCTGGTCAAAATTCAGCTGATCTTTCAAAGAAATTGTATGTCTTAGACCTTTAGTAATTTTGACATCGTTTTCTTCTTTACATTATAGTACTAAATCATTTGGCATATTCATATTGATGAAACTTGCTCTTGCTTGCTTTGGCATAAATGATGCTCCCTATAAACAGTTTCATGATTTTATAGCATCATGAGGCTAGTTTCGTCACTGTATGACCCCTAAAGTTAGAATTTTGTAGAGTGAACTGCATTATGCTGACACAGCTGATGTATGAAAACAAAAGAGTCTTGTTGGCATTCATAACTAATTTTTGGCATTATGTTGGTGGATATATTGCTGCAGCTGGGTTCTCTATTTGCTATTGTACAACGTGGTTGAGTGTCATGTAATGAACTCGATATCAACCACAACTGAAGCGTTATGATGCATAACAAATATGCAGGAAAGATCCAGGATATTCCGTATTTTATCATCTTGTGTTTCTGGGTATAGAATTTGGAAGTTTGTCTGATTTAGTGACAGTTAGAACTATTAGAACTTTGTTTAATTTTGTTTCATGGCTTTCCAAATTTTATTTGGGTTTCCCATTAACCTTTTTATTCTGTTGTTGAATATGGTGCAATGTGATTTCCAGGGATACTTCTACCGAGCATGTGGAAAAGATAGAGGATCTTCATCCTAATACAATCGTACAGGTATAGACAATATTTTGTTTTCCATATTGTCTAATGTGGTTGTTTGTAATGATTTGTATAGCTTCATATCAGTAAGAGGTTATCATATCGAAGGCATTATTGTTGATAATTTGAATATTGCAAATTAATATATGTGGATTCCTTGTATTAAATGCCAATGCTATCATGCCTCATGTTTAAAGCATTGTATATTTTAACTTCATATGCTTTGCATTAAGGACAATTTGTTTTGATTTAAAATTAACTTGGTGGCTATAATGTCCTTGTGTCAAAACAGCTACCTTTTGCCACAGATATATTCATATAGTCGATCTGTCAATAGAAGAAATGTATTTTTGAGATGAATAGGTATGGGATACTAAGACGGTCATCAGTAATGTTGAAACATTTTGAATGTTGAACGTCCGTATGTGCAATAAGCAACACCATGAAATAAGGAAATTAATGATATATACTATAGGTTTTTACAATTATGACTATGAAACCTTCTTGAAATGTGTATCCAATATGTCACACTGGGAAAACTTCACAAGTACGTGCAATTTAACTCAGCAAAATTGATGATTTTGAGAAAATATGAGCCAGGCCTGCCTAGGCAGAAGGTACAGCATCATGATATTTTAAATTGCATTTCTCCAGTCTAATATTGCTTTTCCCTGATGGTTTCATTTATCTTTATAAGGGATTTTGCCTATCCTTAGTTAATTTTGCCTTATTCCACCATATGGTAAATGATCTCATTGTATGTTTCTTATTGCATGAACAAAATATACTAGGATATGTGGCTCATAGTGGTAAATTTATTTGTTTCTTTCTGTTGATTTTGTATGATCTTGTTTTGTTTTGCTTTATTTTTTGGGCTATCTGACAGGGTTATGTTAAGAATGTGACAACAAAAGGATGTTTCATCATGCTTTCAAGGAAGATCGATGCCAAAATTCTCCTTTCAAATTTATCTGATGAATATATTGAGAATCCTGAAAAAGAATTTCCCATTGGGAAACTTGTGATTGGCAGGTAGGTTTTCTCGTCCTGCTTCCCATCCCAAAGAGTGATTTATGTGGGGCAATGTATTAAGAAACTTGATTCCAGGGTATTATCTGTGGAGCCTTTGTCCAAGCGTGTTGAAGTTACTTTGAAGAAATCAAGTTCAAGGAATGCTGCAATATCTGGACCTAATGATTGGAGTACCCTACATGTTGGAGACATAATTGCAGGCAGGATTAAACGGGTGGAATCATATGGTCTGTTTATCACAATTGACCACACAAACTTGGTAAGGAATAAGTTATGAAAGTTCATACATATTTTGGCCAAATGAGTGGGTTTACATGATGCTCTATTTTCAAGGCAATAGTAACTGATATTCGGTGGACCTTGTCTAAAAATATAAATAAAAGTTCTTGTACATTTTGTTATATTCCTTTCTTTTCCTTTTATTTATTTATTTATTTTTATTTTTTGCAAATTTACATTGATATTTATGTTTTCTTACCTTGCGTGCTATCTTTCTCCTCGTCCTAGGTTGGGTTATGCCATGTGTCGGAGCTTTCAGAGGATCACGTTGACAATATTGAAACTAAATATAGAGCTGGGGAGAAGGTTACAGTGAGGATCTTGAAGGTAGGAATTTTGGTGACATTAGAATCATTATGTTATGCGAGCATTATCGGGTTGGATTATCCATCAGTACACGGGAATAAGATCATTTTACAAATTTAATCAGTTTTGGAAGTATATTCTTTTTCTCCAAGATCATATAATCGCATTCTGCTGTTTAAATTTTGAATGAAATTTCATGGAGAGCCTTTGCTGTATCGTTTTTATTAACTGAATATTTTTGGGATATTCTAAGGTAGTCTACCGGTGCAATTTTTGTGCTAACTTGTACCTGTTCTGAATATCAATTTTCAGGTGGATGAGGAAAGACATCGAGTTTCTCTGGGAATGAAAAATTTGGATAATGGGAATGATATGAGCAGACTGCCTTCAAAAGAAGAGTCTGACGAGGACATTAGTGAAAATGATGCTGCTGATGACAGTGGTTCTAAACGACATGAGAGCAGTTCTCTTGGCAACCCTAGTGTGGATGTTGAACCTGAAAATGATGAATGTCCACTTCCTGCACAAGCAGAATCAAGGGCTTCCATTCCTCCACTTGATGTCACCCTAGATGACATGGAGTTGTCTGATGTGGATGATGTAATCAAGCAAAATCAAGAGCAAATTGTAGAGGCAAATGTGATAGATGAGAAGAATAACAGACGGGAAAAGAAGAAATCAAAGGAACAGAGGTACTTTAGCATATCATACTAAAATGTTTGCTTCCCCACCCCCATCTTTGATGGTTATTCTTCTGGATTACTTTTCTAAATTTGGAAACTATTTCTCCAGGGAGGAAGAAATTAGAGCTGCTGAAGAAAGACTGCTGGAAAAGGATATACCAAGAACAGCTGAAGAATTTGAGAAATTGGTTCGCAGTTCTCCTAACAGCAGTTTTATTTGGATAAAATACATGGCTTTCATGCTCAATTTGGCTGATATCGAGAAAGCTCGGTCAATTGCTGAAAGGTAATATTTGTTTACAATACTTGTTGTATATGGGAAATGCAGATGCTAGTTGCCGATCTTTTGTGCATGCATGTACTTGATTTGAATAAATTTGCTTTGAGCAATAACAAAATTTTCCTAGTGCATATTTGTAGCTATTTGTAGAATTGAAGTTTGATTGGAATTGTAGGAACTTTAATTTTCATGTGACCTTGTGAATGAAACTTTTTCTTTAGTACTGATTGTTTTTGCCTTTTGAAGGGCTTTGAGAACAATAAATTTCCGTGAAGAAAATGAGAAGCTAAACATCTGGGTGGCCTACTTCAACTTGGAAAAGGAATATGGAAATCCTCCGGAGGTAGTGGAAAGCCACTTGAATTTCAATTTTTCAATTAAAACGCTTCAATTTCAAGGTTTTTTCCCCCCTTTATTCAATTATATGAATCAGAAGTTCAGCAGTTGAGATTTTCTTTTTCAGGAAGCTGTTAAAAAGGTATTTCAAAGAGCATTGCAGTATTGTGATCCAAAGAAGGTCCATCTAGCACTTTTGGGTGTGTATGAGAGGACTGAGCAGCATAAGTTGGCTGATGAACTTCTTGACAGAATGTTAAAGAAGTTCAAGCATTCATGCAAGGTATGTTATGGTTTCTTTTCAGGTTCCTTGTTGAGATTTTGTTTGGTATAACCTTTAAGCTTTACCTTTTATTTGAATTCCAGATTTGGTTGAGGCGGGTACAGAGACTTTTGAAGCAAGAACAAGATGGGGTTCAGTCTGTTGTTCAGCGTGCTATTTTAAGCCTTCCCCGCCGCAAACATATCAAATTCATCTCACAGACAGCTATCCTTGAATTCAAATGTGGGGTTCCTGATAGAGGACGATCTATGTTTGAAGGAATCTTGCGAGAGTATCCAAAGAGAACTGATTTATGGAGTGTGTATCTTGATCAAGTAAGAAAATTTAGTTACTTTATTTCATTACTTTCTCTTCTTCATTATGCACGTGACATACCTTACATTCTGATGTCACAAAATGACAGGAGATTAGACTTGGTGACGTGGAGGTAACTCGCACACTTTTTGAGAGAGCCATTAGTTTGAGTCTCCCTCCTAAAAAAATGAAGGTATGTTTAATTAATTCTTTGTTTTAGTATGTTCTTGTTATGCCTTTCGCTATGAAGCCTTATGTGTGCTTTTCTGGATTTGCAGTTCCTGTTCAAGAAGTATCTCGAGTATGAGAAGTCTCTTGGTGATGAAGAACGAATCAACTCAGTTAAACAAAAGGCAATGGAATATGTTGAGAATGCACTGGCTTGATAGTGATTGGTCCTTTCCAGTTTGAACTTGCAAGCTTTTGGAATGGCTTCTTGGCATTGTACAGTAATATGTCCATTTTCTTTAACAAGGAATGAACAAACAGTGTGGCGAGCTACAATTGAGCCTAACACAAAGCGGTCTAACTCGAAGGTGATTGAAATGATATGATGTTTACAGAAATTGCCCTTAAGAGTGCTGATTTAGAGAAGGATAAAGATATTGATCTAAATGGAGATGAAATGAGTATTTGATTCTTTTAATGGTTAGACATTTTGAAAAAATGTATAAACATGTGGGATTGTGCCCTAATTTTGTTTCTAAGGGCTTTTCTTGTATTCTTGAGAAACTTATTAATATGAAAAAAGAAAGGAAAAACAAGGTCATTCAAGATATAGCATTTTTCCTGTTTTTGTTTGCGTTTCCCCATTCCCTTAAAAGTGAGTTGTCTACAGATATTAGGCTCATTTCGTTTACTGTTCTAATTAGCTATTTGTAGTTGAAATTTCAAACGTCAACCTTTGGGCGTTCGCTAATCATTTGTCTTTGGCTGTATTAATGTCATCATATTATTATATTCATAATCTTATCACGCTAAACTTAGACTCTGTACACAAACAGTCTAACCAATGGTACTGGCTTGTGGATCATTTTTATATTTTATTCACTTATTTTGTTCATGACTAAAAAAGAAATTTTACCTTAGCATAAATATTGTTATTAATTTGAAAATATTTATTACATGAAATCAAATGATATATAATCGATAAAATCTTTAAGGGGGTTTTTTAATCTAAACTCGAATCAAACTTAAAAATGACTATTCATATAAAATAATAATTATTTTTTCTTGTCATAATTTATATTACTATAAACCAAATGAGCATATCATATCACATGTCTTCATCTCATTAGTCATTAGGAAAGCCGAAGGAGAGTAATGGACCTCCAAATCCAATCCCCGTTTCATAATTGGGCGGGGTTCTTTATAGCGACATACATAATCTATATGGACCGGACTCAAAAGTGTAATATGACCTCTATATGGGCCCTAGAATGGGCTCACTGATGTATCTCAAAATCAAAATCACAATCAATATTAGAATTCTCCGTCTCATCCTATATTGACGTTTCGTTTCTCCTCACCCACCGACGTTCGGAGAAGCTTTCCTCCGTTTTACCTCTCCGGCGATAGTTTCTGGGTACCTTCCCCTGTTTTGTTCCATCTGAGTTTTTGGATCTATAGCTTGAAGGTTTATTCTTGATCGAATTGGGTTCTACCTTCATTGTAAGTTCTGAATTATTTGTATTCTTTGATCATCTGGGTTGGAGTGTAGGATTTGATTTTGCAATTATTTCTGATCTAATTACTCGTTTCCATTTGGTCTATTGATAATCTGCTGTTACTGTTAAGAGTTAAGCTGTTCCTGTTTAAATTCAATCAACAGGCTAAAAGAAGTTGTGCTCGTAAACTGTTTAGTGAATTGTGTAAATTTTAGAGAAGAGGATTTCTGTTAATGGTGGCATCCAGTATGTTTTCCGCTGTTCCATTAAATATTTAGTTCTGAATCTTATAGTAATCTTTTGTATTCATGATGTGGTTCCTTGTACTGGAAAACAGTGTAAATACTTTTTGCTTCAAATCTTAAGCATGACCCTAATTGATGGAAGAAACCCTTTCTTTCCTACATTCCAGGTTTGGCACCATCAATTTGGCCTGATTATCTTAATTCTCACATTTAAAATCAATATGCATTTCTGTTAATAATGTAAAATGAAGTTGGTTTATTTTATTTTTTCTTTGTATGTTGATGTATTAATCTGGCATCTTCTTATGATAACCATATAATATATCTCATTGTTGTTTTTTGTTTTGTGCCATAGGACAAGTTGTAGTTACTGGTGCTGAGATGTCTTCAGCTCAAGATCCATTTTATATCGTGAAGGAAGAAATTCAGGAATCTGTAAGTTTGTTGTCATATTAGTTGTACCCACTGTGGTAGCTCTTGAAAATGTAACTCACATACTTCAATATGCATAATAATGATTTTTAATCAACGTTAGCTTTGGTTAGAACATCTCAGGGGTGACCCAAAGGAAATCTGTATTCATGCATTTATTATTGCTATTCTTTCAGATGTTCAAATTTTTGAGTAAATTGGATTTGCTACAGTAGGACTCGTGATTATCTTTTTCTCCCTTTCATTGGATTTGCAATTTTATGACTCATGTTTCCCTTTTTTTTCTCCTTTTATTCCCTTGATAAATGTACAAAGAACACATCTGTCAACCTGCTTTGCATTTGGATTTCTACACAAATTATTTTGCACGGTAAATGACATGATAATTGCTATTGGACCTTTTACTTTTGAAGTTAAGGATCATTGTATATGAAATTATCTTCTGACATCTTGTGTGTATAATCATCACATAGTTGCCTCCTGGGAACTCCCTCGTCAGGCATAAATGAAAAAGAAAAAAAAAAGCTCTTCCTCTCCCTCATGCACAACTTCACATGCATACTTCCATACTTTCCTTGAAAATCATGTTAATACTTGCATATGTTTGTGTGGCTGGTTTTGCAGTTTTATAGCATATAGCTGTTGGGCTGACTATTTAATTTCCTCCATACTTTGCCTTCTTTTGGTGTTTGTGATAGATTGATAAGTTGCTATCTACTTTTCACCAATGGGAACGGATTTCTTCTGATCCAGAGGACCAAATGCATCTTTCAAAGGAGTTGCTTTCTGGTTGCGAGAGCATTGAGTGGCAGGTAACAGAAATTTACATTTTGTAATCAGATTAGCTTTTCATGATATTTTGTGGAGATCAGCATCTGCCCTTTGCTTGGTTGAGTGTATAGAAAGTCAGTTAGAAGATATGATTGGCCGTAATAATTAGCCTATTTTCTTGTTGCTTCTGTTCAGTGCACAATCCATTATTGAGGTCATTAATCTAGGCAACTTAGTGGCATGCACTTGTTATTGTTTTGTGTCTTTATTGAGCAATTTAATTATTGTCTGCAATTTCTGAATACTTTCTTTATCATAGGAAGGTGGATGAGCTAGACAAAGCAATTGGTGTGGCGGCTAGAGACCCTTCTTGGTATGGGATTGATGAAGTAGAGCTTGAAAAAAGGAGGAGATGGACTAGCACTGCCCGTACTCAGGTATCATCTGTATGCTTATTCAAAAGATTATGTGAATGTGCATGTATTTCCTCTCTCCTTCTTAAGAATATATTTCTTTTTTTTTTTTTTTTTTTTTCATAGGAAGGTGGATGAGCTGACAAAGCAATTGGGTGTGGCGGCTAGAGACCCTTCTTGGTATGGGATTGATGAAGTAGAGCTTTGAAAAAAGGAAGGAGATGGACTAGCACTGCCCGTACTCAGGTATCATCTGTATGCTTATTCAAAGATTATGTGAATGTGCATGTATTTTCCTCCTCTCCTTCTAAGAAATATATTTCTTTTTTTTTTTTTTTTTTTTTTGGCTGATTATCCTAACCTATTTGATTGTTATCCTACATTTCATTTTAGTTTAGTCATAATTTAGGATATGCAACACAAATGTTAAACCTTAAAGTTTTTTTTTTTTTTTTTTTTCTTTTTGTGTGTCTTTGTCTTTGTGGTAAGTTTTTTTTTTTTTTTTCTTTTTTGTGTGTCTTTGTCTTTGTGGATTCCCTAAAGGATTGCATCGATTTATCAGGTGGGCAACGTAAAGAAAGCAGTAGTAGCTGGAAAAGAGGTGAATGGCAATGGGAGAACTAGTGTGAATGGGATGCGCAGAGAGTTAATGAGGCTGCAAAATTCTCATCAGACGGATAAGTCCAACCCATACACTCAAGACAATGATGATTTTATACAATCAGAATCAGATAGACAGATGCTTCTTATAAAGTGAGTTCTTTTACCCCCACATTCTTATCTTAATGACTGCATATGATTTTTTCTTGCACGTGTAAGTGCTTATTGAAGTCTATATAATATGTCAATATTAACTTGTACGGATCTGTTATTTTATAAGGGTGTTTTACGAGGCTTGGGAGTTTTGGATGAAAAAAAATTACTTGCTTGTATTCATAGTTTAAAATAATGACAAAAGATTCATATAGCTGACCTCAACTGGTTTGGGTTAAGGGTTGTTGTTGTTGTTGTTGTTGTTGTTGTAGTATTCGTAGTTATAAAGAGTCAATCAAGTGAAGTTTGTTGAGGTTTTGGAAATAGTACTGATCTTCGTTGAATTTCTTTTTTAATAGTTAAAATTTATACCACATCTTTGTAGACATTTTAATTTGTTAAATAGAACCTTGCTGATTATTTCCTGACTGTTTTGATATGTATAAACATGGGATGACAAAATGATATTATTTTCATTGCAAAGTCAGTTACTGAAGAAATGAAAATGGTAGTAGTTTCTAGTCCATTTTCTTTTCATGGTGTTACTATTACCTTTGAATTTTTTTGGTGCTTATCAAAATTGAAGGCTGGGGAAAAAGGGTAAAGTTTATACTGCGTTAAAACATTGTGACCGCCACCGCTGTTGTCAGTATCCTCCAGAAGGATCTTCAGAGATGAGTTTGGGCGTTTTGGTAGTATTTTGCTGCATTGAGGGCTTCTTTATTGTGGTGGGGTTATGTTTCTCTTGTAAGAGAGTTGACATATTCATGATAGAAAACATACGAATCAAGCTAGTGTTAATTCTCAGGATATATCTTTATAATTTATGTGAATTTGCAATCTGTCTTTTACTCAGTACCTTTATGATTATTGATCATGGCAGGCAACAGGATGAGGAATTGGATGAGCTTAGTGCAAGTGTGGAGCGAATTGGGGGTGTTGGGCTTACAATACACGAAGAACTCCTTGCTCAGGTTACATTTTGTTTATTAATGTTCTTTCTTAAAGCATCTGCCTTAGGCCCTCTGCCATAAACTTGCATAAAAGTTAGAAGTGCATATTCCCTTCCAAACATTTTGCATGTATCAAAACTATCTCAATTATCCCACTCCCGTTTTGCTGAATTGAAGCGCTAAAATCCAAATCTTTGGTTCTTCAGGAGAAGATTATAGATAATTTGGGTATGGAAATGGACAGTACATCAAACCGTCTGGATTTTGTTCAGGTGACTTTCTCTTTATAGCTTTTATCAAATAGTCTTATCATATTTTCTTCCTCAGATGGATTATTTGCTCATTTTTTATGCTTTGCAGAAAAAAGTTGCCATGGTCATGAAGAAGGCTGGCGCAAAGGGGCAAATTATGATGATATTGTTTTTGGTAGTTTTGTTCATCATTTTATTTGTTCTGGTCTTCTTTACCTAACATATAAACTAACCAGCTGCGGCCTCGAACATTCCTACATTAGAAAGCATACATACAATGAGGAATACAGAAGAATATGTTGGAATGATGTAATCATGTTGATAAAGAGCAGAATTATTTTAACTGAAGTAAGATGTTGAAGGTGGTTGTGGCTTGTTGAAGCAGTTTGATTTATAAATATCATGCAAGATTGTTTCATTTGTTGTTTATTTTGCCTTGGTATTTATTTTTGTAATGATTGCTTTAATTTAGATTTCCTTTTTTCCCTTTCTTTTTTGTCTATCTTGAGGATTTTTTCTGTGTCTAGAGACTATTGGAGTACTAATAAATTAAAGTTCACCTGGTTATCTGAATAAATTTAGCTACAGGTCATCAATGTAATTTTCTCTTTTCATGTAATTTTATCACACACACATGTTTGTACTATTATATATGTACATTATTCTGTGGATTAACAAGACAATCTATTTTCTATATTAAAAAATCAAAACAGAAATCAGAAAATAAAAGGGAACAGTTAATAATTGATTTACCAATTACAAACTTAAGACAACAATTTTTATATGAAGCTTTTGCACAAAAGCAAATTATTAACTTGGTCCTAAAAGGTACAGTTTACAATTCAAATGTCACACCAAGCTACTTAATGACATGAACCCTCTTCAGAACCTTCAAAAGCAAAGGATAAGCAGTAAGATGAGGAAAATGGCCTTGTGCTTTTAGTATTTTAACCCTAGCTTTACCACCGAGATTTCTCTTCATAAAATAGGAAACAGATTGTGGAACAACAATGTCTTTCTTGGACTGGATTATGGTGCAAGGCACTTTCACTTGTGGCAAAATCTTTCTTAGGTCACTTAAGAACACTGTTTTAGCAGTACTAAATGCTATTTTGGGATTCATTCTCCTCAAGCTATTTTCAAACAATGATATAGCTTTCTTGTTCTTCACACCAACAGCCATTGGAGCAAAATTTTCAACCCAACTTGAAAAATTTTGGTTGATGTTTCTTAATGTTGTGTTGATTTCTGATCTCTCAAAGCCCCCATCATATCCTTCAGCATTCAGGTACCTAAAAAAAATTTTTAAAGATTCAATATTCTGTCTTGTACATTGAAATTAAACAAGTGAAGTGATGATCTATACATCTACATATGGAAAAGTAAAAAATAGAATTATTAAAGGGAATATAATTGGAATTTGAAAAAAAAAAAAAAAGGTTTGAATATCACTTTTAACATTTCTTTCTCCAATAGCTAATTAAAAAAAATTGCACATATGAGTTAGGGGGAGAGAGAGAGAGACCTTGGAGAGCCACTAAGCAAAACAAGGTGGTGGAAGAGCTCTGGCCTCTTTATTGAAGCTAAGCATCCAATCATGGCTGACATAGAATGACCTATATAAGTGCTCTGGTTCACATTGAGCACATCAAGAAGGGTAACCAAATCGTTTGCATACCCTTCAAAATTAGAGTACTTGTTTGGATCATAAAGATTTGGATTGACATTTGGTGAAAAAACCAAGTCAAAAACCACAATCTTGAAGTAGCATGCAAGATAGGGCATAAGAAACAGCCAAACATTTTGGTCTGAACCAAACCCATGAGCAAGAACCAGAGTTTCAGTGCCATTTCCATATACCTTTGCATTTAGAGCTTCAACAATACTTCTTGCTTTATGGTCATATAACATTTCCATGTCTGGACTCCTCACAGTTGAAACAGTAATGTCGCTTAGTTTCATCTTTGGCTGTATTTATAGGACTTCCTTTTTATTATTATTATTATTATCATTATAATTTTGGTCCTCTTGTTGTATAAAGTAAAGGTATATGGCTTAATGCCTCGCTATATATATATATATATCTATATATATAACTTTTTATATTTATTTGGATTAAATTTGTTTAGATCCGATGTGTGGAGTCATTTACAAAACCAAACCATTCTTTTTATTGTCACACACACACACACACACACACACACACACATATATATATATATATATACACACACACACCACACACACACACACACACACACACACACATATATATATATATATATAATTACATTATGTATTATTCTATAATTGTATCATATGCATTCAAGCACCACCTTATAATTTTTTGTATGATGATTATAATATAATTATATCTTGCGGTACCTGATGTTTTCTAATTAAGAATTCCGATTTGAATTAAACATATAAATTTGAGATTACATCCATGTTAAATATACTCTTATAGTTAAAGCATATATTTATAGTGTGTAATGGAAAATAATGTAACAATATAATTTAATCAATTAACTAGTTTAGGTATGCGGATGTATTTCATGTTTAATTTCATTGTTGTAGTTAAATGCTAGCGGTTGGCGATTATTGGTCGAAGAACCAAATACATATCATACAAATATTAAGGTATTTTAGATATTAAAATGCTAGATTCATCAAATACTTTTTTTTTTTTTTTTTAACTTCAAATACTCGTAATTACTTCGTCCGGTTAAATACTTAACACATTTGGGTAAGAAATCATTAATTTATCTACATTATACTATCTCAATTTCTAAATACTCGTCACATTTGAAATTTTATTCTCTTAAGAAAACTATTAAAATTTGTCTAAGTTACAATAAGCTGTTGAGAAAATTAACTATATTACCCTTAATTTAGTATATTCAAACACCAAATTGAAGAAATAATTGTTGGTCATATACAAAGGATAACATGAAAAAAAAATTTATTATTCCTTGAAATTACAAATATGACAAATATTTAAGAACACGGTACTTCCTCAAATGCGACAATTATTTAGGAATTGATGTAGTAATAGATTATTAAGTAAATTGACTATACTACTCTTAATTTGTCTAAATTACAATAAACCATTATGAAATTAAAGCAATCACCGTTGGTCATGTACAAAGGGTAAAATTAAAAAAAATAATTTATTATTTATGAAATTCTCAGATGTGATAAGTATTAAGAAAAGGGTTTCAGTAACTAAAAATGAAAGAGCAAGTTTCAATTGTGATGGAACCAATAATGAAATGTGCCATTAAAGAGATGCAACAATGAGAGAGACACAGGAATACAAATACTTGTGTTTTGGAGCACCATAATTGCATCTCAACAAACTTGCCATCCAATGGTTTATTGGTGCTTTTTGAGTTGAATGAAGCTTTGCTTTGGCATATTCAATGCTTTCAGGTGCACGCAAAAAGGTTTTTGGACTGTCAACTTTACATTTATTCGCCGGTGGCTTCATACTACACCCAACAACCAAACTTATCTAACACATTTATTTCTTTTACTTGGTTCAATTGAAACCACTCTTCCAAATCCAAATGATTGATTTGACCACTCTTATTGTACGACTCTGTCGTTTCAAGCATGGATTTGGGCCAGTTCTAAAAAGAAATCTTAATAAATAAAATGTTCTCTTGCTGAGAGAGGAGAATCTATCTTCTAATTCCAGTAGAAGACTTTTAAAGCAAAAGTATTCTCGCGGCGATATCCAAAATAAGGAAAGAAAACTACATTTGGAAAATGCACAAGTATATAGAACTTTTTTTTTTATTATTGTCTTTGTAGGGAAGAACTTTACAAGGACCGGTGTCTATAATTTTAGAGCAAGAATTGCACATTGAACTACAAATCACTTTCCTCCCACGGCTTTTCCACACCACATGAAATATGAATAAACTATGATACAAGATTAGACAAATATATGCAGAGCGCATTATCAGGCTCCAAAGGTAAACGACTTCAGCCTTGTTTTATGTGTCGAGTCCCCTTTCTGTTTCTCGATCAGCTCTAAAATAATAATCAATGGTTGGGACGTGCAGCTCTAAAATAATAATCAATGGTTGGCATCACGTCCGTTGAATCGATTAGCTTCAACATAACAGATTGCATCTTCCAGCCCAGTTTGCATATCGATAGCGGAACTTGGCTGTACGAGTATCAAGGGGCAACCAGAAACATGAGCCCCTCCAAAATTGGTAGTGGTTCTTTGGTTTTGAAATTGTTCAACTCCAGTCACAGCGAACAAATCTCGTGAAGTGACAAGCATATTTAATTGAGAGCATAATGAACCCGCTCAAGGAGTTGCACAACCTGATTAACCGGGATAGGTAATTGAGGTGATTTTAAACCTGTTTTAATAGTATCTAGCTGGTCAATTGGTAATGACAATATTGCCTCTTGCTGCATACTTGTTAGCTCCAAGAACTGAGCCAGAACATCACCATCAAGTATTTTGGGTACCCCAACCTGTTCATCAAAAATAAAAGAATAAATAAATAAAAAGAACAAGAAGATTTAAACATAATTAGAAAAACAAGTGTGCGTGCATGTATTAGCCATGCCCAGAATATACGTAACACATACTTTTCAAATCATAACTATAACACAAACTCTTGGCGATGATACTTGGGTATGGATGCAGCTACACAAAAAAGATGGAAGACAGTGCTTTGAAAATTCATCTCCATGTTAATTACATTATATATCTATATATATGTAAAGTAAAATTGTATTTTGTCAAGTGATGTCAGAAATGTATATAAATATAGAATGAAACTCTTATCATTCAAAAGAAAGGAGACTCTAACCATAAGATCAGAAAAGCATATTATCCATCCACAGCATAAAGAAATTTCCATCCATATTATGTGATAAAGAAGGCACCATCAACGCAGCAATGCCAAAATCAAAATGAGCCATCAATAAGCATCAACCAGTAAGTCATGATAAAACATTCAACATTTTCCTTCAGAAAAGCATATTATCCATCCACGGCATAAAGAAATTTCCATCCATATTATGTGATAAAGAAGGAACCATCAACGCAGCAATGCCAAAATCAAAATCAGCCATCAATAAGCATCAACCAGTAAGTCATGATAAAACATTCAACATTTTCCTAAAAATTCTAAAGGAGCATTTATTTTCACCCTCTAAAGGAGCATTTATTTTCACCCTAGCAATTTGCACAGAAAGTTATTGTAAAAGGATTACCCCATAAAAGCCTAGCTATTTATCCAGCACATATGAAAGATGTGTTGGCACACAGGTGTCTTAATAGTATATTTTTTTTGCACATCACGTGATTAAATTATTTGGTGGATGCTTAAATGTGTAGGAACACAGGTGTTCTAAATGGCAGAGGTCCATCAAGCATTGGAACATTTGCCAAGTTTCAGACACTGCCATTGTTAGGGACATGCAATGGCCAAGGTTGATGACCTTTTCGATTCCCAGAATAACTATATTAAAATTACAGATTCATGGGATAAATTGTGATCGCTTTTGCTTTCTTCCCCTCTGGTCGTCAAGATAGAAATTATCGCACTTACTAAATATGCTTAGTTTTTTTCTTCAAAACTAGCCCAATTCCATCAGTTAAATAATTCTAGGCATTAAGTAACGCTTCTTTAAAAAAGATTCTTGCAAGAATTTGAGCTCAATTAAGCAAAAGTTGTCAGTTGAAATTCATGATAAGAATACTGACCAGACAAGTTTGTACAAGCTATAGCAAAATATAAGAAACACCAAAGATAAAGGAAATTACTTCTTTGTGCTTGGTGTTAAAACTTTTAATTCAACAAAGCACAACATTATCACAAAAATCAAAAGCAAGTTTCTTTACCGGGTTTTCACGGCTACGAAACTCTTTGTGATCATTTCCTAAAATAGGAGCAGTTAAAGGATGAACCACAAGTCTTGCTTGAACTGCCTCTAGAAGTTCATACTCTTCTCTGCAATAAAATAAAAAATAAAAATGGAAGGTTTATTTGCTGAAATAATCATTTAAATGAAGATCAAATAAAGACAATTTACCGGCACCAAAAAAGATGTAATTCACAACCCACAGTTTCCCAATTGTGAATCACTTGCTGACCAGGAGGACCTTGTCCACTTGACACTGGGTTCAGGGGGTAACTAGGGCAGGACAAGGGGGAGCCTTGGCCTCCCCATACTTTTCTGAATTGCATTTCCCCTCAATAAATTGAATCTATTTTCTAAATAAAATATGCACTGGCACCACCCCCCCCAATATATATATATATATCTTTCTTTTTTTACTCCAATTTTGTATTTATGTACTATATATCATTGTAACTACTATATAAAAACTTTTACAATATAGTTATGATACTCGAAAAAAATTAGAACCTCTTATGGTTCATCCATAAACCTTTTTTTTTTTAATTCATATTTCTAGCGCCTCCAATTTTTGAAGTCAAGTACTGACCAGGCTGGGTTAGCAATCAAACCCAAATAAACAGGTATCTTCTAATCCAAACCATGATGAAAAAAACTGAAAGTTCAGTTTTCTGTTTAATGAGCTTTATAATTTCCTCAAAAATTCATTTTTAAAATTGGAACCATAACCACTAAAATATCTCTTCAATGCCAATTTTTGTCCTCTTAATTGGAAAAGTCATTTCTGCAAGGAAGAGACCTCCAATTTCTAAGCAACACCATGTCACCATACCCACAATCATCTCCAATTTTATGAATAGAAAGAGACATCATATTTTTCAGAAAAATAAATTCATACCTTGTCAAGGGAATGAAAATTATTATGCTTCCCAAAAGTGTACTGGCCATGATAGTGTTGTTTGAAGCATCAATATTTGCACCTATGCCATCAAATCCTATCAACACATCTTCAGCGGGGAGCTTATATGAAAATGTTCCCTGTAAGAAATACAACTAATAATCAACAATCAAGGACTAGTAAGAGAAATCATCAATGAACGAAAATCTCATCAGCAAAACTATTTGCTAAAAGACAAATAGACATTGTGTTGAATTATATGTCCATTAGTATATTTCCTATCCAACATTTTATGTTCTACACGAAAGATAAATGGATAAGAGAGCTCTTTACAGTTCATGTGATTTATAATTACACAGGTCCTAAAGACGAGTGGTGGCCACGGTTTCGGAACCGCCGGTTTCGGTTCTAGAACCGAACCAAAAATTAACGGTTCCGGTTACGGTTTGGAACCGAACGGTTCCGGTTCCTCAACGGTTCCAAAACCAACGGTTCCGAACGGTTTTCCAGCCGATTTTGGACCAGTTCTAGCCGGTTTCAGACGGTTCTGGCCGGTTTCGGACAGAACTAGAACCATCGGTTTTGACTGAAACTGGAACCGCGGTTCACGATTCCAAAACTGGTAGAACCAGAACCGAACCGGTTTCGGACGGTTCCAGTTCCGGTTCCCACCGGATCGGAACCGATGTTTCTGCTTCCAAAAACTGGATTTTGGCCACCCCTACTAAAGACCCATATACATCCAAATCATGATGGAATTATAATCTGGTTATGTGAGATTCTAGCAGTATGGAAATATAACTATATAAGAGGGAAGCCTGAATAAAATACATGAAATTAAGCAGTTGCAAATCTTCAGTCCTTATTATCATATGTCCTGACAACCCATCGAACCAATTTGACCTGCCGTTGGTCTTTCCGAAGACTTAAACCTATTTTCTGGGCTACCTCCCCAAAATCCCAACGCCCTCACAAACTGCTCAACAAAAAAAATTCACAAAGAAAGAAACAATATAGCTTCTTTTTCTCCTCTAATCCATCCACCCTGTTTTTAATAGGGATATTGCTACTTATTTCGCAGTTTTTTATGCCAGAATAATTCCTTTAGGCAACAATGTCTTATATGCACATAATCCTACAGATTTCCAAAATAAAGATATCAAACATTTATACGGTGTCAAATCAATATTGAATGATGTCTGATTATGAAGTGTTATAAACACCCTAAACTTTAAAGTACTTCTCTTAAACTAAGCCATTTAATCCTCTCATTTTTAAGTTTCAATGACCATTGCCAAGACAAAATCCTCAAAGAATCTCCTTTTTCTTTTTTAGGCAATGATGGGAAAAGAAATAATTGCATTTTTTTAGTTTTGAAATAATTAGCAGGACTAGTTTATATTACCAAATGCCTCTGGACCACAAATATGTGGCAGGAAGATTTACCTTCCTA
This sequence comes from Jatropha curcas, assembly GCF_014843425.1. Next base: position 2,195,974 of record NW_023590825.1, read on the forward strand.
ATGCTCATGGCTATCTCCCCCATATAATACGCACAACTCAATGTCAAGTTGCTTTCTGGACTTGCATTACCTGGAACAAAGGGACATAAGATATTGGAATATAACATTTTTTCCTCAACTACTGTAAATAGGCAACTTAAATTTAGAAGCAAGACAAAATGAAGAGAGAACACTTTGCCATTCTTTTAACTTATCCTGTCAGTATGCTACTCTTAATATAGTTATTAGTTTCCAGTCCACTGCCAATATATGGAGTAATCCTAAGCCTGTCCACACATCAGGTTCGTTATTGAACATATTTGAGTGCAACACTTCTTGTAGTTATCATCACTCACAAAACAACTTGACCACCAGTGTTCCAAACAAATGTAAAAAATATGGCATCAATTTTAACTTCAAATAATTATGAGTTGCTTGTCTGCTTAATTTTCCTTTTAGGCCACATATGAAAGATCAAAAGTTAAGTTATCCTATTTGTCATCAATGAAATAGAAGATCCTGTTGGAATCAAATTAAAGGCTCATAGTTACATAAACAGACTTCACAGTTGAGAAAATCTATTCTTTTTTATATCCTAAAGAAACAGTAAAGAAACTTCTAACTTGAAAATGGTGGTCCATTCACTGCTTCTTACAGAAGAGTGCCAATGTCCAATTATAGGAGAAAGAACCGAAGTGGATTTTGCAGTACTTAGTGGTTAAAAGGATATGTAAACACGTAACATATATGAAAAACCAACTGCTTGTAAAATACAGTTCAGGCTTAAAACTTACTTTCTGTAAGATTTGAACATGATAACACAGCAATGCTTCCCTTACGATCTGAAACCACAGCTGTATCTTCATCCATGAGGATACAATCGGCAACTAATCTCTGTGATGGGTCACAATAAAGCTGCTCCAGTTTTCTAGTATCCTTGAATAAAATGAAGCAAAATAACAAATTTTCATGACCACTCCACAAAATTCAAGTGCAGCAGCAGGAAGCTTCAAAGTAAGTGAGGAGGATGAGAAGAAATAAGCTGAAAGTAACACTGGAAATTTGTTATTGACCTACCTCATGGTAAGAATAGAAAAGGATACCATCACGGCAATCGCCAACAGCAATTCTAGTCAAATGTGCAGCCAATGATATTATAGTAAAACGTGTCCTTGCTATTGCAAACTTTCTCAATCTTTGGGGATTATCATTTGGAAAACCACATACATAGAACTGAAAAAGAAGACCAACATTTTTCAAGTAATGATCACATACCATTCGCCATCACATATTAAAAGCAAAAAAGAAAACGACACGACTTACAGCACTACCAGCAGACGCCAAAAAGTAACGATCAAGATATGGGCAGATTGCAAGTGCCATTCCAGGCCACTTGGCCGCATATGCCAACCGTAACTGCCAAGCCTCGGTTTCTTCAAGTTTGGCATCACAGCTACCATCTGGACTACTGCAAAGGCTACTGCTCGATAGCTGTTCTGCTGTGTAACCAGCAACTTCCCGAAATGGTGAAGTTCGTTGAGAAGATGACCCTGCCTTTGAACAGAATGTCATTGAGCCACTATCTGAATTTTGCAAGTGTTCAAGGCAGAGGACTATCAACCGGCCCTTGGTACTGTTGAAGAAATGTCCAGTTAGGAAATCATGATTTTCAAATAAATTGGGAGAAAGTCTTCTAAAATCTCAGAACCTTAGAACTTATACAAATTGAACAATCAAGGGGCAAACCTTGAAGTTTAGCAAAGATTTGCAGCTATAGCATTGTTATGACCTTGGGAGAACCACACCTCAAAAGCTAGCCATTGAGGTTGGACTGGAGAGCCCAAGTTCATATAAACCTCAAACAAAATCTCATACTTCCAGTGTGGGATACAAGACAAGTTCCATACCATGTCTTGCAACTAAAATTCTAACATCCTACCATGCTCCGCAGTGCCCAGCGCCCACGACGGGTTGGCTTTGTGCTAGGGTGGCCGTGTGCTAGGTTTTTTCCCAGCTTCCAAGCGAACACTTGCAATGTCCGCGTCACCACTAGCCCCTAGAGAACACTACAATTCTAGCATCACCACCGGTTGCATGATTGCAACTGGGAGAAGGGTGGTTGGCTCTGACACAAATTGTAATGATTTTGAGAGAACCACACCTCAAAAGCTAGCCATTGAGGTTGGAGAGCCAAGTTCATATAAAGTGCACACTGAAATTCGATACTTCCAATGTGGGATCCAAGACAAGCCCCATAATTTTTCTTTTACAATCCTAACAGGCATTCATTATTAAAAAGCAACTATCATAAAATAAAAACAAGCAAGCATGAAACGATTAAACACCTTTCAGCTTCACCACTGGGCATTATAGCTGGACCAGAAGAAAGACTAGTTCCCACCACCAGAACCTGTTCATTTCCAACCCTCACCAATTCCATTGATTTTCCTGTTTCTCCAAGTTCAAGTTTAAAAGATGATACTATTGAACCACTGATGGGGTCAACACAACATATGTCAGATGAACATGTGTCGTTGCTAAGTTCAGTTCTCATCACAAGTAACAACCTACTTTCACTATGGTATAGGACCTTACGCGGGGTACCACCAAGGTGAAACTTCTGAACATTGAGCCTCTTACTATGTACCATCTCAACCTGAAGCATCAAAGAATTGAAGGTCATTACAACATCACAAACCATGCAGAATGATACTAATTACCCAACTTAGAGACAACATTCAAGAACTAAAAGAAGAAAAATTCCAAGAAGAAAAATTCTTAAGACCACCAATTATAAATTCCACTTTTCTGATAGGTGAGAAGGAACCAACTATAATGACAACTTATTGTAAGTAGAGATGTGAACAGAAGCCAAAACATATTTTATAGAACTTATTAAGGATAAATCTCACTCCGATCCCACATTTAAATGTATGAAGCCAAGACATCAACTCAGAATTCCAACTTGGTTCTCCTAATCAGTCCCATTAAACCCCATGGAAATTAGTGATTAATTACTGGCATCCCATGGTTCAGAAGTAAGAAAAGTATCTTACAAACAATCAGCTCCAAATCCACAGTATTGTGTAAATCCAGATAAAACAAATACAACTTGCACTCTTTATTCTTCTGTAATTGAACACCAATCAATCAGTAAGCTCAGAACAAGCATGCATACTGTCAGAACTTCATCATATGAGAGTCTCATTAGCATGATTTACCTTCAAGTAGTTATCCTTTTCATCAGTTAATATACTTCTATTAGATATAGACTTAACCAGCAGAAAAATAAGCAGCCTGACAAAATGAATTACAACAATCAAAACAGCATCACAGAAAAGAACTCTGTTATGGTCCCAAATTTGGATCTAGTTCAAGCATGCATACTGTCAGAAACTTCATCATATGAGAGTTCATTAGCATTGATTACCCTTCAAGTAGTTATCCTTTTCATTCAGTTTAATATACTTCTATTAGATACTAGACCTTTAACACAGCAGAAAAACATAAGCAGCCTGACAAAATGAATTACAACAATTCCAAAACAGCATCACAGAAAAAACTCTGTTATTGCGTCCCAAATTTGGATCTAGTAGCGGGTCTTTGAATTAGTGGGAATCAGGTTTTGAGATGGGTATTTAGAAGGAGTTTTCTTCCCTCTATCAGTTCGGTGGACAGACTTAGAGAGAATCTGCAATTCTCCTAGAGCTCGTTAAGAGAGAACTCTACAATCTCTGAGTTTTAGGACTCAAAACCTTCATAAAATTCTGACCTTCACATTTTTCCTGAGTATAACAGCCTTTTAAACAAAACTAAATGTTAAAGCTAAACTACCCACTACCCATAATAACTACCCATTACAATAAGTTAACCTTGCTTAACCACCCACTAATGAGCCACTAACAAAAGAAACTGAAAATAACATGATAAAAAAACTGAATTAACTAAATAAAAAACACCGTAAATAGCAGTAAAACTACCCTTAATCGAGCAGCGCCAATAACATTACACCCCTCCTCGAAAAAGCGCTTGTTCCTCAAGCGCCAGAAGGATGGATGACATGCAATCTTCAACTTATGAAAATGTTGATGCAAACAAAATCCCTTATTACCCTCTATTATTCTATGCAAATAAGGAGCTGTTTATTGTGCTTTCTATATTAATTAATATTGCCTGATCAAATGGCTCCTCTAATTGTTTCCTCTATTTGTCATTCTCGAATTGCTTCTTCCCACTCCCTTCCCCATTTAGAGGCGCCAAAATCACAAGCAAAGACCCCCATAATTGTGCTAACCAATGATTTTGATTCATTTCTTTCTTTTGCTCCGCTATTTCTTTCTTTTGCTCCGCTCTATCTTCTGTACACACAACTATTGAGACTTGAAACATTTGCTGGAAAACTATTCGCTCTGCGGCAGTTTTAGGTTGTTCCAATTTTGCCAACTTTCCTAAATTATTACTCCTCATAGGTGGTCCAAGAACATCCAACTTTGTGAATTTCCAAACAATTGTAGTGCCCCTAGGAGATTCTAGACTGGCTGAACCTATTGGACCCTTTGCTTTCGGTGCTTGACTATGGCTGCTCCCTTCCATTGTTGATGTTGTTTTAAATCAGAAAAAACACAGGTGAGGGCATCTAACTTGGATTTTAGTGCTTCATGTCGGACTTTGTTGGCAGCTTGCTCCTCTAGGAATAATGTTAAAATTCTATTGAGTTGTTGTTGAATAGAGTCGCCCATAACCAGGCTCTGATACCAAATGTTACTGTCCCAAATTTGGATCTAGTTATGGGTCTTTGAATTAGGGATCAGGTTTGAGATGGGTATCTTAGAAGGAGTTTTCTTCCTTCTATCAATGGTGACTCTTCCTTCTATCAATGGTGACAGACTTAGAGGGAGAATCTTTGCAATCTCCTAGAGCTACATTCAAGAGACGTAACTCTTACATATCTCTTGATTTTTAGGAAACTCAAAAACCTTTTCATAAAATTCTGCTTTACATTTTTCTGATTAAACAGAATAACCTTTTAAACAAACTAAAAATGTAAAGCTAAAAACTACCCACTACCCATTACAATTTAAGTACTTGCTACCAACCCCACTAATAGCCACTAACAAAAGAAACTGAACTGATAATAACATGATAAACACTGAATAACTAAATAAAAACACCCTAAATAGCAGTAAAACTACCCTAAGTCAAGCAGCGCCATAACATTACACCCCTTGAAAAAGTGCTTGTCCTCAAGCGCAAAGGATGGATGACATGCAATCTTCAACTTGTGAAAATGCGATGCAAACAAAATCCTTATCACCCTCTATTATTCTGCAAATAAGGAGCTGTTTATTGTGCTTCTATATTTAATTAATATTCCTGGATCAAATATCTCTTCTAATGTTTCCTCTATGTCATTCTCGAATTGCTTCTTCCCACGCCCTTCCCATTTAGAGGCTGTCAAATCACAAGCAAGACCCTCTAATTGTGCTAACAATTGATGTTTGATTATTTCTTTCTTTTGCTCCGCTCTATCTTCTGTACACACAACTATTGAGACTTGAAACATTTGCTGGAAAACTATTCGCTCTACATGTTGCTGGAAAACTATCGTCGCTCTGCGGCAGTTTCTAGGTCTGTTCCATGCTTGCCAAACTTTCGTAAAATTATTACCTCCTCAGTAGGTGGTCCAAGAACCTCCAACTCTGTGAATTTCGAAACAGTTGGTAGTGCCCCTAGAGATTCTAGACCGGCTGAACCTATTGGACCCTTTGTTTTGGTGCTTGACTTTCAAGGCATATTAAGAAGTCAGCCCCTTCTTTTGGAATTCCAAGTCAAAAAGACATGGCATCGCAATGGCCATGAAGTTGTTCCAACCTTGCTCATTATAGGTCTGATTGGCCTGCTGCTCAGATTAAGAGTAAAATTGAAGAGGTTTGGTAACTGGTTCGTTGAAAACAGATTCGCCATAACTGTTGCTTCTGATACCAATTTGTTATGGTCCCAAATTTTGGAATCTAGTTATGGGTCTTTAATTAGGGGAATCGGTGGGAGATGGGTATCTTAGAGGGAGTTTTCTTTCCCTCTATCAGTGGTGACAGACTTAGAGAGAATCTGCAATCTAACCTAGGCTCGTTAAGAGAGAACTCTACAATCTTCTGAGTTTTAGGAAACTTTCAAAACCTTTTTCATAAAATTCTGCTTACATTTTTCCTGACTATAACAGCCTTTTTAAACAACTAATGCTGTAAAGCTAAAACTACCCTAATTAAACTTTACCCATTACAATAAGTTACTTGCTTAACCACCCCACTAATGGCCACTAACAAAGAAACTGAAAATACATGATAAAAAAACTGAATAACTAAATAAAAAAACACGTAAATAAGCAGTAAAACTTACCCTAAGTCAGAGCAGCGCCATAACAAAAACTCTCACCAAATGTAAGGACTGTTTTTCTGCAACAAATAAGATCCCCTTTGGGCATTCAGATAAGTTACTTGCTTAACCACCCCACTAATGGCCACTAACAAAGAAACTGAAAATAACATGATAAAAAACTGAATAACTAAATAAAAACACCGTAAATAGCAGTAAAACTACCCTAAGTCAAGCAGCGCCATAACAAACTCTCACCAAATGTAGACTGTTTTCTGCAACAAATAAGATCCCCTTTGGGCATTCAGCTGAGCATACAGGTGTTGCATGAGTTGAAGGCTGAAATGAAATTGATGAATAAGAGAGACTGTGCTTTGCAGTTTGCAATAACCATGGTCTATCACTGAGCGCAATCATGTCTGCGTCAAGGGAATCACTCAGAGGAACAAGGAAAACAGGGGTAATGCCAATACGACGGGTGGAAATCAACTGTAAATTAACAGGAAGTTCATCCATTGCCTTGCTCCTTAATTCAACAGCACATGTTTGAGGCTCAAAAGACATCGCAGACATATTTGATAAAGCACCACCAACATTAACCATACAGGAATCAATAGGACATCCATAGTGCGGAAATTCTAATGATGACATGGAAGAGGCTGGGGGCCACTCAAACCGAAGCAGCATTCCATTCCTCAAACCAGAAAGAACATAAGACCGATCAACCAGTACAAGCCTTACATCTTGAGGGATGCAACCACTAACAGCAGTTCCCAGAGTATTTGTTAATGAAATTGTCCCACAAGCAAGAACTTTTAAACCTTCATGTGGCACAAAAGACAGAACTTCAACAGAAGGCCTATGTGTGCCAACAACAAAAGTAATACCAATGTCCATGCCAATTGGAAGGGTAGGCCCAGAGTTATCTTCCACAAGGTTGCTAGAACTTAATCGTTTTCGCTCAAAATGCTTTTGAGGTATCGAAATGCAGGATAACTCATTCAGCAATCTCAAATGTTGCAATTCATATATCTCATAATGATAAGTCGAAAGTAATCTGATCCCAAGAATGTATAAAAAGCATGGATTAGAAGTAGAAACAACAATCAAATCATGTCCGACAGCCCCCAAACTGATACTCGTATTATCAGGGAACCAAGATGTGCAAACAGGAGAAGACAGAGGTATACCTTCAGCATGCGCAATCTTGGTGGGCAAACAAAGCTGAACAGCAGTTTGATGAATTTGGACAAGCAAACCATCACCTACAAGTCCACACGCTAAAGTACATACGTCAGGCTGAAAGCCAACCGAATCAGTCACATCAGTAAAGCTTACCCCAACTGATAGCACCCTGGTCTCTTCAACAAAAGATATCACAAGAAAAGAATGATAAAGGTCGTTCAATTTCATTCGAAGTGTCCAGGTACCAGTAATGCCTTGATAAATAGATGCAGTCTTCACAAGCTTTTCGACACTTATGCCAGTCCTAATAATCCTTAATGAGCCTTCTGGAGCCACCCCACAACAGGCAAACATTTGATCACGTTTCTCATCATGGCAATCCACAACTAACATATCCAAGATCGGTGCAATATTTTGAATGGGGCTGGTATATAGTAGCCTTCCATCTTCCACTTTCAGAACAATCCCATCTCCCATCTCTACAATAGCAGCCAGGAAGCCACTTTCAACCCACAAAAGTGACTTGCATGGTTGACCCTTATACAGACAATCAGAAAGGTTAACCTTAAGCCCCTCTGAATCAAAAGATATTTCAATCATGAAAAATTCTCCTGTATCTATACAAAATATCATCCTTGGATTTTTATCACTTTCTGGTCCCCAACTCCAAGAGCACATGTAATTTGAGGTTGATTTTATATTACTGCCTTCACTGTCTATACACATAGGGTCATAATCTCGAAGCTCCAGTAAAGCACATGCAGCAACATTGAACAAACCATCATCATCAACATCATGAACTCTACATGACTCTTCCACAAAATTCTGCTCCTCCACTGCAGTGGGCAAGAAATTTAAGCTTGTTCTATAGATACAGCAGGGGTTGTGAGCATCTCTAAGATCCATTAAGAGAGCATCACCAACCCTGAACAGAAATGCAAATCCATTAGAATGAGGAACTTCAATGATGTCATGTGCAATTGGTCCAGCTTCAACATACAACGAAATGACATTTATAGCATGTTCTCCAATGTTCCATTCCAATAACAGAAGTTCATTTAGAAGCGCACCCCTCCTGCCAATACCAAAAATATTAGTGAAAGCTTAACTTGACCTCAGCAAAACAGTGTCAAAGTGAATATGAGAAAGGGTTTCTTCCCACTTGTCATTTAACATGACAACGGAAAATAAAATTAGAACTTCCCCAAAGAGTAGTATACACATCCCAATAGTCATACCTATTTAGAATAATGGCTAGTACAGGATTATGCTCCTTACTTGATTGACAAGAATCCCTTGAAATAAAGCACATGCTCCATATTGTACCAGATATACTTGGCTTGTGGATACTTCTGGTGAAACTTGTTTGCCCCTCATTTTCAGGGGGATAAAATATTCGCTGACATTGTGGCAAAAGGGAACATTTCAATACATCCACATGAAATCTTCATGCCATCTCAATAAACAACAGATGAACAGTCTATTTAATTGTTAGTCTATGAAGAACAACATAATATAGTAGAAAGTGTATGTGAATAGAAAATAAAGATAGATATCAACCTTATCAATGAGGTCACTGCCACCAGAGACAGAAAGGGAGAACAAAGCCAATTGGTCCACATATGCACTGCTAGCAATAAAGCAGCCACTGCAATATGAAAGCAAGAAAACTAGGAACACTGAGGATATCCAGACGCAAATGCTATTCTTCTTTTAAAACTTATTCTTGTACTTGAAATTCAAAATCTCACGCCAACATAAACTTAAACAAAAAGAAAAAAGAAACTTGCAAACAATTTCACGTTAAGCTCTTAACATTTATGAGATCAGTTAATGAGTTTTCAAAAGAGAATTCATAATTCTTGCCATATCGGTGTTCCATTAACAACAAATAATTTTTACAAGGCAACATCTCACTAATCCCAAGATCAATCCTTCCCTTCCCATCACTGCACTTCTCAGGACCATTATTGTTAACAGGCTAATAGAAGTGGGAAAGCTAAGTTGCCCTTCGGTTAAGGACTCTCATTTGGTATATAGTTCTTCACTAAATGAGCACTGACAACTTGCTCAGTAGGGGATAGGTTCAGCATTTCAGTGTTCTTAATAACTCTTCATCTGAGTATGGCCGGTTGGGCCCCCAGCATCCGAAGATTTAGCTTTTGATTCCCAGTATCTGAGATTTTAACAATAAATAACAACCATCAAAAAATGCATCTTTCCTTCTCAGTCTAGACTGCAAATGTGAACCCAACCAGAATGAAGCATGCCTCTATAAAGAATAGGGCTTGTGAACATCCAGACTTCTGAAAACCCCCATAAACAACCTGATATGCAAACACCAGCATATAGACAATTTAACTCAGTGTTCTTCCTAGGAAAAGCAACTTACCTGGAATCAACAGCCAGCATTCTTCCTAGTTGATGCCTTGAGTTTCCAGGACTAGAAAGTTGCACTTGCGTCAATGGAAAAAACCTTTAAAAAGAAAAGTGTTATCTCAAAAAGGAATGAAGCTTCCTCAATAAGTAGCAATCCCAAGTGCAAGAATGAATAGATCATATAAAAGAAACCTGAGCATTTCATTGCAAAACGTGAGAAAGGATAGCTTCCCAGAATCAGAAACAACAGCCAAGAGGTCTTTTTCCTGCATGTACAGTGTAAATGCGAAAACATATTCACAACATCACCCTTGCCAAGGAAAAATATTTACTGTCATTTTTTTTTTTTTTTGTCTTCCAGGGGACAATGTGACTTTTTGTTGCATTTCTGAGTTTCAGTTTTCTTCATTCAGTATTTTTTTAAGGTTATTGAGAAGTAGGAAGAATATAAAAACATATGTTTGTAAAACAAAGTCATAATTTAGAAATCAATAGACCTGCGGGCTTCGTGCATGTAATTTTCCATTCGAAGGGATAACAGCAAGATCCTTAATAGTGCCAAATATGGGCTGCTCACAAACAGACTCTACAATTCCCTCTTCGCCAATTATTACCAACTCTACAGATGTCTCCTGCGACAATATGATCACCATCAGATAAAACTAACAATAACATTATAGGATTAAATAGGTAGAAGAACGAAGCAGAGTCTACTTTCTGACCATGCAAAACAAGAAATTTTAATTTCTTGCTTATATGATTTTCCTTCACAATCAAACCATAATTAAAAATTAATACTACAGCATATTAGCATCATATTAGCATTGGACTTATCTTCATCACTAATCCAGTTTTCTTTTTTTCCATTTTTAAGGGCATTCACTAGCTAATAAGCCAAAACAGAAAATTGAAGTAAATTGACCAGAAAATTAAGTGTAGTAACTAAAGCATAGCAGTAGCAAAAGCACAAAAATTCAGTGCAAACAAGAGAGAGAGAGAGAGCTGACTTTGCCAAATATGATGTCGTTGGATGAAGACGAACGGAAGTGACCATACACGACCTGAAGAACAGCGCTTCCTCGAAGAACACACTTGGCCAGGTAGTGCGTGCCATTTAATGTTGCAGAAGGAGACGATGATCGGGACTTGGCATTCGAGCACTCCTCCTCTGAGACAGCCATTTTTATGTTTCTTATGAATCCAGTGTGGAAGTTAGGGTTTCGTGAATTGTTTGTTTCTCGAGAAAAAAAATAAAGGGAATTTTCTAGAGTTGTTGGTGGTTTTGTACAGGGAGTTTAACATGTGGTGTGCTAAGAACTTAACACATTTCACATATAGATTTTGGATCTTTGATTCTGTAACATTTTACATGGGTTGTTATTACTCGTTATTTTCTCATTGTTTATATATTTACTAGTATTTATTTACAATATTAAGTACTACAGTACCATCAAATTGGAATATAAATTATTTTCACATGAAATAATAAAAATAAATTGAATGACTTATTATTAATATTATTAATCTTTTAATTTAATTTTTAATTATATATATATTTTTTTAAGAAAGCTTATCAAATAATGTCGATTTTTTTATAAATATTATGATTTTCTAGCTAAATTCATCTCTATAGCTTTTATACTTTGTTTTTGTAATCTTGTAATAATTTTTTATTTACTTTTTTATCCGCCGTTTTTTAAAAATTAAATAGAAAATAATAGAAGTTTATATAATTTATAATATTATGAAAATTTGAAAATACAAAAGAAAAAAATAAAGAAAAAGCATTGAGTAAAAAATTATATAAAAATAATACAATCAATGTGAAAAATAATAAAATTCAATTTAAAGATTTAATAGAATATTAAAATTCAGAAAAAAAAGTATATGTTAGTCGTATAAACATAAAAAAGAATATTAAAATAAAAATAAACTAATTTATTATTTTTTCTTATCTCCCCAAATAAAATGTTTTTCATATAATAAAATAATAAAATTAAATATTTCAAAAAAAAATGTGAAACTTTTAAATGCCTCATTATTATATATATTTAGTTTAACTTATAATTTTAGAAAAAGTAAAAAATTTAAAAAGCTCGCAAATTTTAAAATCTATACATATCTATCTATTTTTAATAAAAATAAAATTTTAAAATATTATATATATTGTTTTAAATTATTTTTTCTTTTCGATTGGCTAAGAAAAAAAATTATTTTAAATGTCACAAAATATATTATCAGAAATCTTATTATTCTTCTTCGTTCCTTGTTCATATATAGTATGGATATAAATAGATAATATTAATTAAATATTATTAATTTGGAACTCATCAATAAATATATACAGCAAAAAGATTGTTTTAAATAATAATATTGGTGCCTCCGCTTCGTTAAATTTGATAATTTTTTTTTTTATTTCATTTAAATGACACTTCTAAAAAATCAATTGAATAGCTTTCCAGCATCCAATCGTTCGTAACATATCTGGGACATGATAAATATTAATAATGATATAAATAATAAATAAATACTATATCTAAAATAGCTTTTTCATTGTAAACCGGGCCATTTGCTTGAGTGTAGATATCTGATTAAGGTTAGATATACCTATAAAAGTAAAATCAAGGACAATCAAGTCAATTTAATATTAACAGAACTTATTCTAGAAGTAACGTTACCATATAAATAATTTACAAATCTAACTAGAGGTTCATAAATATGAAATTTAACATAAAAGTAAAATCATCAATATTGCAATACAAGCTAGATTAATCTCAAAATGGCATCCGCAAGTTCAATTACATCAGAAGAAGGTTAAAAGTTAGTATTAGCAAAGGATAAGTACTTGCTACAGCCACTACCATAAGGAATAGCATCTTAAAATTGCACTAGGGTTTCTACAAAGAGTTGATTTACAAGGACATAAATTTCTTTAATCTAAAACCAGGAGTTTCCTGTTACACAAAACATAACTGCACTACTGAAACTACCTGTGTATCAACTCTCTCGAGATGCCAACTAAAACTTCAATGTACTTGATTCAACTTGAGCCTTGAAAACTGTCAAGTATTTTGGGTGAAACTGTAATCTATAAGTACTGAAAATCTCCACAAGAACAGGGCAAATCAATCTCCAGCAATTACTGTACCGTTCTATTCAGAAATATAAAGCCCAACAATTTATGCACTCTGGCCATCTAAAGTTCCGAGAGCCTCCTTGAGAAGTTTCTGTGCTTCTTCTCTCCTCCTGGACAAGACAAGGAAGCATCAATCAGAATTTTAACTACAAATATATCAGGGTAGTGTATGAACATTTGCTCATCCTACCTAAAGATAAAACAAAAGCAACATCAAAACTTGCCAACTAATGACGATACAATAACATAAAATTATAGCCCTTAAGGATGTGGCAATGCTTCATGACAATTCACCTGACAATAAAATAAGTAAAAAAAATAAATACCATGCCAATTAGCATGCTAACATTTTCCTCAAAGATTGCAATCTAAAATAGCCACATAAGAAGGCATAAATATAGCGGTTCTACTCAATGATGAAGTAACAGAGTCCAACACACATAAGAAATGTACTTACAACAATTTATGATTCATTAGCTACAGGTTTGAGCTGCAAACCGCAATAATTTCAAACTATTCATATAAATTTTCCTCTGCTCCATGTGTGACAACATAGAAAATCCAGTCAAATTTTGCTTTTGAAATTTAATAATCACAATCTACAATATTCAGCTACCAAGAGACTACACAGTGACACTATTTTGCTCAGCCTTGAGCCAACATCTCAAGGTTAATTGCTCAAAGCTTTGTCAACTAGGTCTAAAATAAAGTAGATCAGGTTTAACATATATTATGTTTTTGCCTGTCATCTAACAATTTTTTTTACAAACTGCATGAACAACCTTAGAACAAAAGCTCATTTCAGATGCTTTGGCAATATACGAGAGACAGTTTATTCGCAGGGTAGGCAGCTGATTATATCAGTAAGATTTTCAAAAGCATACCCCTTAATATCCTCAACAGCTTGTTTACGCCGTTGTATCTGAAGCTCTAGAATATGAATCAGCGTGGCTCGAGCCTAGGGAGAACAAAAACTATCATACAAAGAATTGGATCCTCAAAAACAGGCCAGAAGTAAGTAAAAATTAATTTACCTGATGGGGCCGCAAAGAATTTAGAAGGTGATGCAAGTTCTTAAATATGAGAGATATATCCTCCACTCTCCTAGCATATTGTGATGGTCTCTCAACAAGAACATCAGCAAGTTCCAAAATGTGCAGCTGCAATTCTCTATTAAGTGACCTCAGTTCTTTCTTGAAATCTATTAAAAGATAACATTAGCTATTCAACAACCATAAAACGTGGAAGAAAAATAACTAGACTCACAAAAGCAATCGTTTCACTTATTAAAAAAAATAAAAATGTAACTCCAAATTCTCTAGTAATTGCCTCAGTTCTTCCTTGAAATCTTTAAAAAAGAATATTAAAGGCTATCTTGTGACCAAAAAATGCTGAAGAAAAGGGGGAAAAAAACAACTACTAAAATAATCATTTAAAAAAAAATAAAAAATAAAACCACTAAAATATGCAGCTACCATTCCATATATAACACAACCAATCCAGTAAACAAAGAATGTGGAAGAAACAAAATGAAACCAACTAAAACAATCACGGTTTTATTCATTTATTTATTTTTAATAAAACATGAAGCCACTAAAATTGAGTTTTTGAAATCTATCTAAAAATAATAATAAAACACCACCCACTTGCTCCAGTTACCAAAAAAATTGAAACAAAATAACCAAACCCAGTAAAGAAACTACATTGAAAAAAATATATATATGAACGACCACCTAAGAAAAAAAAAAAAAAAAAACAAAAAAAAAAATACCATATGCAGATAATGAAAGACCATAAAGTTGAATTACTAGGATGCCTAGCTCTTTTTCCTTGAAGATCCAATCAAAGCAGTTCATCTTTGATCAAGCTCAGCTAAAAGATAAATAGCAAAATCCTAAGAAAAAAAAAAAAAAATACCATATGCAGATAATGAAGAGCCATAAGTTTGAATTACTAGGGATGCCTAGCTCTTTCTTGAAATCCATCAAAGCAGTCATCTTTGATCAAGCTCAGCTAAAAGTAAGCAAAATCAAAGCAAACATACCAACATTAGGTCCCTTAGGATAGAGCTGACGCACGCCTTGCTCTTCTAAGCTTGGAAGCACATACTCTGTCTATAAAGAGAAGAGAACGAGATCTAAAAATCAAAACAAAAAACGACCATTGAATAGAGAGAAAGAGAGAGCTTACAGTATAATTGGCACCAAAACAGACATAGGTCCCTTCAATTGGAGGGGGAGGCTCAGGAGCGGACTTAGGGTTTTGTAAGTAATCTTTGTACAGTCTGTAATAAGGTGGGGGTGGTGGGTATGTAGCGGTAGCCATTGCTAAGTCTTGCAACCTTCAAGAAAAAAAACGTCGTTTGCTAGCAGTTGAAAGGAGAGCGCAGAAGAAGGGAGATTTGCAGGCCGGACGATTCGAGGAGAAGCGAGAGAGAGATAGAAACCGACAGCGATTTGACGATATCGGTTTTTTGTTACTGCATATAACATATCGAATGCAGACCGTCCACTTTCTGTCGCATTTGGACCGTTGATGGATTTGTCGCTTTATTGGGCGTTACATATTTTGTTGTTAAATAATTATGAAAGACAAAATAAAGAGAATATTTAAACCGTTATTTTTATTTAGTATTTTATTTTTTAAAAAGTTAAAAGAGTGATAGACTCCTATTAAACATTATTCAACTATAACTTTTAAATTCCTTTATATTTTTATTTTACAAAATAATTTCTATTATTTTCATGTATTTTATACAAAATTATTTTAATAATGGTAATATTATACCAGCTCATTAAATATTCTTCTTGGTCAATTATTTTTTTAGTAAAATCATGAATACAAATCTATGTTAGATGAATATATCAATCACGTACCAAACCTATGATTATAATTAATATGGATTAATAATATCAATTAGATTACTAATAATAAATATTCAAATAATATATTTGAAGTGCAGAATCACGACTAATTTTATAATATTTGACTATTTTTTCATATAAGATAGTATTATTCCTTTCAATCCAATATTATGGTCCTTACTTTTTCATGGAGCTTAATTATTTTTCGTTATTTTTCCATATAGACCATTAAAAATTTTAACAGTTGTATATTAATGATTAGACTTTCAAAATAGGGTGAATAATTAGTATATTAAATTTTAGTAGTTTAAGGCTTTTTTATTATCAAATAAATTCAATTAATATTAATTATTCACACTAAATTCTCGTAAGAAGGATATTGTGAAAAAGTGAAAAAAATAATTTATAAAAATAGAAATGACATTATTTAGTTTTTTATATTTATTATTTTTTTGTGCATTAATATGAGCAATTTTAGACTATTGCAAGAAAGCAATTAATCCTCTTAAATTATAGTAAGATGTATATTAATTTAACTAAATTACATTTTATATCATATTATTACTCCAATCTCACTAAATTTATTTAATGTAAATAAAGATAAAATTAAAATTTTTTATTAATTACTCATAATATCTCAAAATGCATATGTTTATGGGCAAAAATTATTATAAAACTACTTATATTATGAACAAAATAAGTATTTCATTAGTAGCATTTAACTGCCAAAATAGCATTTTTAAACTAAATAATTAAAGTAGTTTTACTATACTAAAAATCGATGATTTACAGATAAATTAATAATTTTGATTAAATTTTAAGGACAAAATAGTAATTTTTTATTAAATAAATATCCAATCATCTCTAATAAATATTATGTGATTCAATAAATTTTTTTAAATAACAATATGTCAACTTTTCTTTTTTAAAATTTGAATTTATTGACATAATATTAAAATATATCGTTACCTATATAAATATTTCGCTCCTAAAATAGCAAAAACAAAAACTCTCTGTTCTGGTCAGCCAGCAAGACCGTTAAAGCAGTTGACATACACAAACGAAATTGAAAAGGAAAGAGTGGGACACCGATAAATCCTGCAACGTTAGCACCTCTCTCTCTCTATATCCGTGCCAAAGCAAAAGAAATGGAAATAACGCCTAATTTGTTGTTAATCACCCTCTCTGATTGACTTTTGAATTTCAGTTCCTAACCAGATCTCTGAACCAGTTTACCAGGTAATACCTCAAGCTTTCTTTTCTTTCATTTTCGTTTTTCTGACTGTTTACGCATTTATTAGACATTGAATTCCAATTTTAATTCGTGAATTTGAAAGATTTTTTCTCATCGAGATAAGGTATGTAGGATTTGGGATTTTATGGAAGTATCAACAGACAAAATAAAGGATCGATCTTTGTTGTTTTGTTGGCAGATCCAGCAGTAGAAGTGAAATATCTTTTGTTGTGGATCGAAATTTTGGATCTTTTTTAGCTATATTTTCAAATGCACCATTTTGCAGATAGCTAAATTTGGTTAATTTAATGTGTAAAATAATGCTCGATTAATTGCCAATCCCGTAGGGTTAAATAGTTCTCCTCTCATTAATGCACAATTTACATGATAAAAAGTAAATCAAGGGATTTTTGTTATAGCAGTAAATATCTCAAATCCACAGCGAGGAGGATGAACTAGATTATTTATTTATTTATTTAAGTTATTACAGTCTACCTCTTTTTAAAAATGGACTATAATGTTATTTAAACCCTGGGAAATGAAGAAGGTAATAGCGTGCATATTTGCCTTCTTTCGAAAAGCAAATGCCAATAAGGCGACAATTATGGGAGTAAATAGCAACTAAAAGTTCTTCTAACTGTTTTCAAGTTTTCTTTAATGTGAGATTATAAATTGGAAGTCCATTTGTTGCCTTGTTAGTATTCTATTTGTACTTTTGCTAAGGGAAGAGAAAACAGGCAAAAGCTCCTGAATACAACAACATTCAAGAAGATTTTGGTTTATTAAAAGGTTCGGTAGCTTGGAGTTAAGATCTTTCTCTTTCTAAATTATTTGTACATTCACTTATTGCTAATTTCTGGATGAAAATTTTAAGTGTCTTTACTTTTATCCTTTAAATGGTGGTGAAGAATTCATTGCTTCAGAACAAACTTATTGTAGGTGTATTTCAGAATGGATCCTCCAATGATAGATATCGAACTTGTTCCAGAAAAAGAGAAAATTGAAGATGGAAAAGAGGGAGGCCCCACATTCCACTGTGACCTTTATGATGCAGATCTAGTTCGCAGAATAGCCCAAGTGTTCCTACCTGGATTATCGGCAGCTTGTGTTGACAACACAACAGGTGGTATATTCAGGTCCCCTGCTTCAGTGGCTGTTGAGATGAGGAAAGAAATGATTGAATATCTCACCATGCGAAGTGAAACTTTTGTTGCTGAAACTATTATCTTGGAAGGTGGTCAAAATGAAGAGATATCCGACCATCCTTACGATATTATTTCTGATTTTGTTGATGACTTTGCAAGTTCAAAGAGGAATTTCTTTAGTCGGGTTCAAGGATGGATACTGAGCGAAAAGAGAGAAGACAAGATAGATGATTTTGTACAGGAGATGGAAGTAAATGGATTTTGGTTGAGTGATAGGAGAGAGGTAATTGCGCAAAATTTGGTTAAGAATGTTGACTACAAAAACATATTTTACTGTGACAAGAAATTCTATACTGCTGAAGAACTAGCCGAGCATGTCATCAACTGTGATTTTAGGACTGTAAACTGCACAAATGATGGCTGTGTATCTTTTTTTTGTGCAAGCCAATTGGAGAAGCATGATTCGACTTGTCCTTTCAAAATAATCCCTTGCGAACAGAAGTGCTCAGATCACATCATGAGACGTGAAATGGACCGACATTGCATAACTGTCTGTCCAATGAAGCTTGTGAACTGTCCTTTCTATGCTGTGGGTTGTCCAGCCGCCATAACAAGGAGTATGATTCAGCAGCACTGTTTAGATGACCTCAATTCACACTTGGTATACGCACTTAAAAATATTCACAAAGAAGCATCTGAGGAGGATTTGAAAGATCGGTTGGATCAGATAATGCAGGTGAGTCAGAGGTTGATGATTCTTGAAAAATTCTCAGCAACTGAATTGATATAAGAAAGCCACATAATTTGATTGCAGCATGCTTAAACAAACTGATGTTTGTTTGCCTCTTGTTTCTGAATTCTGGAAGCAACCATTTAGATAGCCCATTGTGTTTCTATCATAGGCGAACCCAACTACAACTAGTTTTGGATTAAGGCTTAATAATTATTAGAAATGTTTTTCTATGTTCTTATCATTCCTAAGCCTGTGAAATGATTAGGCAAAATTGCATTCATTTTCTGTTGACCTATGTTCTGATGCTCTAGGCCAAAATAGAAGCTATGAATATTCTTCTAATTATATCTACTGTAGAAACAGTCTATTGATCTGGGACAGAGAGAGCTAAAAACGAAAAATAAAAAAATCTCACACATTTTAAGATGTCAAGAGATGCATCAAATTGTAGTCAGCATGTAATGGGGCATTCATTGGGCCCTTAACCAATCTATTCTTAGCTTCCTATATGCCTGATGGCCGTACAGGGATGGTAATTTAGCAGGTAAACTATATTTAGTTAATGATTATATCTTGGATATAGAAATATGAATGTGCTTGATTACCAGGCTTCTTACAGACTTTCTATCTCCCTCTCTCTTTTTAATCTTCTTGGATTTACTTGAAGCGCAGAGGGGAATTTTAGTTTATTAATAGAATGAACATAATGTGAGGAACTTGAACAATGTAGCTCCAATTATGAAACTCATCTTCAACGTTATTCTTTTGCAATGGGGAAATTAAATTTTTTGATGTGTTGCTTACTTAAGGATTTCGTGAAACACATGAAAAATTTCCTGACCAACACATGCTATAAAGTCAAACTATGTAAGTGTATTAATAGGCTTATACTTGTAAAGGGCACCTTTTGTATTTAATTTTGAGCTTACCGCATAAAGTTTTCGTAAATGGTTCTATTGTTATTTAAATTGTTACTGCTTGTGGTTGGACTTCCAGTAAGTGTGGTGTTATTCTTGTGCCTTTTTGACTAGATGATTTCTTTCTTCTTCTCCTCGGTTGGTCGCATTTAAATTACTACGAATCAGCTTTCTTATAAAGTTCATTTCAGTGATGTACGACCAGTTTGTCATGCGCAATGCAGTGCACATGTTTTTCATAATATCATGCTTATAAATTGCCACAGACATAACCAGAATTGACACTTTTCATTTTCTACGACAGGCATCTTCTGGTCAGCTACAAGCAGCTAGAGATGCGAGAGCTCTAACCAAGAGAGTCAGGGATCTTGATGCAAAGCTTGGGCCCCTAGTTATTACCAAAAAGATTGGTGAAGAATCCGCCGATGATTCAGACAACATTACTGACAGATTCATTGAGGTTGCAAATGAGAATACTGACAGTTCTGTTGAGGCTGCAAATGATGTTACTAACAAATCCACAGATGCTGCAACCAACGTTACTGAAAAATCATTGGAGTCTTCAAATGATGCGATTGTTAAATCAACCAAGGCTTCAACTGAAGTTATCGAAAAATTATCAGAGGCTTCAGATGAAGCTACTGAAAAATCCATTGAGGCTTCAAATGATATTACTGAAAGATCCTTCGAAGCTCCAAAAGAAGTCACTGAAAAATCCATCGAGGCTTCAAATGATGTTACTGAAAAGTCCGTTGAGGCGTTAGATGATGTTACTGAAAACACTGAGGCTTCAAATAATGTTGCTGACAAATCAACGGAGGCTGCAAGTGATGTTAGTGACAAATCCACAGGGGCTGCAAACGACGTCAGTGAAGATTCCAATGAGTCTACAAATGAACATAATGGCAAATCCACTGAGGCTGCAGATGATATTACTGACAAAACGGATGAGGAAGAAAACGGGGCTATTGAAGAATCATCTCAAGCTGGAATTGGAGTTACTGAAAAATCCACCTACTACCCAAACAAGTTTGGTGATGAGTCTCTTGAAACTTCAAATTTAATAGCAGATGCTGAAAAGGAACCTCAAACCCAAGCTTAAACATAAATCAATAGTGTTTTCTTAGCAAACCCTGTTCATGAAATGTCAGAGATCATATCTAGCAGGAAACCTGGACATGCAACTTTGAAGTGCTCAAACAAGGTTTCTTACAACAATTTTGCTCTCAAGAACTTCACCTTTTTCATTTCACTATATACCCCCTTTTCTTTTGTGAAAATTCATTTTTGACAATGAAATTTTTATCCAAGCATACAATTCCTTAAGATGAATGGCAATGCTTTGTTCTGTTATTTGTTGCTGTGGAGCAATGTGTTTTATAACACCAAACAATGACAATGTGAGTAATCTCTACACCACAACATCAGACCTAGATGATCCCAATTGTCAAATGGGAAAACACAGTATTAGAATATTGAACTGGTACGGACATTTTAAAGATTTCAGAAAATGGTAAGAAAAGAAAAATGAAGAACAAAGACAGTGCCTCCACTTCTCCATTTTCTTTTGTTAAAATTCATTTTTGACAATGACATTTTTATCCAAGCATACATTCCTTAAGATGAATGGCAATGCTTTGTTCTGTTATTTGTTGCTGTGGAGCAATGTGCTTTATAACACCAAACAATGACAATGTGAGTAATCCTACACCACAACATCAGACCTAGATGGTCCCAATTGTCAAATGGGTAAACACAGTATTAGAATATTAAACTGGTACGGACATTTTTAAAGATTCCAGAAAATGGTTAGAAAAGAAAAATGAAGAACGAAGACAGTGCCTCCACTTCACAATTTCTGCAGTTTTATAATATATGTATCCATTGGGAGGCCCTGCGGGCTGTACAATCGTGATAGTCCTCCCTTAACTCACCAATTTGGTGAAAATTCTTATAGTCATAGAACTTGAACTTGAGCCCTCACACTCCTCACACAAAAGTGAGAACGTCAACCAGACCACACCAGTTGGCCCTTATTTCATTATATTGAATAAATTGTTTTGTACTTCAATACACCCTACTGAGTTCTGGTTTTGTCGTCCAGCTTTATATCAATTGATACCGTGTAAATAGTGATTGTAGAATTCTTTTTTTTAAAAAAAAAAAAAAGAAATAATTTGGTTTTTGCAAATCCTTTGAAGTTGAAAAATCAAGAAAATGTCTTTCAAACAAAAAAAAAAAAAAAAAAAAGGTTTTGTCGTCCAGCTTATATCAAATTGATACGTGTAAATAGTGGATTGTAGAATTCTTTTTTTTTAAAAAAAAAAAAAAGAAATAATTGGTTTTTTGCAAATCCTTTGAACGTTGAATAAATCAAGAAAATGTCTTTTCAAACAAAAAAAAAAAAAAAAAGAAAAAATCAAGAAAAAAAAAAAAAAAAAAAAGAAAAATCAAGAAAATGACCAAGTCTTGGAATTTGAATTCCAATGACTCTAATAAAAGTTAAAGAAATGAAATCAAAGGAAGACTTGTTAAAACTGCTTGTGGAAATTTGTACTCATATAAGCTTATTTTCCAAGTCCACAGGCTCTAATGTTGAGGTGAAACTACTTTGAATTTGAACTTTCAAATGCTCATTTGTGTGTGTATATACATTTATAATTTGAATGAAATGATATTGAAAGCACATGGAAATTAACTATAGTCCCGTTTGGTAAACGTTAGAATATTAAAGATTAATCAAATTTTTGATATAATTAGGAGGTTTAATCCTCCTCAGACCGTAGAACATAAAAATTTTTTACGGTCTCAGTAAAGTGGATTTCTAAGGTGTTGAATCTGTATTCTCATCCCTACGGGACACATATCACTTACTACTCCAACCAATATCATATGATTTTGATTAATCATTTTTTATACCTAATTGTTGCCATTTTGCTTACTAACCAAAAACCAACTAGGTTAATCTTTTTATTCTATATTTTGTTACGTTAAGCAAAAGTAATATTTCATTTCAGTCTTTTTCGATTCCAACTCATAAAAGTTGACTAGGCACTAGCTAGCTAGCTTGGTGGACGAGGTCTGTTCTTTCTTTATGTTTAGTCATTCTCAAATATGGACATTTTTGAAGATTATATTAACTTAATAAAACATGAAAAGACTGGTCCATTAATAGGCTTTGACTATAAATTTCCACATGAAATACCCTACGTGCACGCTCTCAATTGACCACTTAATTAAGCATAATCCACTAGAAGAAAAAATGAGAGAGAGAAAAATCATCCAAATAAAAAATTTATCGATTATCCAATAATTATTTAATAAATTTCATTTTATTAATTAAAAATTTTAATAAAATGATTTTATAATTTATCGGACACAATTTATAAATCGCAAATAAAATTAAAGATATCACAATTTGCAAAAAAGATATAAATGTTTTTACGCATTAGTTAAATGTGGAAAGCGAGGTAACTTATTTTTCTCTATTAATTCAACACATTCAAAATGATTAAATAAATGAAAGTAAATTGCCTTTTTAAAAAAACTTTATCGAGTTTAGATTTTCCTAATCAGAGTATGGTAAAAAATATCATTGTCTTAATTTTTCATTAATTTAATCTATAAATTTGTTCAAACTCACGTCCAGACAAGTCTAATTCACTTTATCTTTAAGGTCTTGAAACTTAAATTTGCTACTCTTAAAAGGATTTTACTGAAATATCATATTTTATCCGAACGTAAGACACATGTACAAAGGAAAAAACATTAACGTTCTCTAAACTACTAATTTGAGGAATTATTATATAAAAGTAATGAAATGAGTTGGATTTTGACTAAAGTATTAGAGTGATTGGCTAAAGACTAATTAATTAAATAAAGTAAAAATTGAATGACCAAAACAATTAGCCAAGAAGCAGAATTGGTGAAAGTGATGTGTCGGTGCTTCCTTTAATGAAGCGCGTTGGACCGAAAAGCATGCATGCAAATTGCAATACATAAGAGATTCTTTTTGTCAAATTAAAAACAGTAACCATATAGCTGTCTGTCTCTTATCTTTATACAGTTCTATTTCAGACAAATCTAACCAAAATCGACTCCATGTCCGTCTCTTTCTACTTCATTTTTTTTCCTTCTTCTTCTTCTTTAATTTCATCTTCTCTTGTTATGCTTTCCAGCTGCATTTTGTTGTTTTCTAATTTCAGCAATACCATCTCTCACTATTTCCTACTGCTTTTTCACCACTATATGTGTTGTTATTAAAAATTTAAATATGTTTTTTTTTATACTTGCACGAGATATCTAAATCCCCATCCGTTTTAACGGTCCACAAACCTGGCTAATCTCCACTTGCTCTCGAAAGTAAAGGGGTTGACCCATGAGAGTTTGTATTGCAAAGAATCAAACCCATGACCTGAGCTATAGAAATCAACCCCGCAAGTGCTTTTTGCTGCTAAACTACCCTATTGGGGTTAAATATGTTGTAAGTGTCAAAATTAGAAAAAACTAATAGATTATAAAAAAAATGGCAAAATTGTTGCAAATATTAAGAATGTGGTTTATTCAATTGGGTTTATTCGATAATACGTTTAGATTTTAAAACATTAGAAGGTGAAAAAAATAAATAAATTAAGAATTATAGTTCCATATTTTAAATATAATTTTAGATAAATTAGATATTATTATCCAAATTCAAAGGATGCCCTTCTTTTATCTTTGAAAAAAGCCATTGACTATTGGATAAATAATTATATATTGTTATTGAGAATTGAAATTCAAACCGTATATTTTAAGAATAGTCTCGTTTTTATATTCCTTAAATGGAGAGTACTCTTATTTTTATTATTGACCTAAGAAATTTATTTATTTTTGTGACTGAGAAAAACATTTAGAAATTGTTTCGTATAAAGTGAATTCTATAAATTCATTTACAAATCGAAGTTTTCAATTTTTTAGTATAAATGAAAATTCATTTGAACTTCACATTTTTTATTTTGTGGAATTAGTTATACTTAGATCTAATTCTACTAAAATTGATAAGATTTGCAAATAAATTCTAAAATTAAAAAGTAAAAGTTATTAAAACTAAAATATTCTAAATTCATACACACAAAGACGTATCCTAACAACAAATGCATATACGACATTATAATAGATTCAGGCCGAAGAAAATTCATTTGTGAATGATTTTTATAGATAGTAGATTTTAGATGTATAGTTTTGCTAGTTTATACTTAAAAGCCCATTAATTTTAATATATATATATATATATATATATATTATATATATATATATATATTTATTATATATAAAGTGATTTCCAAATTTGAGTTATAAATGTAACTAAATTTAAGTGGAATTAAGATATATTATAAATTATTTCCAAATTTAGTATAAATGTAACTAATTTAAGTGGAATTAAGATATTAAATTTCAAGAAATTTCCTTATAACAAGCATAAAAATTTTAATTTAAAAACAAATTTTATGAAATTCATCTATATAATTTAATAAAATTTACATGTAACAAACGAAATAAATTCAATGTGCATCCATCTATTCCCGATCCAATACTACTAGTATTATCTTTGCGCTAGCAGCATCTCAACTAGAACACGTGTGTGTCACTGACCGCATATTAGTATTACTACGGGGACAAGGGTAGCATTGTCAATTAATAAACCGAGTGACATTTAATTGGCTAGAAACTCACACGTGGCACTCTGAATTAATTACATTCTACACACAGATCTGAGAGCGTCCGTACTGTACAACGTACATAGCTGTCTTCGTTGGAGCTTTGAAAACGACAGTTGGCTGTGATAGTATCATCTCTTCCTGGTTGACTTTTTGAATCAGAATTTTCGATCATCCATTGCGCGCGTGTTAAACACCTTCAAATTATAGTACCAAGCACATGATTCGTGAAATTAACAGCTTGATACTGCGATTGTGCTAAGAACTTGTCGTGGTAATCTATGTTTGGCTAATTAAAAGCAAGATTTGTACTTCAGGGTACAAGCGGTGTACAGTGACGGTGGAGGCCGACAAAGCTCATCTTACTGTCCGACAGAATTTTTGATTTAAAACGCCGACGTTCAGCACCATTCAAGAATCGAGATTCATCCAATTTTAAATTTTATAATAACATTAATGTCGCAATAATATATATTTCTTAAGAAACTTTTATTGTCATCTATTTTCCTTTTCATAAAAAGAAAGTTGAAATTAGGCAACCACTATCTTTAACATATTTTTTATTACTTAGTTATTGTTTTGGATTAGGCATTTATTTGCCTGTAGGTTCAAGTCAATACATTTAATGAATTATAGTCAACCTTTCAATCAACAAATTGATTTGAACGTTAAAATAATAATTTCTCTAGATCTTATATATTTAGATTAATTTTTTTAAAATTTACAACATATGATAAACACAAATGAATTTCTGCTACTACGCATCAATAGCATCAATTAAGAAAATATATCGCACTACCAAGTTTTATTGATCAAAGATCCATATATGTAAATCAAGATCTAAAGTCTCTGATCAAATAAAATCAAATATAATATTTTTATTTAATAACAAATCCTCACAAAGAAAGGAAAAAAAAAACCTTGGAGACAAAGCAAATATAACAAAAATAAACAAAAAATATAGATTTATTATATGAAAAATAGATCTGAATTTATTTAAGTGAATAAAAAATTAAAAGCAAAAGAAGGTAACCAAAAGGAAGAATAAATGATAGGGGTTACCACTAATAATCAGCAACATGCACAAACTAAAACTAGGTTAGAAGATAAAAAAAAAAGTGATGCACTCATCCCGAACTTTTTGACTAGTTGCAATTTCATCTTAAATCGACTTTTGCACCGCGATCACTCTAAACATATCATCTTATAAGTTGATAGTGGTGAATCCATGGAATATAATAAATAAATCTTTTGGTTTTTATGATTAGAAATATTCTCATGTATCTAATTTAGATTTTCTTCAAGTGATCTTAAATGTGCTGTCTCCACACATCAATCTAATTTAGTGCATTTTAAAATATTTTTTTAATATTTATAAAAATATAACATCTAAAAGAAATCAAATTAATTAGTTAATATTTAATGAGAAAAAAGAACTATTGACTTTAGCTATTTAATGTATACAATAAATAAAAAATTTGTTATTTTGGGATATTTTGAAAATCTTTTATACTAGATTAACTCAATTAATGCAAGCACATTAAATGAAGTTTTTCTTATATACATAAAAAAATATTTAAAAGAAGAATAGATCTACCTAACTTCATAGTATTACATGTCATGTTTAGAATTTCACGTTTATTAAGAAAATCATTAAATTTATCTAAGTTACAATAAATTATTGAGTAAATTAATTATATTACCCTTAATTTAATACTAATTCTCTAAAAAAACTATTAAATAATAAAAATTTTGAGTAAATATAATTATATTACCCTTAATTTCAATACTTAATTCTCTAAAAGAAACTTATTAAATTTAAGAAAATCATTAAATTTATCTAAGTTACAATAAATTATTGAGTAAATTAATTATATTACCCTTAATTTAATACTAATTCTCTAAAAAAACTATTAAATGAATTAATAATTATTGGTCATCGACAAAAGGTAAACATGAAAAAAACATTTATTACTCCTAGAAACAACAAATGTGACAAGTATTTTGGAATAAATTATTTTTTTCAAATGTAAGAAGTATTATGGAATAGAGATAGTACATCACAAGCAAACACTAGTAGGTAAAAAAATAAAATGTTTCCAAAACCTCATCTTGATACGTGAAGTTGTTGTTGAAATTGCTTGTTAAAAAAAAATAATTTTATGTCCATAAATCGACTCAAAAATATTATTAACAGTAAATGTTTAAACCCTAATTAAATAACTTCAGGTAAGAAAAGAGAAAGAGGATGAAGAAGGGGAAGAAAGCTATGGGCTAGCAGGAAAGTGAAAAGACAA
Organism: Jatropha curcas; assembly: GCF_014843425.1. The sequence goes on from NW_023590825.1 coordinate 2,223,911, forward strand.
TAATGCATACGTAAGTGATGATAGAGAGACTCGAAGAATTCTCTGGCTTTGTAACCCCACGTGACTAGAAAAATTCTCTGGCTTTGTAACCCCACGTCACTAGAAAAGAAACAGCTGGTTGACCGTTGAGGTTAATCAATTCCTAGTCACTGAGATAATGACTATAAAATTATAAAAATTTTGCCCTAAATGTGGGCAATTGACTCAACTAAAGTCTTTTCTTTTTTTTATTTAAAGAAAAGTTTTTTTTCCAATCGATTTGTTTAATTAATTTATTTTATTTACATATATTAGGCTTAAATGAAAATAATATTTAAGTAAAATTTTTTCAATTTTATATTTCAAACTTCTAATATTACAAATAAAATTTACCTGAAATATATTACATTTTTTCTGATTTGCGTTAATTTTATTTGAATTAGTCTCCAAGAGAAATTTGAAACGTTACGATACAGAAAATTTTGTTAAACAATTTCAAATTCAAATCCTAATTTTTTTTTTTGGGATGAAAGAGATTTTGACATGAAGAAAAGGAAAAAAGATTTTGACCCATTTCAGAAGTCACTGTAAAATTGGATCCAAGACATATTCAACGAGTAATCAAATAAATCTTTTTCTCTCTTGGAGAAGTTTTGCCCATGATCAAAAGAATGGATTTTTTGACTTTCTTTTTGACTTCAAACTTTGATTTTTTTTGTGAAAAAAAAAATTCAGAAATCAATTATTGTTTCTAAAAATGCAATGTCTTTTATTTTTCTGTAATTTATAGTAATATAGTATCAAAATTTTTATCAACTAATAAAGTTTTAAATCATAAACATTATTTATATATTGTATTTAAAGTTTTAAACTCTATCAATTTCTAATAATTAAAATTTTAATTTTTATTAGAAAAATTTTGTTGTGCTACTTATTTCAATTTCGTTTTTTTTTTAAATTATATTCTATATTCTACGCTTGAGAATTATTTTCTTAACAAATATCAAATATATATATATTATATTATTATATAATATATATATACAAGTGTTATAAATTGACAAAGAAAAAGAAAAAGTATTAGGACGGTAAAAACTTGTTAATATTAAGCTTAAGAGTAAATTTTTGTTTTGAAAAGAAAACGAAAAAAGAAAAATCCTAAATGGTGTATGACACGTGGGTTTGAGGTGTTTGACTGTGTTCCTTCGTTAGGCTGTTGCACTTACCTATCCCTTCTGTGCTGTTGCTATGAAATTTCTTTCTTTTTTTTTTTCTTGAGAAAAATATTATATACAATTGTTATAAATTGACAAAGAAAAAGAAAAATATTAGGAGGTAAAACTGTAATATTAATAAGAGTAAATTTTTTGTTTTGAAAAGAAAAAGAAAAAGAAAATCCTAAATGGTGTATGACACGTGGTTTGAGGTGTGACTGTGTTCCTGTTAGGCTGTTGCACTTACCTATCCCTCTGTGCTGTTGCTATGAAATTTCTTTCTTTTTTTTTTCTTGAGAAAAATATTTTTTGAAAATTTTCTTTCTTTTTCTTCTATATATAAGATTGCAAGGATAACAAGGAGGCAACCACCAACCCCATTTTTGTTAGCTTTCAAGAATACATTGATAGAGAGAGAAAGAAAGCTCCAATGGAAATATTGAAATCCATTCTGTTAGAAATGATTATAACCTTCAAGAATCACAACTAGAACCCGCATTGTTCGCTCTCTCACACATTTTTTTCTTGCCAAAAAATCCCATCTCAGAAAATTTTCTTTTTCCAATTTTTCTCTTTTGGGTTTTGCTTCTGTTTTGTTGTTTGTTTGCTTTTCTTTTCTTTTCTTTGGTTATACCCATTTTCAGTCTTTTACCTTTTCTTGGCTCTCTCTTCTTAAATCACTTTGCATCACCGTTTTTCTTCGTCCCTGATTTGGGTAAGTCTATAACACCCTTTATTTCACTTTTTAATTTGTTGGGTTTTGTCCTGTTCCTTTCTTTTTTCCTTTTGAATATTCTTGTTTTTATTTGTGAATAGCAGACAATGCAAGTAAAAATGGTGCCTTCTGTACATTTACTAGTTGTTTAATTATGCAATGAATGTGATAGAAATGGCTTTTCTATGGAATTTGTATAGATAAAAAAACTAAAGATGGATTTTTTACATGATTTTCCCTTTTATGAAATTTTATTCTCATTGTTTTCTGCAAATATGGGTCTCCTGAAATGTAGGTCATTTTTTTTTGTTCAGTTCATTTTATTCTTAACTTAGTTTAGAAAAATAGGCTTCAAGGATGGTCCTAGTGCATCCTTACATGAGGATTTATAATTATATTCACCAATTTAATATGTTGGCAATAGTCAAATGAATGAATTTGGTTTGAACCCACATTGATGTTTTGAGTTAAAAAGTTTTTCTTTTTTTTTTTCTTGTTTTGGTATGCAATTTCTGTTTAGCTTCCTCTTTAGAATTTTGTATCCCCACTTTCCATGAAGAATCTTGGCTTTATGCTGTATAGTAGTTTGTTCTTGTCATTATTTGCTACAAGCATATATTGACTAAAAATTCTATGTAACCAGTAGCTGCGGATAAGAGGATGAGAAAACAATCCTTAATTTATGAAGACAGAGACTTGAACTAATGCTTTTTCATCGATAGTTAAATTTCTTGAATTTGTACTTTGAATTAATGTCTGTTTCCTGCCTATTTTAAACAGTTATCAAGACCCTCATATCTACTATTTGAGAAATTGGTTGTTGGGAAAGATAAGGAAGATATTTGTTATTTATATTGTCTTGAAAAATGGGGATAGCGCTTTCATGCCCTTTGGCTGATTTTGAAGATTTGGATAGTCATTTTGATGCTCTTCTTGTGAAATCAATCAAATATGGACATGGGAACGTGAAGACTGCTTTTCGGTCTGCTAGTTTCAATGGTCGTGATTCAAAACCAGCTATTATAAGATTTAAAGGAAGAAATTTGAATGCCACATTTTCCTTTAGATCTCCTACTACAGAAATGCAAAAAGAATTATTATCTAGACCGATCCAGGCTCAAAGTGAAGATAAGAGTGGTCAAAGCTCGCTTGAGATAAAAAACCACATGCAATGTGATGAATCAGGGAACAGAAGATACCAGGCTGCATTGAGGTTGCAGAAAGTTTATAAAAGTTTTAGAACCAGGAGGCAATTGGCAGATTGTGCAGTCGTTGTTGAGCAGAGATGGTATTGATTTGACATCTCTTCTTATACTAGATAGAAATGAAACTCTCTTAAGGAACAGTTTTGTGTTGATTAGACCTTTTTTTTTTTATTTTTTATTTACATAAGATGATTGCACTTTGCAGGTGGAAGCTGCTGGATTTTGCCGAGCTCAAGCGAAGTTCTATATCTTTCTTTGACATCGAGAGACCGGAGACTGCTATTTCGCGTTGGTCAAGAGCAAGAAGAAGAGCTGCCAAGGTAAATGCTTTCAACAACATATTTGTTCAGTATCATTGTTGTTATTATTAGTTTTTGGTTTTGTTGTCAAATTTCAAATTAATTTATACGAGTACATTATTTTTATACTGTTACTTGATGTCTTGACATAGAACAACAAGTTGCCACAACATAGAGAAACCACAGAAAGTGGTCTTCACTTGTTAACATGTTCAAGTTCTACTATTGAACAACAACAGTCAAAAAGAGTAAACAAAAATAACATTGACAGGCTCATGTAATTCAATTAATTATGATTCTACTTCTATTCTGATCTGCTAGAAATTTCTCGTTTTGTGCAGGTAGGAAAAGGTTTGTCTAAGGATGCAAAGGCCCGGAAGCTTGCTTTACAGCATTGGCTTGAGGCAGTAAGTTCTAGTCTTGAAATAAAACATCTAGATGAGCCTTCTAGTGCTCTTTTATCTTATTTTGGTTTTCTTTTTGCTTCCTCTTAATAGATTGATCCCAGGCATCGATATGGGCATAATCTTCAATTTTATTATGTCAACTGGCTCCACTGTCAAAGTAAACAGCCTTTCTTCTATTGGTAAGATTTCTTGGAATTGAGGGCTTTAATGTGAAAGATGTCTTTTCTCTTCAATAAGGAATGTGTTATTTATAGTTAATGTTTTATAAACCTGCAGGCTTGATATTGGAGAAGGAAAAGAAACCAGCCTTGATAGGTGCCCCAGATCAAAGCTTCAACAACAATGCATAAAGTATCTTGGTCCTGTGAGTTTTATCCTCCATCACCATTCTTGCACATCCGTAGTCTTAAGCGGACTCACAATTTCTTCCCATTTACAGTATCATTTATTAAAAGAACAAAAAAAGGAAATAACTAGTTGAAATAGCAGTTTATTTATTTTGTTTAAGTTGGGAAAATCAATGAGATGTTAATATTTTATAAATTTTGTGTACCTCTAGATTTTTCTTTTTGAATTGCCTGGCTATTGAATATCTATTTATTATTACTATATGTTTGACTTCCAGACTGAAAGGCAGGCTTATGCGGTAGTAATCAAGGATGGGAAGTTTTTCTTCAAACAAAGTGGGGAACTTCTTGATACAAAAGGACAAAAAGATGTTAAGTGGATTTTTGTTCTTAGTACATCGAAAACCTTATATGTCGGTGTGAAGAAGAAAGGAACATTTCAACATTCAAGTTTCTTGGCCGGTGGAGCCACGCTATCTGCTGGAAGATTAGTTGTGGAAGATGGTGTCCTAAAGGTAGAAACAGAAACTATGCCTTGGGTTTTATGATAGAGCTTGATGAATTGCATTGTTTTTCTTTTGTTGGAAGTTTGTCCACATTTTAATTTGATTCCTCTCAACTTTATAGGCAGTCTGGCCTCACAGCGGACATTATCTTCCAACAGAAGAAAACTTTCAGGAGTTCATGTCCTTCCTTAGAGAACAAAAAGTAGACCTCAGCGATGTAAAGGTATAAATGCTCAAGTTTTATTTCAATAATTCTAGTGAAGTTCAAATTTTGCTATCGATTTAGGATGAGTTTCTATTATAGTATAATAGGCTTTGTGAACTCATGATAATAGCAGATCGTTGTCTTTCCATTAATGCGCTTCTTTGCATATGTTATTACTCAGAAAAGCCCAGCCGAAGAGGAGGAAGAAGAAGCCACTATCAAAAAGTGCAACAGCAGTAGTGTCCGAGATCTCCGACTTGATGCTGATTTATGTCAAGATACCAAAGTAACAAATGTCGAAAGCATGTCACAGGAAAACACAGATTTTAGGGGACAAGATTCTAGTGCTGCAGAAAATGATGGTCTGCAAACTTTAAAATTGTCTTGTGGATTCCGCTCGAGAATTGCTAAACTTGAGATACCAACAAGGGATAATGTGCGTGAAATTTTCAATGAGGTTGCACCTTCAACATTTGATGTTGGTTATCAATCAGCACAGGATTCATTTTCCCATGATGATGGTTATGAATCAGCAGAAGATTCATTTTTGACAGAAGAAGATTTCATGTTTCCTAAGATAAATCTATTTGATGAAGATCAAGAAGAAGAAGACGAAGAACCTATCCCAAAAGAAAAAATCTTGGAAAGGATAAATTCACATAAAGGAATGAGGTCATATCAGCTTGCTAAGCAATTAAGCTCTAGATGGACTACAGGTGCAGGGCCACGGATAGGGTGCATGAGAGACTATCCTACAGAACTTCAATTCCGGGTTTTAGAGAGTGCCAACTTATCACCAAGGAAAGGAACATGGAGTGCCAATTCAACCCCCCGGACTGGATCCTGTTCTAGTCCAAAGTATTCAACAACAACATCCTGTCTCATTCCAAGTGATTCAACAACTTTCGAACGGACTGCATCCCGTTTTAGTCCAAAGCGTTCAACACCGACATCCTCTCTCAGTCGAAATGATTCATCAACTTCTGAACAGAAGGAAACAATGTCAAAAAGTCCCCTTGGTGTAGGTCGGGAGGTAACAAATGCATAAAGTTAGGTTATATAAGATGCAAGAAAGATTATTGCTTAATTCTTTACACTGGGTAAGGTGAGTCATATAGGAAGCCTTTACATTTTTTCTGCACAATTACTTCATACACTTTTTCTTGCCTTTTCTTTATTCATTTGTACATCAATGTGAAAATGTAAGGGTTATTTCAGATTCATTTTTTCTGTTCCTATATTGTAGGAATCTCCTTTCAGGCATCTAATGCCAGAGTAGGTATATATGAGCCTCTTGATCAGAATCAAACTTACCACATTATGTTTGTTCCTTTGCCTTTGGTACAACTAATATAGCTCTTCTCAACTACTCTGCTATTGAAACTGTATTCTTCTACCAATAAATGAGTAATCTATTATTATTACTTGCCTTTTGGTTTCCGTTCGCTGTTTTTTTCAAAATGCTCGTCTTGAGGTGGATTCCATAATATGGGATTCACAGTGGTGGCAAAATGAGTTGGTGTGTCGATTAGGTTGGTGACACAAACACATGTAACCCCCTAGTGACACGAACACGAAACATGTAACCTCCTAATATTATAAGCAAGTTAAGTGGGACACATGTAATCCCTTAATATTTCAAGCAGGTTAAACGGATCGTATTGACCCTTATATGGTCCTTGTAACTCAACCCGGATTAACCGTGCAATCTGTTTAATATCATAAGCAGGTTAAGTGGATCGTATTTACTTATACACAACCTGCTTTAACCTATTTATGATATTTTTAAGTTTTAACCTATTTAACTTAAATCATATTTAAAAATAAATTCTCATACATAAAATGTTCTTCATGATTTATAACTAAAATAAAAGAAATTAATACAGAAAATAAAAATATAATTTTAGTTGGAATATTTATATTTGAAACTAAAATTATCTCTTTACCTTTAAATAAATGAGTCACTCATCTAGCCCATGATACGATACATTTATATTTGTGTCACAAATCAGTGACCTGTTTATGAAATGAACATGTTTAATCGTAATACTAACCTGTTTATTTCACGTGTTAGGTGAATGGTGTTCAGTGTCATGACCCATTTTACACCCCTAGGGACTCACAGCATGTCAGTAAAGGGAGTATGCATAATTTCTCTTAGTGGAGAGGAGAATTTTTGTATGACGATATGATGTTTCTTGTTTCTTTTAACTATCAAGAAGAGGATTTATACAACATTGTGTTTATAGCTTGTTGCATGCTATAACAAATATTTATTTCCAAAGGAAAATATACAGATTCAACTCTTCTCTCTCTGCTCAGGAAAAAATACTTAAACAATCCTCAGCTAAATAAAAGGAAAGATGACATATTCAGCATAAAAGAGGTTCCATATAAACTGATAGAAAGCTGAGATTGCTTCCTGCAGAATAGAATCCAGCATATAATTATCAGGTCAGGAAACAAAAAATTCATAAGACCACAGGCCACAGCTAAGAGTAAGAACTCCAGATACGCATTTACAATTGCAGACCACAAGTCACAACAAATTCATAATAGTAAAACTGACGTGCATTTCAGTTTAGTGCAAATTTTCAAAAATAATTTAATGCAACAGAAGTTGACATTACCTTTGTGTAATTTGCTCGTTCCAACAACCATGCCTGATAAAGCAAATTGAAAAGCTAATATAAATAAGATTTCAAGTAAGACATGCCGTAAAATCAACAAATAGGAGGCAAAGGTAAATGTGAATAAGATCTAGACAGGTCGAAGACACCATGAAATTATTGCACCACAGTACGCATGCAACTCATTCAAGTCTGTATAATCCATTCAAACGTTTTTTGTCCAAAATTCCTCACACAGAAAATGTTATCAGGAACAACCTAATATACTCATGGTTTGTTACGTTTGAACGTGAACAGTGAGATAAAGCCTATCCCAATTCCAATATTATAAATGAAAAATATGCCAGTTTTGCAACTAGCGAGGATTGCACGAAGTAAAGATTATCAAGCCACTCATTATTGGTTGAACTTTTTGTGTCTAATATTAGATAATTAACAACTAAGAAATTTAATTTGATGAATCTACTGCATTTGTGAATTCCTAGGCACCCAAAAATGGTACAAATTGCATATTCATAAATAAGCCTTAAATGATGGCCATGTCTGGGAATCAGGTATGCAAAGCATGTGTATTATATAGTAGACTGATAGGAAAAAGAGCATAAATAAATAGTGGCAGGAATCAGTTTCAGCCAAATTTCAAAGTCAATTTTTACCTAAGCAAGAATCATAAAATAAAGGATCAAATCTATAAGGCATGATTTTTGCCACTCAATATGCCTAAGATCTCATAAATACTGGCAGGAATCAATTTCAGCCAAATTTCCAAATTCATTTTTACCTCAACAAGAATCATAAAATAAGGAATCAAATCTGAGGCATGATTTCTGCTGTTCAATATACCTAAGTTCTTAATATCTTATAACTTGTGGTTGATGTAGGACAAAGTTCTGCAGCTTTGTCATCTTTTTTTCCTCTTGCTTGCAAAAGCAAATATCTTCTATTCTTATGTTTTTGTTGCAGTCATATAATATACTATCAAGAAGATCTTATGTACATTACAACTTAAAAGGCAACATTCTACTAAATATATTATATATCACTAGGAGATCAAATTGACAGTTTAAGTTCAGTACCCATCAACTTTAAAACAAGTTCCTAAAAAAATATAAGCATAAGCATGCCTGTTTACAAACATAATCAACACAAACTTGCATGTATCCTTTTTCTTAAAAAAAAAAAAAAAAAAAAAAATTATTGTTCAAACTTTTTTATTTAACTTCACAAATGAACCTAAACAAGCTTTCGTTGGGAAGTTTCGTTACCCATCAACTTTAAAACAAGTTCCTAAAAAAATTAAGCATAAGCATGCCTGTTTACAAACATAATCAACACAAAACTTGCATGTATCCCTCTTTTCTTAAAAAAAAAAAAAAAAAAAATAAAAAAAATTATTGTTCAAAACTTTTTCTTATGTTAACTTCACAACATGAAAAAAAAAAAAAAAAAAAAAAAAAATTATTGTTCAAACTTTTTTATTTAACTTCACAAATGAACCTAAACAAGCTTTCGTTGGGCTTGTGCATGAGCTGTTCAACAAGCGCACAGGGATTATCTCCCTTTCAATTTTTAGCATCCATATTTCATTATAGGATTTCTATTTCTTCTACCCTACTATAATTCTATTATTCTCATAGGCAGAAAACCAAACAATGTAAATTCTCTACTCCAATGTCTTTGGTTGTGGATTTACTGAACAAGTTTTAGAAACAGAAACCTTGGTACAGGGATGCGCTAATGAGTAGTAACAAATAATGCTCCTGGCTGAAAGTTAAAAATATCACCAACATCTACGATCAACTATGGAAGACCTTCTCATGCACCTGGTCACTAAATCAGCAGGATCAAAGGCATAAAAGTGATTTTGGCTCCTGGTGTTAGAGTCTACCACATAGACCTAGGAAGAAAGACTTCATGACAATATCCAATCTGATAACCATTTTAGGAGAAAAGAACTTGCAAAAAAATGCCCTCCAGATGTGAAACCAGTAACATTCCTGTGATAAGGCAGCTTGGAACACTCATTCGAGACCAATTGGAGAGCCCTTCTATATTAGCATAGGTTCATGATTCCTTTTTTCCATGTAAAAGAATGCACATAGGAGAAAACACAAGAGGAAATGAATATGATCTTGTAGAATAAATAAACAAATGAATGAATGAACAAGTGTGGATAAATTTATATTAAAGAAAAAAAAAGGTAATAAAACATGCCGGCTCTTTCTTGATATATGTATAGATGAAGAAACACCCACATTAAATATCGCATTATGATCAAGGTACTAATCAGTACAGTTATAACTTACAAAACCCACGAAACAAACCTGGAATATCAGGCATGCTGCCAGGATTGTATGTGCAGGTATCATTAGGCTACGCCTGAAAGCCTGCAAATGATGAAAAGAGAAGAAGGTAATATTGTGTGGGATAATATTATCAAATTAGATGGATCCTCAGTTAATTCACCATGTTACTTCCAGGTTAGCTCTATTCTATAAATTAGAAAAAAAAAAATCCCAAGCAAATTAAAAAGACAGCCTTCAGAGAGAAATTTTTTACCTGAGGCATGTAAATTGCCGCCCATACAGCACCAATATAATTCAACAGCAAAAGCCCAGTGCCAAGAAATGCAATGTTTCTAACTCCAAGATTTGTTGCTAGAGTTGATATTTTGTATCTGCAGTTGTTGTGTTGAATGAGAGATCACTCACATTCACATGATTGCATCAAAATACAATGGGTATCAGGCCTCAAAGAAAAACAGTGAGGTTTAGATTGGATATATGAATCAAGAAAATAACAGTTCAAGCAAAGAAGCGCAGATTACGACAAAGTTATTGAGGGAAATTTTGAATTAAGTAGCCACAAGTGCGAAGGTTGCTTGTTACAGTTATTCATGTTTTACAACTCAGAAAGCAAACAGTATGCACATAATCACATGGAGGCAAATTCATATTAGATATCAATCAGTTTGAATAAAATTGTAAAAGAAGTACCAATGTGCAACTTACTTGCGATCCCCCTCTACATCTGGAAGATCTTTTGTTATGGCTATAACAAGTGCAAACAATGTTACGAAGATTGTGATGAATGCCACGGGTGAGCTGCAGGCAGAAAATGAACCATAGACATGAGAAGATTTATCAATACTTTGAGATGTTGACATAGATGAAAGACCAAACTTGATATATAGGGCAAACAAAATTCTAAGATGTTAAGGCAGACTATTTATAGCTCTTGTTCATGGTAAATGTGGGGCCAGTTTCTACAATGCTATAACTTTGTTCTTCATTTGTTGCTTTTGGGCTTTAGCTCTTTGTGTGAGCCAGATATAGAGAGATAGAGACAGTTACATCGCTTTCCCCAGTATAACATTCAAAATATCATTTTTTTTTTTTTTTTTTTAGAGGACAGTTTACAACATCGCTTTCCCCCAGTATAACATTCAAAATATTCATTTTTTTTTTTTTTTTGTTAGTTGGTAGTCAAATGCCAGGGATTTAGGAAGAGATTACAGTTGAAATGGAATCAAACAATATGAGACTCTTTTTTTTTTTTTTTTTTGTTAGTGTAGTCAATGCCAGGGATTAGGAGAGATTACAGTTGAAATGGAATCAAACAATATGAGACTCAAACTAAGGACAAATTGTAGCTTAAATGACAGAAGATCCCACCAATTTAGGTCAGGAGATCCCTTGACAGATTAATGATCTAAATCTCTCACAAAAGAGCGCATGAAACTTCCAAACATGCATTAAACTATGTCACAAAGCAACTGATTATCCAGTTCTATTTACGGGAAACTTGAATTCTATAGTCAAATCCTGCTGTGGAAATATCTATCTCATCTTGCCAAGGAAATAGCTAGAACCCTTACTTATTTAACCAGTGCCATGACTCCTTGTTAGGTGGGTTGGAATCAAACAGGATAAACTGAGATTCAGACTAGAGCATTAAAGGGTTGATTTTTATTTCTTAGGCAACATTCAATAGTCAAACCAACAATTTTTTTAAACCCCATATTTCATATGTGTGTTGAATTAGAATGCTTCAACTCAACAAAGTACAAAGTAACGTGTACAAAGGCAATTCACCTCCACTCAAATGGAAGTCCAAGGGCAGCTCTTGTGGCATGATATACTCCAAAGTTGAGAAGAAAACCACGCACCTGTAAAATGATTCTCTCTGTTGAAGTTCTGCCTACCCATAATGCTTCCTCAGAGGCACTTATAAATTGTAATATGGACAATGATAACTCAATGGAGTCCCACTCCCAATTAGTTATCTTTTAAAAAAACTAACAACAATCATTATACCAATTCCTACAAAAGACAATTAAAGATGTATGCAAGAATTAAATAATGACCACACTGATCCAGAAATCGTTGAAACCCAAAAATCACAAAGCCTTTCTATCTTACAAACAATGTTGTTGTCAACTTTATGAACTTCTTAACTTCTTTTTTTCTTTTTAAAAAAAAAAAAAATTAAAGTTAATCAACAGCATTTTTAAATTAAAATTAACAAAAAAAAGGATTTTTTTTATATTATTCAGTATTTTGGTAACTCTATGTCTACCAATATATTCAAGCCTTAGGACAGCACAAGAAAATCTTACTATACTTGTCTTTCATGGACTCAGAAAATGAGCTATTTCTTTTCAATTAATTGCAAGAATTATTATTTCTCAGAACTCAACTACATTCATTTAAGAATATTCCATCTATTCCTTTGTTATCAATTCCACAATTTAAAATATAATAGAATTAGATAGCAATCTTGTTTTTCCAAATGTTAAGCCAAATTTGCAAATCAATGTTAATTCAATCTCATTTAGAATCAAATTCAAATACCAATGGTGAACCACATAAGTTTAATTCCTGAAAAACAAAAGAATAAGAAAATGGGAAGCTATACCGTAGCAATTATAAGAAATGCCACAACAGCAAATCTCTTCATTCTAAATGGAGGAACGGAATATATGGTACCCAGGAAAAGACCGAGGCAGTAAAGCGAAGTGATGAATGGACCAAAGTTTAGTCCAACAATCAGGATTCCAGCCACTGCAAAAAATATCACCAGCAACCATGCAGTTTGAACTGAAAGATCCCCTGCAGCTATAGGTAAATAAGGTTTGTTAACCCTGCAAAATAAAGAGAAAGAGGCCAGCTAAATTAAAGAATTTTGTATTTACATATCTGCAAAAGTTACTAACACTTGACATGAAGAATTTTTAAATCCACCTTCTCATATTTTTATATGCAGCCTGAATCTAAAAAATGGTTTAGAAATGAAAGGAAATAGACAAAAAACCTTAACAATAGCACGTGTTAATGGGATTGTCAAAATAGTTTGAAAAGTAAAAACAGGTTTCGTAAATCACGTCCACCTGGTTCTTGACAATCAAAGCTTGAAATTCAAGAGTGTTTTCCCAACATAAGTTATAATATACAAAGATAACTGGTTACAAGATGGTGCTGCATACTTGTCAATTCCAATATCATAGATCTGATTGATGCCAACTATGTAACCATTCCCACATATCAGAGCAAAAAGGCCAGAGAATGCCTTCAACAGCAGTGACCACCTTATCAGGTTTGAGTTTTCAATTAATGCTCTTGCCACCAAAGCACTGTCAGCAGAATAAATGATGAAAATCTTATCAAGTAAGCAGCAAAGGAATAGATGCCAGTTCATCAAGAGCATACAATACTACTTACGTGGATCCAAGAGCGGTTCCACGTATCGTATGAGGCCTTAGAAATCTCCAGCATGCATCTTTGAAATCTGAGATTTTCTTTAGTATTGGATCAGATCCAGCAGCTCCAACTTTACTGCATGCCTGGCAGAAAGTCAGTTTCACATTAATGGTGTCTCATAGGCAAGGCAAAGTATTTATCTAACAAAAATCAAGTTCCACACTGTGAAGAAAAAGTAAACACAAAAGAGTTGTAAATGCACTCCTCTATATAGCAAATTGGAATGCAAGTTAATGGCGTAAGCAAATGTTGACTTGAAATTGATCACTTACACCTTGACAGCGTATCTAATGGTATGCTTTGTTCTGATCAGATTAATTAAATAGGTCAAACTTAATTTGCATGTTTATTGACAGCTTGGACGGTTTACCCAGATCATTACAAAACCAAAAGACCATCGTATAAGGTTTTGCAATATGTCAGAAGTGCAATAAGCAGCAGAATTTATCAACTACATAGAAACCAATCCATTGCTAACCATAAATTCCATACACATCATTGCTTCAATCATCATCGCCACAGATACAACACAAGCAAGACACATATTATGAGAATCTAAATTATCCTTTTCTTTGAAATTGATAAATGACAAAATTGATATAATGGCCAATTAAAAACTGATGTATAAAATTTCAAAACTTATATTTTATTTTATGCATATAAACTTCAAAAGCCTCTATCCATTTATGAGTCCCATAACTCTTAAGTGTTTAAAGATTAATCTTTCTTCAAAAAAAAAAAAAAAAAAAAAAAAAATAGTTGTTTAAAGAATTAAATGATTTCTTTCAAAAAAAGAACAAAAAAAAGAAGAAGTGGGCCTGAACGCCATTCAGTGGCACAAAATTACGCGGTATACCGTGCATACTTTTACAACTCTCCCAATTATTGATATTGAACGCGTGTAAATGACACTTGAGTGTCACTAACTTTGAGCTTACTTTCTATTTGATTACCAAATTTTTTTTTTTTTTTTCATTTGAAACATTGAGATTTCAGCAAATTTCTCACGAATAGTAAACATAAAACTTGATATAATCAAACATGCAAGTCTCACGGGAAAGTTTTTTATTATTGTTTGCTTAAGCCCTTGCACATTTTGCTTTAATCAAATTATTTATGAGATACACCACTTAGCTGCTGTATCAATGACTTCTCAACAGCGGAATTTTCGCTGGGGGCCGCGTTAAGAGTGCGCTTGGAGTCACCGTGTAGCTCGACCCCAAGACCGCCGATCCCATTCGTCCAGGTAGTCTAACCATTGCTGCATCCATACAGATCACCCCCTCTGCGTGCCCACGCGACACCGCGGCCACTCGACCCTCATACAATCTTGCGGGCGGTCGCGCCTGCGCTTGCGAGTAGGAGCCGAGTGACGTAGACGCGTCGGGGCGGTATGAATGATGGCGGTGAGTTAAAAAAAAAAAAAAAAAAAAAAAAAAGTGGCCACGCCAATTTCATGGCACAAAATTACAGGGTATACGTCATACCTACAAATTTCCCTAATTATGATATTGAAGGGTAAATGACACTTGAGGTCACTAAACTTTGAGCTTATTTCTAATTTGATTACAATTTTTTTTTTTTTTTTCAATTTGAACACATTTGAGATTTTCAGCAAATTTCTCACCAGAATAGTAAACATAAACTGATATATCAAACATGCAAGCTCACGGGAAAGTTTTTATAATTGTGCTTAAGCCTTGCACATTTGCTTACTCAAATTATATGAGTGAGGTAGCTGTTCATATCAATATCTCCAGCGGAATTTTGCTGGAAAATTTCAAACGTGATAAAATTTCAAAAAGAAAAAAAAAATGAACTTAAGTGTTCATTTGTATCTAATTGATGCGTTGTGATCAAATGAGAAATAGCCTCAAAGTTTAATGACCTCCTGTGGCATTTATCCTAATATTGAATTCAATACATGTATCCATAACTGATAACTAAAAAAATGAATTGCAGTCTCTTAAGCCATCCTTGATGGCCAGCTTTCTTCAGTTAATTAAATTTAAAAGCAAACTATCCATTTGTGAATTGTTATTCCCTTCACAAGCTACATAACCCATTATAATAAATTGAATTCCATATCAAAACTAGAACAGAAATTAATACTAGACAATCAAAATACAAAAAAGAGTTGAAATTAAACCAGAATCAGAGCATACCCAGATGGAATTACGCCTAAAACTTCTCTTTGGTGCAAGTTTTGATTGGCTGTTGTTAGTGTAAAATCCAGTTGAAAGAAAAATTTGAGAGCATTTGTAAAAGGAATCTGATGGAGACTTGCTTGTAAGCTTAATGGGCACCTTTGTTTGATGGCGATGAGAAGAAGGGCTGCAATGAGAGGTTACAGCTGAAATTTTAAGAGAAGACGAAGGAGAGAATGCGAGCTCCATTGAAACAGAAGACAATTGAAAGGAATTGGTGGTCAATAACGGTAGTAATGGTAGCTCACTCTTGAACTACGTCACAGACACAGGTTTTGGATGTTCCATATAAGTGATGGCTAATTACCTTCGAAGTGCCTCAACCTTTTTGCTTTTCTCTATTTCAGAGTTTGAAACTTTTGTTTCTCATGTAAGTCTAATTTGGCTTCAAATTTTTGTAAAATTCATTTGGTACAAAAATTTTTGATACCTAACTATTCCGCACCATCTTCTCATGCAGCATTTAGTTTTAAATTAGTCAAAATACAGTTTCTATTATGAATAGTATTCGATCGCTGTGTTTATAATGGTGCTTAAAGTTCAAAAGAAAAGTTTATAATGATCTTTTTAAGAGTGTAAGTTATTCTTTTAAACAGTGTAAATGAGTCAAGTCCGCTCGCATATTGTTTGAACTCAGCTTAAGAAAAGTTTATATATATATAATATTTATTTTAAACTTATTTGAATATTGAGCTTCAAACGGCACTCAAGCTTAAAATTTTTTTGAGATGAACTCAAATCTTAAGTCGAGTTTAAATTTAAAATTTTCAGTCTTGTACAGTTTCGAGTTTGACTCAACTTATTTATAATCGTACTCCCTTTAATGTTTAATTTTATGGAATATGCCATGGTAATAGATCAAAAACTATTAAAATTATTTAAAAATACAATAAAGTTAATATAATTGAATTATTTTATTTTTATAAAAACTTCTTATTACCAAATATGACAATTTGATATATTTACAATTATTTTCCAAAAAAAAAATGAAAATAACGATTTTTTTTTTTTT
This sequence comes from Jatropha curcas, assembly GCF_014843425.1. The sequence goes on from NW_023590825.1 coordinate 2,240,396, forward strand.
ATTTATGAAACATTAGAATTCCAGTGACTAAACTCTCCTAACGAAGAAGACTTAAATAACGATATAATAGTAATACGTCAAGCCAACTTGGGCAAAGTTGTAAATGCACAAGTAACTCTGTCCCTCTAAAAACCCTAAAACTCTTTACAACTCTCTTACCTCAAGCACATCGTTTGCGAGAAAACTAGCCGCTTGTGTTTGCTTCTCTTTCCTTTCCTCTTCCTTCAGGTGCGTTTCTATTCCTCGTTCTCGGCTTTCTTCTGTTCATGCAATGTGATTTCGATAATTCTTGATTGTTTCTCTTCATATATAATTTTCTTCATTAGTCGTTGATTATAGTGGATCTGATAATAGTTCAATATTTCTTGTAATACTAAATGTTGCTTTAATTAGTTGTTTTAGGGTTTTTGTTCGGTTCGCAGAAAGAGTTGGAAGAAAGGGAGTGGACAATTAATGGAATTTAGCTTTATTTAGCCTGTAAAACTGGTTAATGTGATGTTTGTTTATTGGTCTGCTTTCTTTTATAATTATTGAATGGAAATAAAGTATTTTGGAGGATTAGATTGGATTGTTAGTACAGGGTTATACATACATAGTTTTGCAACCTTATTTTTACTATTTGAGCTACTTATTTTTCCTATTTTAGCTAGAGAGGAATTGAAATTTTCTTAGCAGTTCATTTGGTTTCTTGCAGAATGGATTCACAGATTAAGCACGCCGTGGTTGTGAAAGTTATGGGTAGGACTGGATCTAGAGGTCAGGTGACTCAAGTTAGAGTGAAGTTTCTTGACGACCAGAATCGTTTTATCATGAGGAATGTTAAGGGACCTGTTAGAGAAGGAGACGTGCTTACCCTTCTCGAATCTGAAAGGGAAGCTAGGAGACTCCGTTAATGGTTGCATCTTTGCATTTGTTTTGGTGATAGTAGCAAGACTGTTTTGTTATGTTAGCTAGAGGAATTGGTCATGCTGTCATGAGCTTTTGTTATCTGGTTTTACATTTATGTCAAGACTTCAACTTTTGATTTATGTGTTATTATCTAAGGAATGCTTGAAATTTTGAAGTATGAAAAGACCTTAAAGATTGGTTTGAATTCTGGTTTTGTGTTTATTGGATTTGAGAATCTCAACTGTTGCTAATCTTTTCCATATTTTAACCCTTCATGTCCATGTAACCATAATGTCGTTATAGTTATTTACTGAAGCAAGAGATGCCAGACGGGATTTTATTCATTGCTTATAATTTTGTTTGTAATGCAAAATTGTGCTAATAGCCTAATGGTACCTTCCTTAGAGGAGGGTGGAGGACAGCATGTTGTACATCTTTGCATTTGGGAAATTTAAAGGCAATTAGACTGGAATTCTTGAATTGGAAAACTTTACACTGATTTTGCTTTTAGTAAAGTAAAATTTTATTTTCTTGGACATAATGAAATCTTTGTTTTCTAATGGGTGAAAGGGGAGAGTGAAAATGAGTTTATTAAGAGTAACTTCCATTTGTTTTTGCTATCGTTATTACTATTATTAAGGGGATAAGAGTCTTAATACTGGTTTGAATTTGAAGTTCGGTGTCTACTGATTGTATTTTACTGCTTTTCTTTTCTGAATATTTGAGGAGCAGAGCTCCTGCCAGTGGTGAGTTTCAAAATCTGGTAAAATCTGATAAAACTTCTTGAGCCTAATGAGTAGTTTCAATAGTCGAATCGTTCGGCGGACTCGTTTAAGTCAGTAATGAGATAATGAGTTTCACATCTCAAACCCGTAACTTCACATCAAAATTTTCTTGTTGGACATAATTTTTTCCGTTTAAAATAAAACTAGTTGATTTATAAGATTATTATTCTTATTTGTTATAGTGATCAAATCACGAGCAAATCTTACGTTCAACGAACTACATATGGTTACATTGCATTATACTCTTCTGCAAATTGTTTAAATCGACTCGCAACATTTTAAGTACCTTCAGTTTTACGACCTTCATATTCAAGAAATATGCCAATCATTAGTTGTTAGCGACAAACACAACCGTTGTGACATACATAGAGATAGTGATCCATGGTTGATCAGTTCATTTTGAAAGTACCAAATCACCTCAATAGAAGAGCATCATGTCTCTCCTATTGCTCCTCTGGATTAAATGAATCGCAGCAAAATGAATGCAAGTGTGCTTCTAGCTCTAAGTCTTCATTTCACAAATGGAACCCCAGAGGGTGTTACCCGAGCATATTCCACGTATTCAGACCCAAAAAAATGCCTCAAGAAATACTCTTCATATGGTATCCGCTCTGCAAAAAAGCGCCAGACAACAAAAGCAAATCCGATTGTCGATATGGGATTACACAACATTATTTGAGTGCCAACTGACCAAATGAAGAAACCACAGTATCCTGGATGACGAACAAATCTATAGATTCCATGTGTAATCAGCTTGTGATGCTCCTCGTGATGAACCTTGATAAGATGTGTGAAGGACCGCCCAGCTGTTATAATTGCTATTTTCCGAATAAGTTCCCCAATTATCACCATAGCAAGACCCAAGCTACTTACCCACCAATATTCCTTCATCCCAGGAAATAAAGAAATCTCAATAAAGTATTCTAGCAGTGAAAATATCATTGCCAGAAGATAATTTTTGCTGATGAGAAGCGAACTCAGAGTAACATTTGATTTTCCATGAAAGGCAATGGCTAGTATGTATTCAGACACATGAAAGAAGATAATGGCCAAAAACATCTGAGATAACTGTCTGCAAGCTGTGTAACTGAAGATCTCTGTCATTTTTGTCAAATTAGGTGAGTTAACTTCACTTTCTGATGTATTGAAACAGATCTGCGGTGCTAAGCTATCTTAGAGAATGACTAGGATGAAGAAACTTCAGACCTGAAAAAGATGTAGAGCTATATAGCATTAGCACTGAGACTTCAGTTTTGATATCACCCAAAAGGTACTTAAAAAATGACATCCTCAAAAATGGAATCTTCTGCAAAAGAGAGAAAAATGAAACCAGAGTTTAGGAATTGAGCATAAATACTCAGAGATAGATGTGTATCTGCTCAGATACTTGAAGATTTCAGATAACATCCAAAAAAGTTATATCATTGAATTCAACAGCATAAAACGCAAATCACATGCTTCTCATCTCCGACATAGTATAAGCAATAAATAAGAACAATGGAATAAAAGTCATGTAGCCATCTTGCAAAGGATCCATTTATCTCTCTACATAAAACAACTCCAAAGTACTGAAAAAAAAAAGGCAAACGTTAGTAATATAGCTTTTCCACATAATTATGTGTTTAACTTCCATTATCGGATGATTGCCGTACTCCCTCGAAAATAACTAGAAACAGAAGAATTTCAAGAGAATCATAAAATTGGAGACTTGACTTGCACATTTTCAATGGCAATAATGGGAACAGATCAGCAATGAAGCATTCGAGTACAAAATAAAACTGAAACAGTAGAAGGCAAGATTCAAGTTCAATAAAAGAAGGTACTGCTCTTGCAAATCTAATCCCATAAAGTTTTTCTTCTATTATCTATTTAGGTACACTTTCTTTATATCTAACTTTATAAATTTTTCCTATTTTGTTCCTTTGGCACCAATTGTAAGCTCAAGACCTAACTGTCATTTGTATACTTTTATGAACAATAGGAATGTAGAGAGGCAGAAAAAGAGAAGAAGAAATTTCTGAATAATTAAAGCATTAGTTTTTCTCTTTATCAAATTACTGAAATATAAATGGTTTATTTTCAGGTATTGACAGATTTTATTAGATTCAACTCCATGGCTTTATTCTCATAACTCGTCTAACGAACCACACTCAATTTCTCAAAATTAACAACATTCAAGCACTCATAGGCATCAAATGGACTTTGAATTCAGTATACAAATTACCAAGTGAAGCAACTACCGTTTAAGCATAAAATCAAACACTTTGTAAGCAAAACGAAAATCACGAACTTCTTCAAATCATGCACAAATAAATTAAATAACTTAACGAAAAATTTAGATCCACTACTAACCTCCTCGAAACTCCAAAAAGCAGGGATACCCAGAAATTTACAGCAGCTAAAAACCTTAACTTGGAAAAAATAGTAGCAGACTTGACAGAAATCTCCAAAACCATTTGAAAATTCAGTCAAATTTGGTAGGCATACCAGAAAGCGGATGGCTTCGTATAAAGAGAATGCTTGAAGATGGGGAAGAGAGATCAATCTTCAAGATGGAGATGGCGACACGGAGAGGAGAACACGGCACTCTTTTTGAAATTCGTTCAAGGTAAAAGATGGGTACCTGTTGATTCCAAGTTCAGTCTTTTCTTTTCTCAACGATTTAATTCCCTTATTATTAACTGGCAGCACGTTTAATGAAAAAAGAAAATGAATGAAAATTATGCCGATGAAACCGCTTTTACTGAAGTGAAATTCTTCTGTAATAAAAGACATGAACAAAGTGAGATGCTATCTCTGAGAGTGAAAGTGATAATTAGTGGATAAATATCTGTAAATTACGAAATGGTGGAATTTATAGAGATACAATTTATAATTAATTGATTAATTATATTTAATATAATTTAATTCAGTAAATAAATAATCATAAATTTAATATATTTTTAAATAATTTATGTTGAGTTAAATATAAGAAATAACTGTTGATATCATAAAAATCCGTGGATTAAAACATAACCATCCATCTCATTAAAATCCATAAATTAAATGATTTATTCATATCCCTAAAGAAAAGGCCGATTTATTCATTTCATTAAAAGTTATATAAAAACAATTAATATGTTATTAATTTTCTAATATTATAATTAATTAATTTTATTTAACAGACTTTCATTCAGTAAATAAATAATTATTGATTTAATTTATTCTTAAATAATTTATTTTATAATTAATATCAAAATAATTGTCCATATTATTGAAACCTATAAAGTCATATATTTAATTCAATAATTTAATAAATAAATAATCGTAAATTGGATTTATCTATTTATATATAAATATATAAATATATAAAAGTTGAGTCATATCAAAGTTGGATTTTAGCGGGGCAATATCAAAGTTGGAAATAATTTTTATATTTTAAAAATAAAAGGACCGGATTTATTGACTTTCATTAAAAAGTTATATAAAAAACATATCTAAGTCATGTTATTTAATTTTTATAAATTATTTAATTAATTAATTTTATTTAACAGACTTTCATTCAGTAAATAAATAATATTGATTTAATTCGTATTCTTAAATATTTATTTATATATTAATATCCAAATTAACTTGTATATTATTGACCTATAAGTCATATATTTATTCAATAATTTATAATAAATAATCGTAATGAGATTTATATATTTATTATATCAATATATAAATATATACAAATGAGTCATATCGAAAGTTAGGATTTTAGAGGAGGCAATATCTCAATAGTTGGAATAATTTTACTATTTTAAAATAATATTTTTTTCAATATAATTAATAGAGCATTTATTTAATATCATTAATAATATTTATATTTTAAAAATTTTTTTTCAATATAATTAATAGAGAATTTAATTAATATCATTAATAATATCATTGGTATTTTAAAAAATTTTGACTTTCTTTTTGTAAATAATTAACAATGTCATTAGTATTTATTCGCTTTCATTTTCATTTTTTTACTTTCATATTTTTACAGAATCTGTATAGACATCTATTTCAATATAAATGAAAATATAAAAAAAATCACATCATATTTTCAATAAAAATAAATGAATTCTTTGTAAATAATATAATATTATTTTCATTGCATTTTTATAAATGTGAATTTGATCAATGTAGTGATAGCAATGGAATTATAAAGTGTATTCAGTTTTGATGATCAACTAAGATATGATTTTGCGATTTGTAAATTATTTTGTAAATATTAGCGTATTTGATCCGTATGAAAGCATTTTATTTATTGTTATTACAATTAAATGTTTGTTTTTGTTCATGTACAATGCCACCTAAATCATAATCACCTTTTTACAGCACTATTTTTAATAAAATTAAAATTAAAATTTATTTTTTAATGTCATCATGTGTAAAATAGAGAAATATTTTATGATAAATTGATATGTATATTTTCGTTTGACAGTATTTTTCAATCTATTTCAAATATGGGTAAACTTTGATGAATTTTTTTTAAAAGTTTTTAATGTTTTGGATTTATGCCCATATTTTAGATTATTTACTAAAACTAAGTTTAATAATAACCAATATTTATAAAAATTATTTTAAAATCTATTAAAATATTTTTAGAAAATAAAAATTTTAAGCTTAATTATAAACTTGATTTATATACGTATATGTTAATATATTGATTTCCAAGAATCTAGGAAAGAAATTATTTTTTATTTTATTTCTTTGAAAAATTAGCAAGTATAATATATTTGATATTTGGATTCTTCAAAATGATTAGGTACCCACAAAATTTATTCTGCTCATATCCAAATCCGCTTAAAATTTTTGATATTTATACATATCTCAAATCTATTTAAAATTTATACATATCACAAAATTTGTACTCCTCACACTCAAACTTATTTAAAAATTTTATTTTTTTATCCATATCCAAACCAGTTTAAAATTTTAATACTTAACCTATTCTATATTCGTTTAGCTAATGTATAAACTCGCTTTAAATGTATTCATACGTGTAAAATACTCACAAAACCACTTTCTTATATATACAGTACCTCACCAATCTATTTATATTAAAAATTAAAAATTGATATTGTAAAATTAAAACTGAAATATTATAGTAATTTCCATTCATAAATTAAAAGTTCAATATAATATCATGAATATATAAAATAAAATTTATCATAAAATAATACCATAATATTCCAATTCTTCTCTTGAGTTAATGTTTGATATCCAATTAAACTTTCAAAATTCATGGACAACTGAAAACATTGAAACAAATGCAAAATATATATATATTATTTTTATGCTTATGAATACAGATATTTTTATTAATAATATGCACAAAAAAAAAAAAAAAAATAGATATTTTTTATTAATAAATATGCACTCAAAAAAAAAAAATTTGAAACTTTAGTAGGTTTGAGCAAAAAAAAAAAAAAAAACTTGAACTTTAGTAGGGTTTGAAGCTTTGGATTTGGATTTTAACTTATTTTATTTTGGGAAAACCTTACAAATGGAAAAAATAAGGTTTCACACTAAACAAAATGTCAGAAAAACAAGATAAATTTTAAATTTTTTAATTGCTTTTTAATATTTTGGGATATTGAAGGAAAAATAATCTTTTAATTGAATTTTAAACGGGCACCAAAGTCTTTAAGAAAAATTATAGAATAATATGGAGTTTGTGAAATTTAAATTTTGATAATTAATGAGAGGAAGATGCATGTATAAACATAATCTTTCTCGTTCATTTTATAAGTTTTCCATGTCTATACTTGATTTATTTATGATTTAATAAATTTTTTATTTCACGATAGAAAAATTATTTTTTCTTTAAAATATTACATTTATACTATCTTATTCTATGTAAAAAAATAAAATTATACGCCTCTTAATTAATAAAAAAGTCATAGATTTTTATATATCAACTAGTTTAATTAATATCCAAGTCTGCTTTAAACGGGTATTTATAATTGAATACCCGTGAAAATCTGTCTCCTATCCCCAAATATTGATATTGATTGATTGATCCGCATCCTGTTGGGCTCGTGCAAGTGGTCGACCCAAAGGAAAAGAGGACAAAGCCCAGGCCCATTAAATAGATGGGCTCAATATTACAGCATAGACCCTAACATACCGAAGAAATTCTCAACAAAACCCTTAACCCTAAGTTGCATCAGTATAAATTAGGGTTTCTTCGTAGAACAATTCCCCTAATACCAGTGCTGGTTGCAGAGCCGCTTCCATCTTTCATCTCAGTCACTCCTCCCTCTCTCCAGCTTGTCGATTTACAGGTTCTTAACTCTAAATTTTTCTACTCCATAGCATTTTTTTTTTTTTGAGTCTAAATCGCACTAAAATATCAATCTCTCTCTCTCTCTCTCTCTCTCTCTCTCTCTATGCTTTCTTGTTCACTGCTCTCTGTTATTTTTACAGGTAAGCAATGGCGACAGCTGTAGTAGCACCGCCGCCGGCAACCCCAGAACCTACACAGCCTTACACTGAAGTGAAGCTCTTTAATCGATGGACTTTTGAGGAAGTTCAGGTTTTGAATCGTTCCTTGTTATTGATTTGAGGTTCATATATCACCATTTTTTATTTTTATATGTTATTTGTTTGTCTAGATCTGTGCTTTTATGGTGTTGTTGTATCTTACTATATTTGTATTGTTTTCATTTCGTTTTCTGGGTTTTGCTTTGATTTTATTATTATCCATTTACTGTTTTATGTTCTCTGGTACTTAGTTTGGTGAATATAGTTTTTTCATTTTAAGAATGAATTTAATTTTGCTTTGGTTGAGTTGAATGTGGCTTAGAAAACGATCCTTGAGGTTTTTTTGTGGTTAGTATAAAATTAGTTTTAAAAGGATGAATAAAAAAGTATTTCGTAAGTAAAATCTCGTGGTTAAAGAATATACATTCCTGTAGAAGTAGTATTATTGCTTTTCCCTTTTGCTTTATTTTGTTCATAACCTAGCTCTTGATGCGTTTTATTGTGATTGGTATTTGATATGTTGTATAACCTAGTTCTATTTAAAATTTGATTCTAGTTGTACTTGCATATAATTCTTCTTGATATATATTTGATAATTATTGCTATTGACTATTCCCCAAATTTTGAGTTATTCCAATTTTTTATTCTAGTTTAGTTTTATATCTGAATTTACTCTTAGTATTAGTACTTTGGCATAAAATTGCTTGTTTTTTTTTCCGGTTTTTGCAATTAAGCTTTTCATACCTGTTAGTTTTTAGATTAATAATTAGGTATGGTTTAATAGGAAAGTCTTTAGTTCACTGGAGTAAATTTCTAGTTGTAGTTCCATGGTTAATCTATTCCCTCATTGGTCCTGTGCACTATGCTCAAATCTTATTTGAAAATTTATCTTAGGCCAATTGTTTTCAATGGTTTATGTTTAAAATTCTGTAAGAATTTTCAGAATGTTATAATTATGCATTGACAATTTTGTTATTGATTAGGTTAACGACATTTCCTTGTGCGACTACATTGGTGTGCAACCAGCCAAGCATGCCACCTATGTTCCACACACTGCTGGAAGGTACTCTGTCAAGCGTTTCAGGAAGGCCCAGTGCCCAATTGTTGAGAGGCTTACAAATTCATTGATGATGCACGGTAGAAACAATGGAAAGAAATTGATGGCAGTCAGGATTGTGAAACATGCTATGGAGATCATTCATCTTCTGACCGATCAAAACCCAATCCAAGTTATTGTTGATGCTGTGATTAACAGGTGTGATTTATGAATTCTTCTTTTCTACACATGCTGTGTCTTTCATTTGCCTATTCTTGTTTTTGAAGACAATTATGTTGACTAGCTTCATATATAAAAAAATTTTCTTGGTTCTTAAATTTTTTTCCATTACTACAGTGGTCCCAGGGAAGATGCCACCCGTATTGGTTCTGCTGGTGTTGTCAGGCGTCAGGCTGTTGATATTTCACCTTTGAGGCGTGTAAACCAAGCTATTTATCTGCTTACAACTGGTGCTCGGGAAGCTGCTTTCAGAAATATCAAGACCATTGCAGAATGTTTGGCTGATGAGCTTATCAATGCAGCAAAGGGCTCCTCCAACAGGTTTGGTTTTCAGTCTATGTTTTCATTCTTTTGCTTTCTGAATAGTTATGTGGGGCTTTGTTGTTTATTAATGGTTATGCTCCTTGTTCTTTCAGCTATGCCATCAAGAAGAAGGATGAGATTGAAAGAGTTGCTAAGGCCAATCGTTAAGAGATCAATACTGTATGGCAGAGGAAGAATTTTGTCTCTCTTAAGAATTTTTTTTTAGCGTTATGTTTTAAAGATTTGAACATACTGATGTTGCTCGGTTGGTTGTTATTTGTGTCAAAGATTTGCTCTCTTGTTTAGTTTGCAGTTTTATGATATTATTAAGAATACATTATTGACCTAAATTTCTCAAGTTCTTGGTGTGTTTTAAATTATTAGTGGCATATGGGTAATATAGCATTGACAGCTTTAATTCTTTAATGTGTCAGCCCTTCATAGATTCACTAGATTTAAAGAAATTGTTTCTGGTGAAACTTTGGCCTCCCTTTTCACCTTTGGAGGTTGTCATTGCAGTTGTCAAGAAAAAGCGTTGGCTAATTAGAATCTGTGCATGGCGAATTGTCTAAAGCTTAAAATATACAGCCAGGCTATTGGTGATTAATTCCCAGTGGCCCTGGTTCATATCATATTTGTTTGGTCTGGTTAAATTGGGTTTCGATCCGACTTGAAAACAGTCACGGTTATGATTAGTCCTGCTCGACCTGCGCAATTTATGGAGAATCAATCAATATAACTTGGTCGTCAATTCTATACTGGTTGGGTTCGTTTATAGACATGCCATCAAGTAAAGCTATGCTCTTCAATCCAAAATGACACTTTCCATAAAGCAAGCTTCAAATCCCAGTAAACCAGCTTGAATAGAAGAGAATTTGAAGGAGAGTTGAAAAGTTAGCGTTTTGATAACCTTTCAAGCGGAAAGGTAAAAGCGAGTTTAAGTAAACAAGAGTCCAGCGGGGTAAGAGGCAGGACACGCCTCTCTCTGGTCTTTGATAAATGAAGTGTGTTGGATGCATAACAAAATCATCAGCCATGGATGGTGCAGCACTAGCAAAATGGAAGATGTGAGAGGTATGTTTTAATTATTTTAAAAGGGTACATGAAACATGTTTCACCTGGAAAAGTCCCAGATCCAACTCGTTTTATATAAAATCATTCAAAATCGCAAATTGAATATTCCAATTTCTCGGTTTTTATCGTGTAGCGCGGGTGAATAACTATGTACATCTATGGAATTCTTTCAACTATGGAGCAACTTCTTTACGCAAGGATCTGTTTGAAAATGTTCTTGAATGCTTTTAAAACCACTGAGATAAACGAGTTTTAAATGCTTTTCCTTTTCCTTTCACACCCTTCTACATTTATAAATCATGAACTGAACAATCAGAAAAATTTATACATACTTATAACTTCTACTATCATCGCACAGAGCTAGAGTACCTCTCTAGTCGATTCGTTCCTAAAAGCTAGCAGATGTCTGGAAATGCACTCTAGATGGTGGGAAGAAAGAAAATAAAAAAATTGCTGGAACTTGGGATCAGATTTATCCCAATGGGAGCAAGCGTAACAATATGGTTTATAATGTAAGACAGCAGGTATAGTAAACAAAATTTATCACTATATAAACTTTTCAGATTAGCATTCAACATTTTTCCTCCCGACTATCGTCCCCATCTGGCTCCAGGAACTCAGGTGTGTTGCCATCTCAAATCATCATACACACATCTCTTATCTTACATATGATTCAACAATCTCTCCTGAATATCTATCAGGAATGATACCATTATCCACAAGTAATTTTATGAATTTTTCCACTTTCTCAAACTCTCCCTCTCCATTCAAGTACTCCAAACAGGAAGTCAAACTGTCGCTGCTTGGTTTCCACTTGGGTCCCGAAACCACTATTGCTTTCTTCATCATTTCCACAGCTTTTGGCGTTTGATCATTCTGAAGATACATTGTTGCCAAATAATACCATGTATATGCATCAGGTTTCCATCCTTTTGATAGTACCTTGTCAACAAGGGTTTCAGCACTCTCCACAAGACATTTTCTCGAATAAGCACCAATCAAGGCATTTGCAACTCGGATATCATGTACTAGATTCTGGGATTCCCACTCCTCGAAAACCTTTTCTGCTCTTTCAATGTCATCAAACTTCAATACAGAGCGTACCTTGCAAGATAACCCTTATTGTAAACCTTTTCTTTCTCATTGTAAAGTTCCCATATTCTTAAAACTTCATCTTTTTTTCCCTATTGCGGCATATTGTGAGATAAGTAATTCATATGCTGCACTTCTTCTTTTGCTAGTAGCAATAAGACTTTCAGATTCTTCATCATTTCTAAAACCTTGTCCAATAGCCCTGCTTTTTTTTACCCATTTGCTGCAGTAGAATAATTACTCCAGGCCAAACCAATCTTGGAACCAGATTCCATCTTCATAATAATCTTTTCCATTCCTTCTATGTCAGGAACAGCTGCATAGAGACACTTAGTTGTATGCCAATTGTGAATTTATCACAAGCAATGCCATATTCTTCCATTTCATGCACCAACATGTAAACTTTCTCAAAGTTTCCAGTCTGATAATAAAGATCAAGCATGGTATTATAAGTCAATAACATCTTAGCAACAAAACCCAAATCCTTCATCTTTTGCATCCCTGCCTCTGCTTTTCCAACACATTTTGCACCAGCATAACAATTGAGAATTGCAGCATAAACCTCGAGGCATTCAAATTTTTGTGGAATATTATTAAAATATTTCTCAGCTTCTTCTATCCCACGAACTTTTGACATCAAGTCCAGACGGAACGTAACGTCTCGTGGACTAAGTGCAAAGTATCTTTTGTCAGTCATCCACATTGAAATCTGGAGGAAAATAATGAGATGTACATATACTAATCAGTTAAGAACCAAAAACTATTGCAGTTAAGAAAAAATCAGACATGTTATCAACCTTGTCGCATAATAACACAATTTTTTAAAACAATAAGAAATACTCTCATTATGTTTCACTTTTTTTTTTCACTTGTACAATTCCATTAGGCAAAATACAGAACTCACCATCGTATGTTTTGCGAAAAACCTTGTGGCACCTAAAAGTTTAGGGATACATATTATGCTCTCTAAAGTAATGAATTTTGATAATATTTCACACTTATTCGGAAGAGAGACTAATAGCAACAGTTTTTAGGAGTTTGAGCATCTATGTGCCAAATATTGATTTGTTCTGTGTTTAATCATTTATGTTACAAGTTGAAGCATTTAATCAAATGATTTGCGAGTTGAATTATTCAGTATGTGCAAATTAGTTGAAGTGCTCGATAAAGTAAAAGTTGGGGGTGCCTTTATGGGTTTGGTCAATTCCATTACCGTCTGCTATAGATGAATTCTACGAAATTGCAATTCATTTCCAAATAGGAATATGGGATACATTTTTTCTTTTTACTTAATTAAAGAAAAATAACAATTTCACAGAAAACAGCACCCTATTAATCTATGAACACTCACAGATACAAAATTCAAACTATAAACAAGAAAAAAAAAATTATGATAACAAATAGAAATGGAAGGAGCAATAAAAATTAAATCAATCCACTAAATTTTATAGAATGATTGAATCTAGTACCTCAAGAGCCTAAGAGCAACGCTTGTGATAACGGAGTTCCTTGATGATGCCAATGAGTTGTTCTTTATTTACAGATCGTCCTTCTTCTATCCACTGATAAAGAATCGGAACATTCGAGACCTTCGAATTACCGAATGGGGAAATCCGACGGTAGAGGCGGCTGAAATCGTCTTCGACTGGTCTTGTAAATTTGTGGGCATAGAAGGGTTGTGTCGAGTAAAACAAAGAATCCAACACATTTCGAGAACTTGAACGAGCAATAGTGTAGAATACACTACTCGATCAAACAAATTTCATTTCTTTAAACAACAGCATCAAGAAAATTTCAAGTCGAGAAAAAACGAGTGGGAAAGTTTAGGATTCAAAGAGGGATAATAATTAATAAATATAATGGGCAGCAGATGTTTGGGCATAGACTTTTGTTTTGACAGGTTCAAAATCCAGACACAGTATCACACTAACCCGCTTTCCAAACACGCCACAAATGCAAATTTTGCATCCACTGGGAGGAGCAAAACGACCGGTTCGGTTTGAGACGAACACACCTAGGCGAAAAATGCAAGCCAAACTCTCCAGACTAGAAACCGAATTAATCTGAAGTTGGCACTTGAATCGAACCGAACCTGTTGGTTTTATGTCTAACCGATTAATTTCTATAAAACCAAAGCTGATTAATAGTACATAATTCCGGTTCAAACTGATGAAAATCGAATCCTCCTTAAATAGGCTGATAAATACTGAATCTGATTGTTTCTAGAATCAGCAACAGAACAACAATGAAAAAGACACGTTTAACAAAAACTTCAAACAACCATATTAGCTCTTAAGACAGATATTCATGTTGAACAAGCTTCAATAAGTTTACAAAAAATTCCAGACCCAGTATTACACTAAACCGTTTTCCAAACTTCTCCCCGAACCCCAAATTTTGTCTCTACTCGAATTCTACGGAGTGATACATTGCACGGATGAAATGAGTTAATGTAAAGGATAACTGAGTCTGAATCAAGCTTCAACTTACTAAATGCGAAATTCAATTATAAAAATTTAGCTCGGCTCATCTTGATGAGCCTGAAAATTTTAGGTCCGAACTCGGCTATAAATATTATATATATATATATATATAAGTTCAACAATGTTTGATGAATTTTTGAGCTGAACATAGATAAATTCGAGCTCAAACTCAATTTGAGCCAAATTTCTTTTTTTTAGCCAAATTCAAATAGCTTGCGAGCCATTTTAACGCATTTACACCCCCTAGTTAGAATATATTTTAAACAAACCAATCTACACACTAGTTAGAATACATGTTAAACAAACCAAAAGCTAATGAAACCGACTAATTTGGATTGTTTGATTTAGAATTTTTGTCCGGTTTGGTTTGAATCAATGCCATTATTGTTTTTGCTTTCTTTTTTTTTAATGCGATCAAAATTTTAAATTATGATATTTGTTTGCACTTTTTTTAATTTAAGTCAATAAATTAAAACGAGTAATCAAGGAAATATACTATAAAAAATAAGTTTGTCTTATATACAAAATCAAGAACAAAAACATATGCATGAAGTCTTAAGATTATAGTTTAGTTTGACTTTAATATGGGAACTGAGAGAAGTGTCTTGAAATGAAATATTTTTTGATTAGTCTATGAATCTTATCATTTGAAGTATGACAGAAAGTAATGAGTTTTTGAAGGGTATGATTAATAAAATAATCTTTTGAATTATTGATTTTTTTTATTAAAATATATAAGTGGAAAATTAATTTAAAACATAATAATGTGGATTATTGCATTGGGACAGAGAGTAATAAGAAATAAAATAAAATAATTGAAAAATTCACCAAGAACATGTTATATACAAGAATATAAGAATCTATCCGGCTAGCTTGCTTTATAATATTCTTAATTTTTTTTGAAAAAAATAAAAAATTCTTATCGAAGAAATATAGAAAAATCGTAGATGAGCTTATCATTGCAGCGAAGAGCTCCTCCTACAGCTTGATTTCGGTATTTCTTTCCATTCTTTTCACTTTCTAAATAGTCATTTTGCTTATTACTGGTTATAATAATTGTTTTTTCAGAATAAGGATGAGATTGAAAGAGTTGGTAAGGGCGGTGTGAATGAGCCAAGCCCGCTCGCAAACTGTTTGAGCTCAATTCGAAAAAAGTTCAAAAAAAATTAGCATAATGATATTACATTCAAAAACTCGTCAAGCCTTATCGAGCTATTATATATACGTACATATATAATACTCTCTCCGTCCCATTTTGTTTGAATAATTTGATAAAACACGCATATTAAGAATTTAATCAACAAAAATTGTTTTACCCTTTTTTACCCTTAACTCATTAAGATATTAATAAAAGTCCTTCATTTTGATAAAACACGCATATTAAGAATTTAATCAACAAAAATTGTTTTACCCTTTTTTACCCTTAACTCATTAAGATATTAATAAAAGTCCTTCATTTAATACACAAGAATAAAGATTATTATAGGAAAATAAATTATTTAAATATCTAAATTTAGAAATTTTGTAAATATTTTAGAACATCCAAAAAAGTAATAACAAGCAAACAAAATGGGACGGAGTGAGTATTATTTTAAGTTACTTGGGCCTCAAGCTTAAAATTTTTCGAGTTGAATTCAAGTCTCAAGTCGAGTTCAAATCAAACTCGAATCGAGCTTGTGTTGAGTTTCGAACCGATCTTCGAGCCGGACAGATTCAAGCTCAGTTCACTCCTGTTAATGACTAGCGTTGAGAGATCAAATACAATGCTTTTAATGCTTTAATGTTCTTCCTGCATACCTACCTACTTTTTTCTCACTAAAGAAACTTTTCAGAGTCGCATTCAATGTTTTTCCTCTAATATGAAGTCACTAACATCCCCATCTGGCTCCCAGAACTCATGTGCGCTGCCAGAGTTCTTAGCTTTGATATGATTCAACAATCTCTCCTTCATATCTAAAGAAATTATACCATTATCCATAAGTAATTTTATGAACTCTTCCACTTTCTCAAAATTTTCCTCCCCCTTCAAGTTCTCCAAACAGGAAGCCAGCCTCTCTTTGCTTGGCATCCTGTCAGGTTGCAAAACCACTTTTGCTTTCTTCATTGTTTCCACAGCTTGCGCAGTTTGATCCTTCAGAAGATACCCTGTTGCCAGATGACACCATGTTAATGCATTAGTTTTTCCTCCTTTTGATACTGCCCTGTCGATGAGATTTTCAGCCCTCTCCAAAAGACCTTTTCTGGAATAAGCACCAATCAAGCAGTTCGGAATTTGGATATCATAAAATAGATTCTGAGATTCCCACTCCTCAAAAATCTTTTCTGCACTTTCAATGTCATCAAACTTCAATAGAGAGGTTATGATTCTCGTATATCCCTTATTGTAAACCTTCTCTTTCTTCCTGTAAAGTTCCCAGATTCTTAAAACTTCATCTTTCTTCCCTAGTGTTGCATACTGTGTGATAAGGCCTTCATATGCTCTACTTCTTTTGCTAGTAATAAGTCTCTCCGATTTCTTCAGCATTTCTAAAGCCTTGTCCGCAAGCCCTGCTTTTGCATACCCAGTTGCCGCAGCAGAATAAGTTATCCAATCCAAAACAATCTTCCTATCAGATTCCATCTTCTTAATAACCTTTTCCATTCCTTCTATGTTAGAAACAGCTGCATAGGCACTTAGTTGTAAGCTGATTGTGATTTTATCATAAACAATGCCATTTTCTTCCATCTCATGCACCAAAGCGTCAAGTTTCTCAAAATTTCCAGTCCGGTAATAAAGATTAAGCATGTCATTGTAAGTGAACAACGTCCTATCAAAACCCAAATCCCTCATCTTTTGCATCAATGCCTCTGCTTTTTCAACATGTGTTGCATGAGCATAACAATGGAGGAGTCCACCATAAACCTCAACAACTTTGAGCTTTTGTGGAACATTATTAAAATACTTCTCAGCTTCTTCTATCCCATGAACTTTTGACATCAAGTCCAGACGGAGGGCAATGTCAGGCGAACAAAGTGCGAAGTATCTTTTGTCAGTCATCCACGTCAAAATCTGGAGCAAAATAATGAGATATACATACACTAATCAAAAGCTTGCATTAAGAACCAAAGATCATTGCAGTTAAGAAAACATCAGACATATTATATGTTAAAAATCAGAACCAAACAAAAATAAGAAAAATAAAAATGAAAAGACATGTTTTCACAAAATGAAAACATGTGTAAAATATGTTCTCGCCGACCAAAAATCAAAGGTTGAGATTAATTTTCATAAACCATTTTTGCCTATAAATATGGTCTTTGGACATTGCATTTTGTATCAGGTTGAAGAGGAAAAGAATAAAGAGTGAGGTGTCTGTAGTAGTGAGTGAAGAAGAGAAACATATGTGTTATGTGTAGCAAAATTTGTGAGTGAGAGAGGAATTACAATTATGAGTGAATTTGTAAAATTATAGTTTTGTTCTAATAAATAAAAAGCTGCAATCTGATTTTCCATTTATAAAAGTCATTTTAAATTGAGTGCAATTTATTTTTCTCCTTCACAAACTTAACATTATAAATTTAATAGACTGAAAATTATCCTCATTATGCTTCACATTTTTCTCTTATACAAATTCCATTATCCCTAGTTTCGTATAAATAAATTCTACAAATTTTTTTGCAATTCATTTCGAAAAAGGAAAACTCTTCATGATCCTTTCTTTAAAGAACAACAATTTCATAGAAATCAGCACACTGTTAATCTGAAAACACAAAAATTGAAACTATAAACAGGAAAAAAAATCTTCACACTTCAATATTCTTTCATCAAAATATCAATTAAGAGAAACCTAAAAAGAGAGAGATTTTCTTTCACATGATCCAAATTAAATCAAACCAGTAAATTGTGCAGTATGTTGTTATAAAAATCTGCAATTATTCGGCAGCAACATACACAATAATCTATACAACTATAGAATTTAGTACCTCAAGAGCATGAGAGTAACGTTTGTAATACCGGAGTTCCTTGATGGCGCCAATGAGTTGAAATCTATTTACAGATCGTCCTTCTTCGATCCATTGATCAAGTATTGGAACAATTGAGACCTTGTGATCACCGACAGGCGAAATCCGGCGGTAGAGCTGGCCCAGATTGTCTTCTCCTGGTCCTCTAAATTTCCAAGCAGTGGAGGGTTTTGTCGAGTAAAACGAGGAACCCAATACATCACGAGAACCCAAACGAATAATAGTGTAGAATACACTGGTCAATCTACCAAATTTCATTTCTGTAAACAATGGCATCAACAAAATTTCATGTTAAGAGAAAAAGGAGGGGAAAGAGAGTAGCCTGAAGGTGTTTACTGACTGTCATCGGTTTAAAGAGGGGATAACGGCCGCTAATATCCGGGTATTGGGCTTTTTCTTTGAACTGGTTCAAAATCCAGACACAGTACTACACTAACTCGTTTCCCAAACACGCCCCAAGAACCCTAATTTTGCCTCTTCTTTAATGGTTCGGTGCAGGCTGCACAAAATCTGACCCAATCTTATTCAGCCCGAGCGATCTGACAGATTTGAAAGAAAATTAATAGATTGAGTTAGATGGTTATACTTATGATTCACGAGCTAGATTGAGCTATAGGTTCGCTAGTCAAATTCGTATATCCAACCCAATCAGTAAATAATGATAACTATATATATATATATGAATTTTTTAATTAATTTAGTTTGGTTTATAATTTTAAAGATAAACCCTAATTTTATTTTGAAACGATGCTATTAGAATATGTTGTAATTTGTGAAACTTATTATATAATTTTGTACAAAATATATTTAATTTTGATGGTAATTTTTCTTAAACAATTGTATTTGGTTTGTAATTATTTGTATTATTTATCATTTAGTTAATCTCATAGGTTTACGTTCTAACTCAATCTAATCCAACTCATTTATATTCGCGGGTTTACCTATTTGATCGATTGAATTGCATTAAAAAAATTCAAAGACTCATATTTATAGATTGAGTAGTTTAAATCAATAAACTCGATCCAATCCAAATCATATGCAACCCTAATTCAATGGATATATTAGGAGGTGTATAGTAAACCATATCAAAGTATTTTTGTTTAGAAATATAATTCACTAATCATTAATAATAATATTAAGCATTATAAGTACTCATATGGGCTAGAAATATAATTCAAACCCTCACAAAAAAAAAAACTTAAAAGCTCCGAATATGAAAGCAAATAACAATAATTAAAAAATAATAATAAAAAAAAGCGGATAAAAGATTAAAAGCAAATAAAGAGTAGAAAGTAAAAATTAACGCTAATTAATAATCGCAGTCCCAAATAAAGATTAATAGATTAATGTTGAATGAGTGGAGAGAAAATGGGAAGAAAAACATAAGAATATATATATATATATATATAGGATTTAGTGTAAACCGATGATGAAACGGCAATCAAAGCAAAAGTCAACAAAATCAACTAATGTGGATTGGTTGTTTAGAATTTTTATGTGTCGGATTTTAAGTGTGAAATATACTACAATCGTTTAAGATTTTTATATATAGATAAAGAAAACAATTAATTCTTTTAAATTATAATAAAATCGAAGGTAATTTGATCAAATTATTTTTTATCTCAAAATCAATAGTTAATTGTGCAAGTATTTATTGTATCTAATATAAATAAGGATAATATTAAAAAATATTATTTATTATTCCTTAAAATAACGACTTATATTTTGGAATAAAATAATTATTGAAAACAATTTATATTTTATATCTAATAAGAAACCGGTGATTTAGATAAAAAAAAAAAAAAAATTAAAAAATATATTGTATTATTCCTTAAAAATAACGACTTAATATTTGGAATAAAATTAATTAATTGAAAACAATTTATATTTTATATCCTAATAAGAAACCGGTGATTTAGAATAAAAAAAAAAAAAAAAGAAAACGCTTTTTTAAAAAAAAAAAAAAAAGAAAAAGCTTTTTTGACAATCATTTATTGTGGCTCCAATAGTTAGCTTAGTAATATTATGCATTTTTTTACTCTACTGACAGTAATTTTAAGAATTTTTATATTTTTTTATGCAAAATATTAATTTGATGTGCAATTAGTATAATTTTTAAAACAATTATTTTTTTTTTTTACTCTTAGACTATTTAATACAAAATAAAAAATAGAATGAAATGGAATAGAGAATTTATATTACATTCATGTGTTTGATTGACAAGAATAATTAAGGGATAAAATAGGGAATTAGTAAAAAACTAAAATACTCATATCAATGAATTTATTATAAATTTATTTATTCAATTAATTACTTTATTAAAGAAGAATTTTCCTTGAAGATAATCATATGGTTAGCTTCAGTATTTTCAAATAACGACAATGAAAATTATTTTTCAATCTAGAATTTTTATTCCTAATAAATTAATATGTGAAATATTTCAGCAGAATCAGTAAAGCAAATTTATTATTTTGATTCGAAGATATATGTGATCTTTAATAAAAAAAATTCATAACTAGTTTTATAACGCTACTCAATCTACCAAATTTCATTTCTTTCTAGCAAATTTGCAGTGAGGAGAAAAAGCGAGGGGAAAGAGAGTAGCTTGAATGTGTCTACTGTTTAGGGTTCAAGGAGGGGATAACACCCATTTTCCCAAACACGCACCAAAACCCCAAATTTTGCCTCCGCTCGAATTCTGTCTTGTTGTATCTGGTTCGGGTTAAGTGGGTTCGCGGGTTTATGCTAAATCAAACCAAAATGTTTGGTCTGAAGAATCATGAAATCAAACCAAAAGGTAATAATTAGAGTTTAATTTGATTTTAGCTGGTCTTATAATGGTTTATTTTAAGGAAAAACGTTCAACGTACCCTTGTATTTGGTTCATCTGTACAAAATACCCGTTTTTAACTTTTGGGCCAAAAATCTCCATGATTTATTTTAACTGGCTCAATTTGCACAGTATCTCAGCTGGAGAAATGGCGTGGAGTACACGCGGTCAATATAAGAAAGAGAAAATTAAATATTTTTTAAACAAATATTAATGGTTGGTTGGAAAAATATGAAAATAGCACTTTTTAAAGCATAAATCTCCAAAATCTCTATTTGGAGAACGAAATCCTAATCCCGTAAAGTTTGTGTGCTTGGCTTGATCATCTATCTTGTAAAAAATTTTTCTTCTCTCTATTAATTGCAGCAGATAATTACATCTCTTAATTCATAGCATCTCTCTATCCTCTCTGTCTTCTCTAAATTGTTTCTTCTCTTTATCAATTGTAATAAATTGTTATGTTAGCAGGAGAATGCATTGAAGCCAAGAGAGAATGATAATAAAGAGGAGAGAATATGATAAAGGAAATCTAATTTTAGAAAAAATGGTCTATATCCGATTCATGTTTTTTCTCTCTCAATAGAAGACTGATAGAATCGAATTATTTTTTAAGTTTTTCTTTTTTCTTTTTGTTTTTCTTTAAGTTTTTCTTTTTTCTTTTTGTTTTTCTTTCAAGGATTTAATTGTTTTAATATTTCTTTTCTAGTTTTCACAGTGACCATGTATAAATTCTATTCCTAATTTTTTTTTTCTTGGTTCTTTGTTTTTTTATAAATTAATTTCTCTATAATTTTAGTATTCTAAAACCTTCTTTGCTCTTCTTCTCCTTTACAATTTCTTTTAAATTGGAAATATATTACAATTTTCTATTATACTTCTGTTATTGGAAAAAGAAGAGAAAAAAAATTATACAACTTTTTCTCATCTTTTTTTCTTGGTTTTGGCCTTGTTTATTGAATTCATTTCTTGAATAATTTGAGCTTTATTATTTTTTTTGGTTACCATATATATCTTTTGTTAATTATATAAAAGAAAAAAATGGAAAGTTTTTTGGAAAAAAATAAAAATTGATTTAATTCTTGAAAATTTGTCTATTTCCATTCAATAATGGCATGAATTTGTCTATTTCCATTCAATAATGGCATGATAATTATTTATTTGATATTCATCTAAATAATTATTATAACAATAAAGAAAAGAAATGTCTCATAGAATATATATATAAGAGAATGCCCATTTAATAACACGCAGATGTGTTTCTACTTTACCACGCTCCTTGGCCAATTGAGAGACTATGTTAATTGAGCCGGTTAAAATAAATTATGAAAATGTATGACCCAAAAGTCAAAAAGTGGGCTTTTTGTACATATGATTCACGTTCAGGGTTGAAATTGAACATTTTTCCTTATTTTAATGTTTCACTGTGCATGCTTAGCTAAACAAAGAATTTACAAAATCTCAGAATCGATTGGTTTCGAAAAATAATTTATTTTTAAAAAATATTTTTTTTTGAAAAATATTTTTTAACTTATCTTTTGGAAAACTTTTTCCTTAGAAAATATTTTTTAAATGACTTATTTTTTATTGTTTGGTTGTAATATTGAAAATTAGTTAAAAATATTAAAATCTTTTAACTTTTCAAATTGTAAAAAACATTTATAATAATAGAAATTTCGTATTTTAAAATTTTTATTATTCAATATGGGAAAAAAATACAAAAAAAAAAAAAAAAAAAAGAAAAAAAAAATTATAATAGAGTCGTCGGTGATTGGTGGTGGTGGAGAGATTAATAAATAGTATGTATATAGACTAAATGGAGAAATGAGGAAGATGGAATAAGATAGGGTTACAAAAAAAAAAAAAAAAAAATTATAAAAGTCGTCGGTGATTGGTGGTGGTGAACAATGATTGATGGTAATGGTTACCGATGATTAGTAAATTAAAAAATATGAATTTATACAGTTACAATAAATTTGTCAATATCTGAAAAATATTTTCCTCTCTTGAAAATTAAAAGTCATTTTATTTAAAAATGACTAATTTTCCTTTGACCATGAAAATTAAAAGTTATTTTCCTTAAAAATGACTTATTTTTCTTTTAACCGGAAAAATATTTTCCATTGAATTATTTTTTTAAACGCCCCAAACAATGAAAAATTATAAAAAATAATTTTTTGTAAATTATTTTATAGAAACAAATACAACCTTATTTATTAGTAATATCATTTAGGCTATTTGGAATTGAAGTGTATTGGCATGTGAAATGCTTAATATGGCTTAGCCAAGCAAGGGAATTGGTTAAAGCCTAAAAAAAGTGGAGTCAATCTACTGTTACAAAGGTCAAGGTCAGAAAAGTTCACAAGAGACTGTTCTTAAAGTGGTGATTAACGGCCACTTACACCAGCACATTTCATTTGTTATATGCTGCTGCAGTGCTGCTGACATCTAGTTCAGAATAGGGTCAAAGTTCTTTTCTGCACTTCTTTTTTTCTCTATCGCTAAATGAACTTTTCAGATTCCCATTCAACATTTTTCCTCTGATATGATGTATCGTCCTCTTGAACCAAAAATACATCATTCAATACGCTGAGTATATCTGCGTTGGACTTCTTACTTCTTAGCTTCCATATGATTCAATAATCTCTCCTGAATCTCTGTAGAAATAATACCATTATCCACCAGTAATTTTATGAATTCTTTCACTTTCTCAGAATCTCCTTCCCCTTTCAAGTACTCCAAACAGGAAGCCAAACTCTTGCTGCTCGGCTTCCAATTGGGTTGCGAAACCACTATTGCTTTCTTCATCATTTCCACAGCTTTAGGAGTTCATCATTCTGAAGATACCCTGTTGCCAAATAATACCATGTAAATGCATTAGGCTTCCCTCCTTTTGATACTACCCTGTCTACAAGAGTTTCAGCACTTCCCAAAAGACCTTTTCTACAATAAGCACCAATCAAGAAGTTCGGAATCCGGATATCATAAGATAGATTCCGGCATTCCCACTCCTCAAAAATCTTTTCTGCAGTTTCAATGTCATCAAACTTCAACATAGAAGGTATGATACAAACATATCCCTTATTGTAAACCTTTTCTTCCTTCTTGTAAAGTTCCCAGATTCTTAAAACTTCATCTGTCTTCCCTATTGCTGCATATTGTGTGATAAGGATTTCATATGCTTTACTTCTTCCTTTGCTAGTAATAAGTGTCTCGGATTTCTTCAGCATTTCCAAAGCCTTGTCCAGAAGCCCTGCTTTTGTATACCCAGTTGCCGCAGCAGAATAACTAGTATCATTCAAAGCAATCTTGGTACCAGATTCCATCTTTGTAATAATCTTTTCCATTCCTTGTATGTCAGAAACAGCTGCATAGGCACTTAGTAGTAAGTTGAATGTGAAATTATCAAAAGCAATGCCATTTTCTTCCATCTCATGTACCAACATGTCGATTTTCTCAAAATTTCCAGTCTGGCGATAAAGACTGAGCATGTTATTGTAATTCAATGAATTCTTAGCAAAACCCAAATCCCTCATCTTTTGCATCAAAGCCTCCGCTTTTTCAACAGATTTTGCACGAACATAACAATTGAGAAGTGCACCATAAACCTCAAGCACTCTGAAATTTTGTGGAATATTATTAAAATATTTCTCAGCTTTTTGTATCCCGTGAACCTCTGAGAGCAAGTCCAGACGGAGGGCAATGTCAACCGAAGTACGAACAAAGAATCTTTTATCAGTCATCCACATCAAAATCTGGAGCAACATAATGAGATATAAATACACTGATCAGGAACGCGTTAAGAACCAAATACCGGACATGTTTATGTTATTCAGAATATGAAAGTTTCACATCTTCTATTTGGAAATATAAACAAGAAAAAAAAAACTCTTATATAGTGTGTTTGGATAACAATTTAGGGAGGAAAGAAAATATGAAAGGAAAATAAATAGGGAAAATATAAAAGAATCTTTCTCTTCATGTTGGATATTTGTGAGGAAAATGAGGAGGGAAATTATTTTATAACCAGTAAAATTATGAGTTTAACCTTTAGTTTTTTTTAACAAAGTACAATAAATAGGAGTAAAATTGTAATTTCAATCATTTTCTTCCAACTTTCCAAAAATTGGAGAGAAAATGAAATGTAGGTCCTATGATTTACTTTTACTCTATATTTTCCATCGTCCCAGAATTTCTTCATTCCCAAACAAGTGAAGGAAAGAAAATTTTCATTCTTTCCTCTCCTATATTCCATCAATCCAAAAATAGTGAAAAGATTCTATCATCAAAAATGGCAACTAAGGGAAACCAAAAAGAGAAATCTTTTGTTTCACATGAAATGAAAATTAAATAAATCCAACTAAATTATATATAATATTGTTGTAAAAATCTGCAACAAATAATCAGCTATATATATATATATATTTAAAAGTAAATCCAACTAAATTATACTATAATGATTGGTTCTGTAGAAAAGTCTGCACTATCAGCTATATATATATATGTATATAATATAATGGAATTTAGTACCTCAAGAGCATGAGATTAACGATTGTAGTACCGGAGTTTCCTGATGAAGACAAGGAGTTGACCTTTATTTACAGATCGTCCTTCTTCGATCCACTGGTCAAGAATCGGAACAATGGAGACATTAGGATCACCGACCGGCGAAATCCGACTGTAGAGCTGCTGCAAATTGTCTTCCCCTGGTAGTCTAAATTTTTGGGTTGTGGTGGTTTTTGTCGAGTAAAAGGAAGAACCCGACGCATTTCGAAATCCCAGACAAGTAATAGTGTAGAATAAACTTCTCAATCTACCAAATTTCATTTCTTTTAACAGTATCATCAACAAAATTTCCAGATATTAGAGAAAATGGGTGGGGAAAGAGATAGCCTCAACGTTTTTACTGTTTAAGGTTCCGAGAAAGGGATTGCAAACATAATGGGCTTGTTTGTAATGTTTGGGTATGGGCTCTTCTTTAAACCGGTTCAAAATTCAAACCAGTACTATACTAACCTGTTTCCCAAACACGCCCTGAAACCCTTAATTTTGCCTCCATTCAAACTTAGTTTTGATCATCGACGTGACTATGCTATGCTTAAAAGCGATAAGAACTAATTAGTAATGAATAGAGATGCAAAAGAAGTTGCGCATTGTAATTGCTTATTTATAGTCCATTATTTTTTATTATATTTTATATTACTTATATTTGTTTACATTCTTCAAATTTTATTAATGTTAAAACATGATTTTACATCGAGATAAACGTGAGTAAAATATCACACATATTAATTAAATTTCATTTCATAAGTCATCATTTATTTAAAAGGCGCTCTAGCTATTCATAATTTCACAATATGACCTAATAAATATGTTTTAATAAATGTACATTTACATATAAAGTTCAAACATGTAATATCAATTACAAATTTACTCCCCACCTAGCAAATCCAGCTGAAAAAAAAAAAAAAATTATAAATATATAGACGTATATATCTACAATTATGGAAAGGTCAGAAACGTTCACAAGAGATTGTTCTTAATTAAGTGGTGATTAATGGCGACTTACACCAGCACAGTTCATTTGTCATATGCTGCTGATACATCTAGTTCAGAATAGGATTAAAGTTCTTTTAGCACTTTTTTTCCCGCTATCACTAAATAAACTTTTCAGATTCGCATTCAACATTTTTCCTCTGATATGATGTATTTTCCTCTTGAACCAAAAATACATCATTCAATACACTGAGTATATCAGAGTTGGACTTCTTAGCTTCCATATGATTCAACAATCTCTCTTGAATATCTTTAGAAATAATAACATTATCCACAAGTAATGATGTGAATTCTTTCACTTTCTCAAAATCTCCCTCCCCTTTCAAGTACTCCAAACAGGAAGCCAAACTCTCGCTGCTCGGCTTCCAATTGGGTTGCGAAACCACTATTGCTTTCTTCATCATTTCCACAGCTTTAGGAGTTTCATCATTCTGAAGATACCCTGTTGCCAAATAATACCATGTCAATGCATTAGGTTTCCCCCCTTTTGATACTACCTTGTTGATAAGAATTTCAGCACAGAAGACCTTTTCTTGAATAAGTGCGGACCAAGAAGTTGGGAATTCGGATATCATAAACTAGATTCAGGCATTCCCACTCCTCAAAAATCTTTTCTGCAGTTTCAATGTCATCAAACCTCAAGACAGAATTAATGACACTAACATATCCCTTATTGTAAACCTTTTTGTTCTTCTTGTAAAGTTCCCAGATCCTTAAAACTTCGTCTTTCTTCCCTATTGCTGCATATTGTGTGATAAGGATTTCATATGTTGTATTCCTTCTTTCGCTAGTAATAAGTCTCTCAGATTTCTTCAGCATTTCCAATGCCTTGTCCAGAAGTCCTGCTTTCCTATACCCAGTTGCTGCAGCAGAATAACTACTCCAGTCGAAAGCAATCTTGGTACCAGATTCCATCTCTGTAATAATCTTTTCCATTCCTTCTATATCAGAAACAGCTGCATAGGCACTTAGTCGTATGCCAGTTGTGAATTTATCATGAGAAATGCCATATTCTTCCATCTCATGCACCAAGGCATCAAGTTTCTCGAAATTTCCAGTCCGATAATAAAGATTAAGGATGGTATTGTAAGTCAATGACATCCTAGAACAAAAACCCAAATCCCTCATCTTTTGCATCACTGCCTCTGCCTTTTCAATAGATTCTGCACGAGCATAACAATTGAGAAGAGCACCATAAACCTTTAGGACTTTAAATTTTTGCGGAATATTATTAAAATATTTCTCAGCTTCTTCTATTCCATACACTTTTGAAATCAAGTCCAGACGGAGAGCAATGTCAATTGAAGTAAGTGGGATGTATCTTTTGTCAGCCATCCACATCAAAATCTAGAGGAAGATAATGAGATATACATAAACTAATCAAGAGGCTGTGTTAAGAAGAAAATATCAGACATATTATCAACCTTTATGCAAAATTGATACAAAATATCAGACATAAAACAATTTCTTTAACAGAAACCAGGAGACTTATAGTTATAGATACAAAATTGAAACCTATCATAAAAAATAGCAATAAATGGAAACCTAAAAGAGAAATCTTTCTTTCAAATGAAATGAAAATTAAATCAATCAACTAAATTGTCCATTACATCATTATTAAATTCTGCAATAAATAAGCAACAAAATGTACAATCAGCTAAACAATGATTGAATTTAGTACCTCAAGAGCGTGAGAGTAACGGTTGTAGGAACGGAGTTCCCTGACGAAGACACGGAGTTGATCTCTATTTACAGATCGTCCTTCTTCGATCCACTGATCAAGAATCGGAACAATTGAGACTTTCGAATCACCGACAGGTGAAATCCGACGGTACAACTGGTTCAATTTGTATTCCCCTGGTCTTCTAGGTTCCTGGTCAGTCGTACGTTTTGTCGAGTAAAACGAAGAACCCAACAAATTTCGAGAACCCAAACGAGTAACAGTGTAGAATACACTACTCAATCTACCAAATTTCATTTCTTTAAACAATGGCTCCATTTTTAAGAGAAAAAGGGAGGGGAGGGGAAAGAAAGTAGCTTGAATGTGTTTACTGATAGAGGGTTTAAAGAGGGGTTAACAAACAAGGCCTCCTGCAAAATTTGACAATTACCGGTTTGAAGTTTATCCCCTAATTGGAAGGTTCCAAATTTGCGATAAGCCACATTTGAAGAGAACACAAATACATATGGGCCTGTAACAGTGTAATGTTTGGTATGGACATTTTTTTTTTAATATAAATCAGTTCAAAATCAAATCAAAAAATAATAAAACCAACTAATTTGGGTTGATAAATGTATTATTTTTATGTGAATTTAGATTAATCAAATTATTTTTCTTTTTAATAAGTCATATAATATTTTAAGTAATTTAAGTTCTTTCACTTAAAATTTTATTTATATCTCACACATAGCAACAAGTCAATAAAGGATTTAAAGGATTTAAAATATGAATATATTTTTATTTTTATAATAATAACGAACACTCTTCAACTTGTTTTTTTTTTAAAGAACTCTTCAACTTGATTTCAAACTATTAATTAATCATATTAGTTTGAGTATCTTTCATGCTTTGATCTGGTTTAAATTTTTTATAAGGTGCCATTATTAATTTTTATATAAAATCTTTAAATCGAACCAAATCAAACTATGAATACCTTGATTCTAATGATATTTCTAAGCCTCGATCCAAAAAATTAGGCAACATATGCCACATTTTGTACCAGAATCACAAATCTTAACATATTTAAATATGACTTAACTATAAATTACTTATGCTTAAATATCAAAAACTCATGAATCCAAAAGTAGAGTATATATATTTTTTAATACTCTTATATCCTAAGCATCATCTCAATATTCAAGTTCCAATATTCCATTAATAATAGATTTCATATACTATCATGACAGAATGGCATCGGTGCTATAATATTGAAATATAATTGATAGGCTTTATTATTTTAAAATTATTTTTTTATTTTTTTAATAAAATTTGGATTTAATTTTACACCAATATACAATCCAGTGGTAAGTGCATATACGATCCGATAATAGATTCGGGTTCGAATCTTCCTCCCTAATATTCAAAAAAAAAAAGAAGGGCTTAATTGACCGAAAACAAAAAAGATCAAGGTCTAATTGAGTCAAAAAGTATCTTTCAGACTCAATTGGACTATTTTCGAAATTACGGAGGACAAATTGGCAATTGACCGGTTTTAGAACAGCCCATACAGTCTACTCTCCGCCGGCAAGAATTGTGAGGTGAGTTCCAGGAATATGGAAGAAGAGCTCGGGAGACAAAGAAACGACTGCGTTTTGAACGAGGACAATGATGATGACCCGCCAATGCTGAGCTCGTATGCTTTAGCTGCTCTAACAGAGTTTCTTGAAGAACAGAACCAGTTCGATGTTGACGAGCGCAGTGAAGATACTGTGGGAGGAGAAACTGGAGAGCAAGTGGCCTTAGTAGCAGAGGATTGGAGGCTTAGCCAGTTTTGGTATGATCCTTTAACTGCAGAAACCGTAGCCAAAGAGGTTATTGCGTTACTAACGAACGGCACCAATTCCAATTGTCGTGCCGCTTGCATCGCTTGCCCTACTCTCTATGCCTATATCAAGGTTATAACTTGTTAAATAAGAATTGAATTCTTTAAAATACAGTTTCAATTTCATTTCTCTTAATTTTGTGACATTTTTGGATCTATTGGTGGTTTTTGTCTTTCCATCAGAAAATTGAACCAAATGCTTCTGTGCAATTGCTGGAATATGATAAAAGATTTGAGCAATATGGAAGTGATTTCACCTTTTATGATTATAATCAACCTGAAGACTTGCCTAATGAGTTGAAACAGGCTTTCCAAGTTGTAGTTGCCGATCCTCCTTATCTGGTTTGTCATTGTTCGTAGTAGCTTAATCATTTCTTTCAAGCAATAAGATTCTTTCTCATAGTTGATTGAATCATGTGGAATGTCTTGTTTTTAGATGTTTTTTTTTTGGCTACCTGAAAATGTTAAGGATTTTCATTCGATTTGTCTTGTTTGAGGATTTTATTAAAGGGGATGGAGTTTCGTGTAGTCTATGGGTTTGTTGGATATTCTTGTCTGAGTTACTGTTAAGAAAAGCACTATGTTGAAAATGTTGATTGGAAGTCTCTAAAGTTTGTTTTTAAGGTGGAGCAACAATTTCAAACTTATTTATCCAACTGTGTCTAAAATGATGTTTCTTCAGAAAAGTAATTTCAACCTCAATGCAGAATGTCTAAATAGGTTACTTGTTTATTGTATAAGTAATTTTTGGTATAAAGTCTTTGGGGGGTAGTATTAGATGTCCTTTCTTCAGCTAGATGACCTAGAGATTATGTAGTTTTTGCTTCGTATTTTGTGAACAAAATTCGTCTCTAATTATTTCAATTTTGATTTGTAATCCCTTCTTAATTTCAAAACTTTTATGTTGTTGACATCTGCTATTTATTGGATATCAATACCATAAATAAAATAGTGATATCATGGGCCTTGCTTACTTCTAGAGGCTCTTATGCTAGGTAATACCCTAAATGAAGTGAGGTTTTTTATTTGAATCACATGTTGTGAAATGGGTTTGAGATTTTAAGTGAATTCAATCATCTATTGACTCATTTCCAGATGTTTATTCATGGGAGCTGTTTCTTTTTTCCTGTGAAACCATGGCGCAATATTGCATTTCATTCATTGAGCGAGTAACCTGCAAACTATTCAAATATTCATATGACATGGACATTAACTAATTTAGTTGATATTTATGGTGGCAGAGTAAGGAGTGTTTGGAAAAGGTTTCTCAAACAATTTCTTTTCTTGCAAGACCTGGAAAATCCCATTTGCTTCTACTCACAGGTACATAATCCGCCCAGTCTTTTTTCCCCAGTTAAATTGTAGTAGCTTCCAATACTGCAGTTCTTGCTCATTTGCAGATCTGGGCAGACTATACTGGCCCAATCTAACTTATTAAAACAAGTTATTTTTTCTATTAACTTGGAGAGTTATATAAAACCAGATATGTAGCATTTTCCCAAGGGGGTTGTATTGTCTAATGGATTGTGCTTCCAACACTGGTAGGGGAGGTGCAGAAAGATAGGGCTGCAGAGCTCTTAGGTTTGCATCCATGTGGTTTTAGGCCTCAACATTCTAGCAAGCTTGGGAACGAGTTCAGACTATTCACAAATTATGACCCTGAAATGAGATTGGGAGGGTGGGAACTGGAGAAGTAGGAGATTTTCTTGCGGATCTGGTAAGTTGCTGTTATGTGGTTTTGTTACTATGATATAGTATGTGGAATGTCATATTGCCTACTGATGCATTAGAAGTTTGAAAATCCTTTATTTGCAAAGTTTTTTTTTTTGAGTGAAAACTACTATTTTCTCAGTTTTACTTTTTATTTGTTCATCTCACATACAAAACTTTGACCACATATTTGATGCTGAGATTATGGTCATTTGCAGAATGATTATAGATGGAGCCTTTCCTTTTCCAATGAATGGATAAGTTGGAAGCATCAATGTGCTATGGATTCTTCCTGTAATGTTGCAGCCTTATAGGTGCTTATGGCTTAAACATGTCTAATTTTCTTCTTCTTCTTCTTGATCTTCAACCAGAATTTGATTTAAAATGGTATTCCCAGTTATTCTAAAGCAAAATGTTAAAGAGTGTAGAAAATTGTGACTTTTTCAGATATTGTGCAGCATCTCTCTATCCCTTCCCCTCTCTTTGGGCAACTAAGGTTATGACTGAAAATCTTGTATTGTGGCAGGTAACTGAACAATTTGCTAGTTTTTTGACAAGGGTGTTCAGACAAATTTCACAAACATAGAATTTCTATTGAATTGGTATACCCATTTTAGGCCATTATTGTGTTGTGAGCCATGCCATGGGGAATGTCTTTGTTACTGTTGATGTATGGCAAGTTTGATGACAGATTATTTTGCACCATTTGGACTCTAAAAACGGCATTTGCATCGACAAAAAGTGAAGGCAATTTTGTAACTGCATTGAAAAACATAGTATCGATCTTTTGCTTGAACCAACAAAAATATAATTTATTTTAAATTTGCAAACGAATCCACGTTTGGTTTCCTATGTATTAGGTAAAAAATTCATTTGAAATTCTACCAATAGTTACATAAAAGTTGTAGCTCTGCTAGTTTAGGGTTCACTTGCAAATACCAAACGTGTGAAATCAGTTGATATTTCTCCTGTCTCTCTCTACAATCCATTTGCAGATTTGAGAACAAAGGTTATTGCTTTTTTTTCATGGGTTTTTCTTTCTCCCGCTTCTGATTATCGTTTGTTGTTTATATGCTTTCATGTCTTAGCCTAATAACCTGGGACGTGTGAATTTCACATGGCCTTCAACCTCATATTCATATATGGCCAACTAATTTCCCAGGCCTGCTCCAACTTCTATGGTGGATGGAAGTATTTTGTGGCTTCTTCAAGCGTGCTGCTTACGTACGGGTCATGTGAAATGCTGCTACCGTAAGGACTCCATAGCTATTGGAAGCCAAACACCGACTCATTTCAGTCGGATTTGAATATTTATTTTGAAAATTCGGTTACCAATAGGTTTGAGTATATAAAACCGTTTGATATTCAATTTTTAGTTCAATTATCACATATAATTAACCGATTTTGCTTTTAAGCCTAAGATAGCTTATTTGGTTTGTATTAACTGAACACAAACCATTTAATTCTTTTAGATTGATTATTATATTTGATTTCAGATTTGAATACCATAAAATGTATTTAAATAAACTGAGACCGAGCTAATTTGGTTTGATTAAGTGAGTATCTGGCTAAACATTATCAGGCAGTTGGCCTAATGGCAGGTGGGGTGAGGCTTTGATGTTTTAATTTGGTTGACTTCATAATCGGGCATTATATGATTACAAGGCATTTCTAGTGGACGCATTATGGTAATCAAGTTTCTAGTCTAGCATGTGATGGTGGCATGTAATTGTCACAAAAATTATTCTATAATTTCAAAAGATTGAATATGTCTTTGCTTGATGGGAAACTTTGTTTTGTCTTATTTCATATTTCTAATAGCTGTTTTCTTTTGCTCAATATTTCTCTCACGTGACAAATGACAATTTCCAATATTCATATTGAATAATTACATTAACGGTTTATTCCGCAAAATTAGCTGCTTTGATAGCTATTAACTATTTGATTAGCTTTTTTACATGTTACGCGAGTTAACTTTTTATAAAATATTATCTTAATATTTTGATTAAAAACTATTTTAAAAGTTACTGTCAAACACAGTCTAAAAACTGTAACAAATACGATATAATAGATGTATATCCATGTTATTCAAAAAGTACATTCATACTATTCAACGTTGTAGTAAATAATTCTTTTTAATTTAAATTTGATTTTCTTTTAAATTACAATATATAAAATTATTAGTACAAAAATAACAAAAATGGCTACTCGTTGCTTCTTTTAAATTATTTTTCTTTTTTGATTGAACTTGTTCATTCCATTAATTAAGTTTTTAAAAGAAAACAAATAATACAACATCATTTGAATTTTTGGGCATCATTAATTTATTTAGTTAAATAATTACTGAATCTTTTATTATTTGAAATTGAAATTTATTGAGCAGTTTTTTTTTTTCCATTTAGTCATAAGTTACTTTCATTAAATAGTTTTTAAAAGAAAACTATTTATGTACCATCATTTAAATTTTTGAATGATTAGGGATAATATTGATGCACATATATACTTTTTAAAGCTTTTGAATAGTTTTCTTTAACCATCTAGTTACAAATTAACTTCATTAAATAAGTTATTAAAAGAAAATAATTTGAATTAGCATGATTTCAATTTTTGAATGAATAAATATAATAATGGTGCACATATATGGTTGTTTACAAGTCTTTTATAGTATTTAGTTACAAATTAATTTCATTGAAAAAGTTATCAAAGAAAACAATTAATATATCATTCAATTTTTAATGAATTTTTTAAATAAATAAGGAATCCTACGTGGCACTATCTAACTTGTCAAATTCGGCATACCAAATTTAAGCAATCCTACTTGTCATTTTCTAAAGATATATATAAATTATAAGCCAATGAGGTTTTAAAAGTCTCAATTTAAAGCGTAAAATTAAGGTTTTTTTTTTAAAAAAAATTGTTCTATTTGATTACATTGCATTGTATTTTATTATAATTATCAAATAAACCCTTAGCTTTAATGCTCATCCATATTAAATTTGAATATCAAAAAAGGGTTTTTAGATCAAGTTGATCTCAATCAAAAGGGTAAATTGGTGTTTTTCATATTTTTATAGTGAAAAATAATAACTATTATTCATATGATAATTTTTCCCTCAGTTAATTTTCTCTCTCCTTCATTTCTAATGCATTCGTTTAAGATTAGGACCAGCAACTAATAATAAAAATATATATGCAAGATTGTATTTATTTGGAATAAATGAATTTCATAAAATTTTATGGAATTTATTTATAAATCCAAATTTTTGTGTTTGATATAAAAAAAATGAAGAATTCAATTTTATAAATTTGAATATAACTAAACCAAATTTTAGGCTAAATCATTAAAAGAATCTCAAACTTTACCGATAGTTTAATTGTACTATAATTCAATTTTTTTCTCCTAATACTTTGAAATTCAACTTTATTTACATAGCATCCTAATTTCAAATTGTATCCGATTTAATAAATAAAATATTATTTTCATTGTACCATACTCTTTTTTTATGGTTAGGTTAACAAAAAAACTCACCGTTTAACAACACCCTAACTAATATTGATTAGAAATTTAAATTTACAAAAGGTTGAGTAAAATAATAAATTTTAGTTAATTATAAATATAGAATATTAGTTTAAGTTTTTGTTTTGCCATTTTTTAAACACGAAATTTTAGTTAGGGTTTATTGAAATTATACTTAAGTTAATCTTGTTAGCCGCTGTTGTTGAAAACAAAAGAAAAAAAAATATAAAAAAAATTAGTTTTTGCTTAATCCCACATCGGGGAGATAAGCAAAGTGAAGGTAGTAATTTGGCTATAAAATGGAAGCAATGTTTAGGTTTTCAGACACACCAAAACACACCAAAAACACTTGAGTGCTTTTTATATTAGGGATTTAGAGTAAGTCTCTTGGATTTTTTAATAAACGAAAATTTTAAGTTAGGGTTTAATTGAAATTATACTTAAGTTATTCTTTTTAGCCGCTGTTGTTGAAAACAAAAGAAAAAAAAAATATAAAAAAAATTAGTTTTTGCTTAAACTCCCAACATCGGGGAGATAAGCAAAAGTGAAGTAGTGATTTGCTATAAAATGGAAGCAAGGTTTAGTTTCCATTACAACACCAAAACTGAAAACAACTCGAATTTTTATTTTCAAAGATTTTCCAAATTAAATTTAATAAACGACAGCTTGGAAATTTATTTAATATTTTAATGCGAACACTGGGAGAAATCGAACAGAAAACCGATTGGGAAAAAGCCGAAAAACCAAAATTGAAAAACTCACAAGATTGGGTCGGAATCGAAACCGGTTCGACCCAAAACAGTCTAGAAAACATCTGCTTTCTTTTCCTTTTATCCTCCAGCGCTGCCACCTCTACTTCTCACCCTCACCACGCCCCACCTCCACTCCACCCAACACAGCCACCGCGTCTCCTCCTCCCTTTCTTCTTTCTTCGTTCTTCTTCTTCTTTTATTTTTCTTTCTTTCTTTCTTTTTCTTTCTTTCTTTCCCTTTCTTCTTCCCTGCAACTGCGTCTGCGTCACTGCCCAGCAACTCCAGCAGCCTCCAGCCAACGGTCAGCCGATCACCACCGCGCGCAGTTGCAGTCCGCACCGCCTCCATCGCGCACAGCACCCGCCTTCGCCGCTCCTTCGCGCGCCCACAGCCAGCGGGCTTCCCACCTGCAGCAGCGCTTCATCCTCAGCCAGATCGCAGCCCACAGCTCCTCGAGTCAATGCGCACCATCCTGCTGTCCATAGATCGCGCCACTTGCTCGCAGTCCTTGATGCGCGTAGGCTCCGATTCTAGCACGCGTAAGCCTTTCCATCTAGGCAAAAATTCAACAAAAAAATTATTACTTTGGGGTATAGAGCCAATTCTTGCTAATTCTCAGAATTTATTTTAGTAATTTGGTCTATTAATTTAACTTAGTAATTTTAGTTAATTAAATTTAATTTTAGTAATCTGGATTTAGTTAATTAATTTAGCAAATTTGATTAGTGAATTAATTTAATTTAGTGTTGATGAGTCGATTTAATAAAAAATATTTGATTAATTAAAATTAAATTCTGTAGTAAATAAAATTGTTGGGAAAATTATGATTATGGAATTAAAGAAAAATTAATATAGTTGTTGTGAGATAAATTGGAGGATGGAGAAAATTAAATGAGGGAGGATGGAAAAATTAATTTGATTGATTTGCCCGATGGCATGGGCTGTGTGATTTGGAGCATATTAAATACATTGTTGATAATTTAACAGGTTGGATAGTTCCAATTTTTAGGGAGATGCTGCCGAAATTTCCCGGTAGAAATAAAAAACACAATTGCAGACCGAAAACAAATAAAATAGAAGTTAGATTAGAAAAATAAAATTTTAGTACAGAAAATAAATAAATATCGAGAATTTATTTACGTAGAAAAATTTAGGAATATAAAATAAAGAATTCTTAGAATGGTAAAAGAAAATTGTTGATAAGAATTAATTTCTTCTTTTGGTGTCGTTTCTTCCTTTCTTTAGATCGCCGGGGTGCGCAGTCCATGGCTCCTCCAAGACAACATCAAGCTAATTAATCGCTCTCTTCACTAAGTGAGAATAGAGTAAATTAATAAGGTGCCATGCAACACTGCGCATTATGCATAACATCTCACATTTTTATAGGTATTTACATATTGTATTTCTCAAATATATTATGTTATGAAATCACTATAATCGTGGATACTTATGCATAATTTGTTTGGCGAATTTAGAATTGAAACTGGGGGATTGTATTATGAATGAGTAGGGAATGATTGGTGTATGGTATTATTTGGGGCTGTGTCATATACTGTGCCTCCCTGTTTGTGTGGAGTTGTAGGATTGAAGTGGTGGTGCGACCTGGTTGTGGAAGGACCGTGTCGACTAAATATGATCCTGCATGAAACTGATGAATTGGAACCGAGTCGGGGCCGGGTAAAATGGAGATCGGCGCCCCCCGTGCTGCAACCTGATGAATTGATTAGAAAAGATGAATGTGTGGATAGCAGGCATGGAAGAAGGGAAGAAGAGGAGGACATGTAAAATAAAAATATTGAGAGGACTGGTCAATGAGGATTAGACCGGG
>NW_023590825.1:2279031-2354031 GCF_014843425.1 Jatropha curcas
AGAGTAAATAGAGAGAGGTTGAGATTTGTTTTGTAAAATGAAATTTGTAAATAAATTATGAGGTATTTATAGATAAAAGTGCCTAAAAATTACATTTTTCTCCAAAAATAATTACCCTTGAATTTACTAGCCGTTAATGTTTAAGACCGTTTATCTATAGACTGTTGAGGTAAGGGGTAATTAAAGAGATTTCATCAATAAATAAAAAAAAAAAAAAAAACCAGGTCTGTTACGTTAGGTTATTACAACAGGCTTAAAACCGTTACCCCACGTTCAAAACCGGCAAGTGTCCCTAACCGGGGATAGACCGTAAGAACCACCCGCCCCCTCCCTCATCCCCCCCACCTCCCCCCCCCCCCCCCCCCCCGCCCCCACCCCCCCCCCCCCACCCCCACCCCCCCCCCCCCCCCCCCCCCCCCCCCACCCACCCCCGCCCCCCCTACCCCACCACCCCCCCCACCTCCCCCCCCGCGCCCCCCAAGCTCCACCCCCCCCGCCCGCCGCCCCCCCCCCGCCCCCCCGCCCCCCCCCCCGCCCCAAACCCCCCCCCCCCTCCCCCGCCCCCCCCCTCCAGGTAAGTCGATCAGGGCCATTGCGTTTTCCGTCCGGTTCCACCGGTGCGTGGTTTCTCTGGAACTCATTAAAAGTTTCTACAATGGCCTAAGCGTCCGGGTTCTGGTTTGCCTAATTTTCTGAACTCCCAAGCCACGTATTTCCGCTTTACGAGGATTTCTCTATCTCGGGTTCCAGTTTACGGGTTATTCCGAGCCGGTAATACGAACCGACAGTGAGCTTCCGGTGTCCCGAACCGTAATATGGCCATGCCTATGGTGTTTCTCCCATCCTT
Source organism: Jatropha curcas (assembly GCF_014843425.1). The sequence continues at coordinate 2,279,879 of NW_023590825.1, forward strand.
TTGTAACTCAAATTAAAAAAAAAAAAAAAACATCATGATGGAAAGTTAAAACTCCCTAAACTACACCCAAAATAGCTAAATTGAAGTGTGCCGATTTCATCTCGCGAACTCGGATAAAACAAAAATAATAAATAATAAAGCATATCTTTACCCTCCGTAAAACTTCAATTAAAAATTCAATATATTAACTTTTTGGGCTGATTTTTTTTTTATTAAGCAAGTTCAATTATTTTTTATTAATGATTTGATTGTTCAAGAAAACTTAAACAATACCAAGAGCCTACACAAAAGCCATCCAGATCTCTCCTAATATACACCTAATCCTAATAACTTTGGCATTGTTTAAGTAATAAAAAATCTAAACGAAAATACTTACAGATACTTCCATAACAATGCAGAAGAAAGAGTAACCTAGCCACTCTTCTTTGAAGTTAAATTCACGTAACAAAAAGGTATACGGCGGCGTATCAATCCATTTAGCAAACAAAGATTTGTGAACAGGATTTACCAAGAACCATGACCAGAAGTATGATGAACACTAGAAAAGGATTCCATAAAGCCAATCATTAATAGCATCATAAGGGATAGAAGGGAAGCTTGCTTGTCAACATATTAAAGCTACGCCAAATCTTGATTGATTTCAAATAACTCAACAAATTATATCACATTCCTGCATTGAAAAATACTCTTTGGTATTTTCTTTTGATCCATAATTGACGACAAAGTGGGGAAGGTCTATAAGAAAAATTAAGGAAAACCAGGAGCAAATTCCGTCCAGCCATACATAAGGATTGAATATGGTATAATCCACGAACATGGCAAAACAAGCCTTGCCACGCCCCATCCAAACTTGAATGAATCTTTACTTTTAAATTGGTCATTAACCTTTAAACCTAATAAATTATATATATAATTTTTTGAAAGAGTAGTGAAATTATATTATTGAATATCTTATAATTTGTAGAAAGTCACACGTTATGTAATATAGTAAGTGGTTGACATAAATTTTTAATGATTAGGATCTATGTTTAACAATGTGTAAGAAGTTTTGCATCTAGCACAAAACAAACTATAATGCATATAGTCTCTAACAATTAGTAGCAAACTACTAAAATAGAATAGATTTTCGATATTATTTAATTATCTAATATAGACTGTTAAATATATCTATATATGTTTATTAAGTTGGAAGATATATGTCCGCAACGACACTGAATATAAGTTTATGAAGTTATATGAAGATTATAGTTGAATAATGGGGTAAAAGTTGATTATAGTCTGTGCTAAAAGTCAAATGATAGTTCAACGCACAATTCAGTACACCCTCCAATTCTAAATTTATATGAGCAAAAGCTTGACAAACTTAAGATAGCAGGGCGCACATCTTTGGCACGCGGCGCTCCAATGTTTTCACGTTTAAGGGGGGCAGCTGGTTAGGAGTCAGTTTAGGTGGAAGGTGTGTGTAGAGAGAGCGTGGTAGAGGTAGGTGAGTGGAATGGTATGTAGTGGTTGTGTTGGAGTTGAGAAACTTTATTCCGCAAATGATTATCTAGGGTTGTACGTATTTAATTATTATATTTTACATTTGCAAAAATGACAATCCTTAGACACATATGTTAACATAGAGTTTTTTTACGAAAATAATGAATATCTATCAATCATTTTCTTAATATCTGATAGAAAAGCACCAAATGTTGCAACATAAGGCGGAAAGGAGTAATGTCCTGGCTCACTTATCCACATGATAACTGATTATCATTTAAATATTCAAATGACTTAAATATTAACTTTTTTTAGCTTTCCTTGTTGTTTTAATTACTTCATTTTTCATAACAATATAAAGTGACAGTGATAAAGCTAATTGTCAGCTATGACTAACCAGTAGGATCTCCTCAGATCGGGTCAGATTCTTATGTTAGCTTATAATAGATAAGATTGTGGTTCGTCTTTAATTAGGCAGAGCTTTGCTTGTGAATGCATGGTATACATGTCAACTCCTGTTCGACATCAATGAGGATGGACGATTAATTATTCTATGGATACTATAATATGTCCAAATGTCACTTGTCCGCATGCTTCCCAGATACAAGAGGAGATCAAGATTAACTTCAAAATTAGCAATTGTTGAATTTAGTTATTCGGAGTTGAAGTTGTGTAGTATGTTGAATGTGTAGAATCCGAGGGCAGTGAAGTTGTTGGTTAATCCGCTCGACGTTGTTCGACATAAATTACTCACGGTGCCACTTCGGTAATAATGTCTACTCTCTTTTTCTATTAATCAGATTACTAATTTGGCATTTTTGCCTAGTAGAGATCGTGTTTAATGAGATATCTAAATATGATTTTTCAAGATATTTCACCCTCAAATCAATTATGAGAGTTGTACGAGGAGATTGCATTATGCCCAAGTCCGCGTTGTATATCTGTTATATACTATTCTATGGGTCTGTTCGTACTGAGATATTTAAACTGTTTTATTGTTTAACGCTGTTTTGAAGTAAATTTCTCATAAAAGAGATACGCTCTACAATAGAAATGTGACCACACAATATATAGATGGTGTTTAATAGTTTTTAATATAATAAATTATTGCCTTACAAATTCTCATGTCATAAAGTTAATGTCAAATCACATATTAACCCTAGAACGACTATAAAAATAGTGTTAATAAAATGCATAGCCATTTTTTTGGATATTCTCCAACGAGGTGTACTTGACAGTGTGTCCGATTTTAGACGGTAGTCATGAATAAAACACTGAACTAAATCTCCCCATGTTCACACACCTTAGAAGCAGAGGAGTTTGGCATGCGGGAAATTGTGGCATTGGCGGAGTATTAAACCTACTGGACATAAACGACCATAGTAAATAATCAATCCCAGCTAAAGTAATACTTTATTAATCTTTGAAGCTATTTACCGTTGAATTAATAGTGTAATTACCGTGCGGAATAAGAACAGAGATAATGTGATTCAGCGTAATTACTGCACCTTTTTCTAAACGAATTTAAATATCATAATCAACAGATTTTTAGTAATTACTATTTAGAAATTATAATTTAATTAGTATTTATTTTTTTTTATTACATGGGAGAACTCAATGGTGCGCGGAGAAGCAAATTATCTCACTATTGTATCGCAGGTTGTTTGACCTACACTATGCAGCAGGTGTTACCACCACGTCCTTTAATAACATTCTATCAACAACGCGAATTAGGCACGATAACCATTTGTAGAGTGGTAGAGGACTTAAAACATCGAGACCCTCGTCACTTACCTTCACAATCTTCTATCGTAAGAGGTAAGAAAAGGCATCTATATACACAATATAAATATAAATTTACAAGTTGATTAGATAATATAATCTTATTAAAATTTATTTATTTCTAATAAATAACATATCGAAGATTAAATCTAAAGTCCATTATTGACATTTATTATAAGTATTTTTAATATCTTTTTTTTAGTAATTTATTTTTTTACTGCTTTTGTAATAATTTGATTGGATAGATAAATTTTTAAACATATAAAAATATTTTAGAAATAGAATTAATCACGCGGTTTATATAGATTAATTGAGCCAATTGACAATACAAATATTTAAATCCGTTATATATCACATGAATTCTCATAGTATAAATTTTCTTTTAAAATTATACAATTTATAATAAAATAATTAATTTTTATTAATTTAAGTTAACATTTATTTGTGTTGAAATTTGCAACCAAGAAGAAGATAGAGAAATCATGAAGACTTATGGATCACATATTCATTAAGGTGACGAATATTGATTTGTCTTAGGTATGATTTGCTTTTGTAATTATCAAATTTATTATGCTTGGCTTGCGTCATTTTTTTTTTTGTCTAATGCAACATTAGAAATTCTTGTTAAATATAGCCTTTTTTCCGGTCGAAGATGGAAAATGATTTTTGAGATTTCAAATTTGGTAATTTTTTTTTAAATTGTTAATTTGTTTGTGTGGTTATGTGTTAAACAGTTCTAAAAGAGTTTTTTCTATTAATAACTATTTTTAATTTTTTATTTTCTTTTTGGTTATTGAATCAATTTGTAATCTATTATGCAACTTTGATTTAGAAGGGTTTTGTATCTCCCTTGCAAGAGACCTTTGATGATGTAACACATTTTTAATATTTCTTGATATTTTTAGCTTTTAGCATACTAAATCTAATTTGACCTTGAAAGGAGAATATTATTTAGGGGATATGGGAAAAAACTATAATTATAATATGTTTCTTGTTTGGTATCACTTTTGGGAGAGTTTCAACGATCTGTATTCATTGTGCGCATATATCATATTTTCTAATGTTACTAGCTAAGTAAATATCGCCTCTATATACCAAAATTGAATTATCACTATCATTCTAACTCATATTATTTTAAACAATTCAGTCTTCACCTTTCATTTTTTTTTCTTTTACCTGTGAGCACTGTAAAAAAATATTTTTTTTATTTTTTTTGGTACAATTGAGTAATAATTCTTCGATATTGCGATACATTATTGGAGGTTAAAGGGATGGACATACTATTAAGGTCTTTTCAAGAATTATGGCATTAATAAATTAGAGGGCTGAAGGATAGGTATACAGATACGAGTTTGAACATTTATTTTGGGAAATCATTTTACTGATGCAAAATAGAAAAAAATAAGTTATACTAAATAAGTTAGTTATTACTTAGCAGGCTTTAGGACAAAGTAGGTAATCATGACATTAATTCTCCCAGCTGATATATATTCTAATTATATAGTTAAAGATTTATTAACTTTAAATATTATAATAAATAAAATAAATTTAAATCGACTATAGACTATAATAAATACGAGTACAACAAAGTCATATAAGACTAGTAAATAAATAAATAAGTATAAAATTTATTATTAATTTATCTCAAAACTTCAAGATGTCATTAAATTTATAAAAATCCTACTCCTAGACTGTGTACGGATGAAATTAAAATTCAGCCTGATATAATATTTTATAATTGCGTAACTATGCAAATAATTTTAGATAAAATTAAAATTGAACTTGTCACATCTTCATAGATTTTGAGTATATATCAAGTTTTAGTATCCATAGCAAAGACTTGTCATACAGGTTTTTACAAAAGAATACCGTCACCCTAGTTAATTGAGTAGTAGTAGTAAGGTAAGGTTGTGGATAATGGAGGAGTGTGCGTCCTGAAGTGTGAAGTCAAATATCTTTCTCATTCTTAGAGTATCACTAATGAGTCTAAACAGATACAGATGTCAAATTTTAAAATAGAATGTGTCGAAGAAGAGCCCTCAGTGATCCACAAGCCTTCAAGTTTGGCAAGTTCATAGTGCCTCTAGTCACTACTTCTTTAACACTGTTTATTATCAAATTTGCAATAACTATTCAATTATTTCAGAACAACCAAATAATATTCAAAAAGAATGGTGTGACTTAAAAAAAAAATAAATCTCACATCTATAAGGTAAATTTACTACAAGTCTGACAGGAATTGTTGGCCTAAAGGGTTGAGTTTTTGAAAAATCTTGAAGCTTGTAAGAGAAGACTTCAGAAGTCCATGATAGAGCGAAACAGCAACTCCTATTTCTATTGTTACATCACCAAAAACTCCATAAAAACGAACAGCCTTCTTTCTTCCACATTGAAACACATCAATTCTAAGAACCCAAGTGAGAAGAAAATTTTAATTCATAAACTAATAAAGTTAAATATCCAGAACATTATAGCTAATAGTTTCACATGGTCCGACGTTGGAAACACTAATACTACGGGCAATGATGAAGCTAGGGGGGTCTAGAGGTGGCCCCTTACTCCCCTAAACAATTTTTGTTTTTTATAAAAGAATTTAATCTATAAATATTAAAAATCTTTTATTATTAGCCTGTTAAAATATGTAAATTTTTCAATTTTTGCTTTCTTACCTCTTGACAATGTATTTTTAGCCCACTTAATTTTAATTCTGGCTCCACCTAATGAGACGCTTACGAGCATTCAAAAAGTATTAAAATCTTAAGATAATGTATTGAGCTAATTTTTATGTGTTTACTTAGTGGTTTAAGTGAGACATTACATAACCTCAAAAATATTAAATTAAAATTTTCAAATTTTTAGCTTAATAACAAAGCATGAGAAGTTTTACCCACTAGATATGTTCTAATTTGAACCTGCATGAATGCTCTGTTTTGCATATTGCACAATTGTTGATTGGCAATTATGAATCTTCCTCAGGTTTTATTGCTTGTCGGAGTCGCTATTCGATATCCTTTCAGTTCTACCTACAAAAGAATGCCTTCAAGTACATTATGCAATCATACATGTTCTTAAAGCTTATGTTAACGTGCATTGTTGCAGGTCGTTATCCATCCATATACATATATTCACTAGAAAGAAAGTCCATAATCCCATTGGAGGCCTTATCCATATCTACAACATTTCCAAATACAGCCAACATTAACATATATAATATTAATTTTTTAAATAGAAAACAAGGGAAGGCTTCAGGTACTATTACACCTCTCGACTGTCATTTTTTGTCTTTCAATAACTATAGAAATTGTGCAGATTACGTACCTTAGTTTATGTTAGAAGAAACTAAGGATCGCATGCTACAGCTGATCTCCTTCATACCCCTACCGCCTTCCTTTTTCGTGGAATCCGAGATCAAGTATCTGATCGATCATTTTTTTGTTTTCCTATTCATGGTTCGTCGTCGTCGTGGTATTGAAATCTGAGAAATCTTCCCACCATCATTATCTTACTTCTTCTTACTTGCTACTACCCATGAGCGACTCATCAAAGTTTTTTGGCATTGGTAATACTAAGGGAAACAACTAAATTATAGTTTTTGATGACTAGGCGCCGTTTGCAACTAATGGTAACACTGGCAACCAACCAATATCAAACACATCTTGTGGTTTGGAATTTAAAAGTGGATGACCCACCAACAAGCCATTGATAAGATCACAGTCAAACCAGTAACTTGATCTTCATTCTCTCCTCGATCCAAATCGATGAATTTGATCGAAGTTAGCTTCATCAATGAAATCCATGCAATTTCAATCATTATTGACTTTGCAACTAAAGGGGATTTCTAATTCCTTGATGCACACGCATTAAAATCCATATGCCATATCTCTATTTATTGAACCAAGTAGAAAATATTATTAGAAAGATGATAGATGATTAAGGGTGTCGACAGGATTTATAAATTAGGTGTGAAAAGGGAATCAAATTGGAAAGTTCTTTTTGGACATTGGGGACTGTTAGTTGTTTATTTTTAGTAAGAATTGCTAAAATAACAAGACGCCAGAAGCAATTTTTTTAAATCATAGTTACGCGTTTCATTAGTATTCCAACAACTTAGAAATCGTAGATTTCTTTGGAATAAGAGATATAGAGTTTGTAATGTCATATAAGAAATGGGGTCTTCTGATATGCGTAAATAATATTTTACCTTAGTCAGAAACTCAGCCTAATTATCACATATTTCTAAGGAGCAAATGTGCAAAGGAATATCAGATCGGAGCTTTATGACGTAATACCCTTCTCGTCCAATAATCAACTTACTCTCTCATAAATTTATCTCGAGCATTTCTCCTTTCTTTATAATCAGGTAGGCTGTAATCATTAACCTCAACAGTCTTATTTCATAAATTAAAAAATGAAATCAATCGTTAGGCGGTTATTTTCACACATTGAATTCGCACTACACTTCAGTTATCACAAATTATATTTTAGTTTTTCATTTATAATAAATATATATTCTTTTAAATGATAGATTTAATATTATGTTTTAAGTTTACAATTTATATTTGATTTTTTGACGAGAAGTATAAATGGTTAGATTCACGGAGTTGCTAATTTAAAAATCATAGATTTTAAATATAAAGCTGCTAATTATAAAATTAATTTCAAGAATCAATTAGACGAAAATTTAGTTTTCGTAATTCGAAAAAAAAAAGAAAAAGAAAAAAGAATACTAAACAATAAGTCAAGGTTCTGATGTTGAATGGCAAGGATGCCTGACGCTGATCGTAAGGTTTCTAAGAAACAATGGAGTAATACCTAACTAGAATTCATAATAAGTGTTGCTTTCAGCTATAATCAACAAATAACCACTCAAACAATTCTATTCCAGTTAATTGACCAAGAAAATGCAATCCACCGCTCAATGTGCTGAATTCGTCTCCTTACCTTATTGAATATATTCAAAGAAAGGAAAAAAAACAATAACGAATCCAATTAAAGAAAATCAAACAGTTACTATTGCCTCAAATCAGTTAAAAAATTAATCTTACTACTTATGAAAATTGAGTACTTTTCTTTTTGTTAAAATTTATTTTAGAACGGAAAATCTAATAGTTAGATATAAATAATATCTTTTAATTTGTAAAAAAATTAGCAAACTCTCTATTTCATTATAATAGTAAGTTCCACTTTTTATTATAATTAAAATATTAATAATTCGTTGATTATAATGAATTAATATAATAAGAATTATAATTTCTTAAAAAAATTTCAGATAAATCAAATTGCAAAATGAATTTATCCTCAAACTTATTATTTGATTACAACTCAATTAAAATATATAATATACTGATTAAACAAACACTTGTTGCATTTCCACCCTAATAATAAAATTTGTTTTGTTTCCCCGCCTTGTAATTAATTAAAAAATTATTGTTATTAGATTTTAAAATAATTATTAAATATATTATTTTACTCAAACTTGGAACATTTTATACTATAAGGCGTGAGAAAGATAATCGCACAGTCATATTTTAATTAGGATTTGTTTCTTTTTTTTTTAAATATAGATAGTATATATTATTTTTATATTAGAAGATGTTTATAACTTACTAATACTTTGGAATTTTTGATGTAATGAAATGGACATCTAACTTGTACAATTTGAATAAACTAATATTTATAATATATTATCACAAGTCACAATTGACATACAGTTAATTTAATTGATTTAGGCCGAAGTGGTGACACAAAAGGAAGCATTGCAAAGAAAAAATAGGGCAGTCCAATTTGATAGAGCGCAAGCACGTGTCGCTATAACTGGGGCCACGTCCCATTGCTGAAATTTAATAATAGTGTTTGTTTTGTTTTTTTGTTTTTTGTTTTTGTAAGAACAGTAATTCAAGGAAAATTAGCAATGAATTGACTATTGTTTTTTCTTCAAATAATGAGCAATCAAAAGTTTGCAAATTATTAGTTTGTGTCCCCATTTACGCCAATTACAAATTATAAAGAAATGACACCAATATATTCTTATACATTTTAAGACAGCATTGAAATAGAGTTTACAAATCACGTTGAAATGATAGAGGAGGAGAATATCAATCTGTCCAATTAGCATACAAATATTTATACCATTTAATTTGAATAAATTCAATATCTAAACTTAAATTTAAATATAATAAATTTTAAATAAATGTTACACATAAGTTACTTCTATATATAAGTTATACTAAATAAATATAGGAGTCTAAGTCCTGTAATATCCATAACTTCTTCAAACTATAATATAAACAAATGTAAGCCACAAAATAAACAATTTCTAAAAAGCTGAGTTAGCATTATTCTTAAAAAAAAAAAAACAAAAAAAAAAAAAGCAGAGGCTTAGTAAGCATTGAATGGCCAGCTAGAGTCCACCACGCGCATTTGCCACTAGACCACATATAATAAGTTAAATGTCATCCTAAATTAGTAAAATACACAATAATTAATTTCATATGTTGAAACCAATTATTAAATCCATTGCTATGAGATTGATGCATAAATAAATACAAACATATTGACAGCATGGAATATGACTTCGACTACCAGCTATTAAAATATACGTACATCGATATTACATGCATTTTCGGGCATAAATTTCAGATGAGTGTAATGTCATACATACCCAACTTGTGGTTTTTTTTTTTTTTGTTTTTTTTTTTTTTTTGGTAAAATCTCCACTACTTCAAGAACCATTGAGAATTTAGTCCTAGATTAAGAGTGTATAAGTCGAGTTGGCTAACAAGCATTAGAAGCATCGATTCGAGAAAATTTTTTAGAAAATGTTACTGAACTCAAATTGAATTCAAAACTTTGGATTTTAATGATAATTATCAGCTGAAACGTAATTTATATTATTAACCTTGATTAAGCTTATTATATAACATATAAGGTAATTATGTATTTAAAAGAAAAGTTTTTCAAGAATTGAGCCATCTCAAATTTAGAAATTGTTCAGTTGAAGACCTTGAGTAATCTAATCTGAGCTAGTGAGCTTAAATTCGCTGCGAAGGCTCAGTACGTATGTTATTGAGCCGAGCTAAAGTTTCTAGTAGAATGCATAAATCTCAATTGCGGTATTGGCTTCACCTCGTTTAACAACGCTGGTCTAGTAAAATCACAATCAAACTATATGTCTGATTCATAATTTTATAAGTATAAAAATGAAAAATGTCGATTAACGAATGCCGGCTCCATTAAATATGAATAGCACATGGTGGCAGCACGAAGTGCAGTTAGTGAATAAATTCTTAATACTAACTAACATGAACTACCAAATTGATTAATAATATTAACCACCTCAATTTTGCAAACTAAACTAATAGAGATAGTTGAAAACATGCCGGGGTAACTTATTTTTTTTATATATAATAGGGAAAAATTCAATGATGGAGGAATAAAATATGATTCTGCTAGTGTCTAACAATACTATTGAATGTGGGTGGAATTCAGAGATTATTCTAAAAGATTGTGCGAGGTCTCCAATTGAGTAAATTGATATGAAAATCGATATCTGGACTATCTTAACGAGAGTTTTGTAGGCCCGAGAGGAAAAGGCAGGAGCTTCAAGCAAAGGTCAGATGAATTTATGAAAAAGTGAGCAGAGCGATGAAGATGCTGTGTTGGTTAACTTCGTCGAGCAGATTGTTATTATATTTGCTAAGAGATTCAACGGGTTGTCGATCTTTCTTTTAATCAATGTGGCTGATCTTCTTGGCTAGACAGCCGGACATTAACGAAAAATCTTAAGCTGGAACTGTTGGAAGGATAAGAACAAGCCTTTCGAAGAAGACTCATGCTCTTAAGGATCTTTCCAAATTTATATACTTGAGATCAATTTTCTATGGAAACTCATAAGGCTCACTCTCATTTGGAAATCATGAAGATATTATATTGGAGTAGTTGTCGACAATTGGTTTTTGGGTATAGGAACACAAAATTAAGAAGTAGAATGGAGGTTTGGAGCCATGTATGAGATCATTGGGATCATCCAGTTTTAGGAGGATCAGCGTGGTTCGACTACCTAAACAAATAAAATATGACAGCTATGTCAAATTATAGCGGATACAATGAATTAGGAATGGACCTGGTTTTGATTAGGATACAAAAAATCGAATAGGCGGCAGGAGTTTCCTGAACAATGATTAAATATTAGAACCTGTTTACAATACATGTTTAGCAATTAGAAAATAATTCTTTATTTTTTAAAATAAAAAGTAAAAAATTACTAATATTATGTTGAGCGTTAATTAAAAAATTATAATATATAATATAAAATTATATTATAGCCCTTAATCTAATAAATAAAAAAGGCGTATACTATATAATTTATTCTTTTAATACAACTAATTAATGTTTAGAAAATATTTTTTGAATATTTATTGAATAAATAGATGGTGGCTGACTAAATAGCTACGAGGTCCATGAGTCTGAAATCCAATCCAAACGCCTGTAGTTATGGTAGTAAATACATCTAAACCTGTCCGCAAACTCATAATTATTCATCTCAAACCTGTTAAAAATCGAATAGATTTAGATCGGTTAAAATTTGTCATCAGCTAAATTGCCAAGCTTGATGTTGTGGAGGTTGTGCGGCTGAATTAGAAAAACCTAGTTTTTCAACTGTGTTTTTCTCCAATATGGAACGAAAAATCAGTTCATAAGACGCTTGAAAATGACGCTTTTCTTCTGATTTCTGAGGGCTTATGCATCGTGGTAGATTTGGAGGACTAAGGTTTTTGGTGGGTTGAAAGGAAACTTGGGTTGGCTGACTGCCTCTGGTTTGGTTTACAGCCTGAGGTGGATTCATTAAATTTAGTTTTGAGGATTATTAATTTATTTTTTGGACTAAAAATTGACATTTCTTTATTTTTAAAGTTTTCTGATATTTTATTTATTTTAAATTTAAATTTTCTGACGCTTATCAAAAGAACGAACCAAAAAATCAACTACAATATAATGGGCCGGGTCCCCATTCCAGAAATTATTTGCTGCTAAAAAAAGCGTGAACATGTTAATATAAATTTAAATTAAAAATGAAATTTACGCATAATAAAATATAGGATAATTAAAGTTTCTCCGAAGTCCGAAGGCTGAGTCTGAAAACATTAGTTAAATACTGTGTATTGAAAAACTTTATCAGACGTTTCATTAATGTGGCTGTTCAAATAAGATTATTTATGATATTTTATCAAAAGGTTGTTATTTTCTAATTGTTCTTTCTTTTGGTTTATAAAAAAAAAGTTTTTTCAATAACAGTTAAAAAAAAAGGAGAACATCATAAAGGAAACTCTATAAAAGACCCATTTCTTACAAAAGAAATCTATGAATCCAATCCATTAATATTTTTTATTTGAACAGAAGTTTGTTAACGTAGCAATCATATTTACAAATATTACAAAATATTCAAGGGCAAGAGAATTGTTTCCCTTTCAAAAGAAGATGGTTAGTCCAATTTTAGAACAATATTTTCTTGTTTTTTCTTCAGGTTATTGCTTTTTTTATCTATACACAGAGCCAAGCAATAATAAATAAACTTTTAAAAAAAAAAAAATACACATATAATTGAAGGAGAAGCCACTGCATTATATCTCCCACAAAGGCTAGACATTTCCCTTCAAAATTTGTTCCACCAGATATAGATAGCAGATTCAATCTCACTCAAAGAAGTTTGTTTCTTCTTTGCGAAATCCACGCATCTTGAACAATTCAATAAATATCAAAGAGCTGAAAATGATAGATGAATATGGTATAAATTGGAATGCCATTGTTTTGATACTGTTATAGTACAGTCTCTCAACAATCTCAGCCCATCCCCCCAGGAAAAAAATTGGGGAAGCAATGAAAAAAGGGGGAAAAAAAAAAAGAAAAAAAAAAAAAAATGTTGCATCATCGGTTCTGTCTCGTATTGTAATGACTTGCAGCTTAGGCATTGTGGTAAGTGCTCACAACAAGTGAAATATTGGGACTTGAGAGTTTTGTGCCTGCAATCAATTGCCACTAGAATACCATAACCTGTTTAATTTAGACACAATGGCTCATTTATGGTGAATATTATATATCGACTACCAGCTAATTATTGAATCGATGGATTTTGTGTTAAGCTTGAGTTTAATTAACCATCTTGTTTCGATATATTTCAGGCATTGGAGTTTGCAAGCGATCTGGCATTGGAAGTTGAAGCAATAGGGTTATTGAAAACAAGCAACGAAAAAAATAAAAAAAACATGAATAATGCAGTATAGAAATAATAAATTACCTCTTGGATCCAGTTTTCCTCCACAAATTTTGGACATGTTGCAATATAGATTTTTGAAGCATAACTGGGCAATGAGTTACCTGCAAAATTTTTGAGTTTATTAAAATGAACATCCGAAAAAAAAAAAAAAAACATGAATATGCAGTATAAAATATAAATTACCTCTTGATCCAGTTTTCTCCACAATTTGGACATGTTGCATATAGATTTTGAGCAAACTGGGCATGAGTACCTGCAAAATTTTTGAGTTATTCATGAACCATCCCATTGGCTGACTTTTGACAAATGAGGCAAAATAAAATAATAATAATAAAAAAAAAGCAACATAAAAAAATGGAACTTAAAGCTAAAATCCCATAAACCGGAAATTTCTTTTGTGTACAGCGCTTACCGGCAATGTTGCTCCATCTCTCTCACACATTCCAAATGTATCGTATGCCCACATGGTAACACAGTAATATCTTTCATAGTGTCAAACAGAAACTGCACATTGGAGAAGAGATCATTAAGCATCAAACAGCTAATTTTTTCAATAAATCAAAATTGTATTCTGTTAATGCTTTTATTTACCTCAAAACAAACAGGACAATTGTGGTGCATTGCTCTTTCCACACAACGGTGAGCATCTTTCATTAACTTCGAATAGCAACATCCTGAACAGAAATTGTAAAATCACTCCAAATATTCAAGAGGGGGAAAAAAAAAGAGTATAAGATTCCAATGAACCAGTTGGCTCATATCCCACTTACCGCATTTTTCACAATGGAAAAAATTGTCCTTGCCACCAGTTCTGTGGAAAGCCAATTCAAAGAAAATGGTTAAGTTCAAAGGTTCAGCAGTTTAGGGATTGCATTCACAAGGACAGGACATTACTTCAATGATTAGAATAGTAAGCATACAACTGTATAGAAGAAAGAAAAAACAGCTGAAAGTAGATAACATAACAGAAAACATATATCTGAGAGTCTTGCCTGCAAATTCCACATTCATCACAATGGTATTGATTCTTGGCTACCTGAAGCACCAATCAGTTTGATTATCAGTAAAACTTTCCAACTTGGCAAGCCATAACCCAAAAACATAACCATTGAGAAATAAGGAAGAAAATTACATCATCGTCAAAGAATTTGCACTTTGCACAGAAATATTTGCCCATGCAAACCCCACAGTTAACGCAATTCCGTTGAACCTGATTCAATAGAAAACAAGAATATTAAAGAACTCAAAATACAATTATCAATAGTCGTGATACAATTTTTATGTTATGACACTCACATCTTGTTCTGTGCCACAGAGGGAGCAAATGACCTGAAAATTTTATACAATTAGAGAAGTAAATCAATTAACAATACTGAATGCCGAAAATGACCAAAAGAGAACTATATGACCTTCAAATTAGACCTGACCCCAAACATATGCACATCAACTCAATAAAACATCTTGTGAGTTTTGCAGATATTGAAAAAGAATGTGATGCTTTTTATCACAAAATGTTGAACTTTTGCGTGAAATGTTTCTCAAAAAGGCCTAACAGGACATCTGCTTGTTTTGTCTCCAGTATTCCAAAATATTATCCAATTTACTTTCCCTATAGAATTGTGTACTTAAATAAAGAGACAGGCAAGATTCTTGAGACCACCAATCACAAAAGCACATTAACTTGAGAGATGAAATGCACGTGCAAATAGGAAATACCTCAAACGTGGAAGATTCAATTCACAACCACAAGACCAATACTTTTTTTTTGATCTTTTCATACTTTGATTTTGCAAATGGCTAAAAAATGAGTACCAACGGTTTATTATAGTTTATTATCTTCTTTCAAATCACAATCATCAAGATTATCCACCACAGTCTCACTTGAATACATATTTTTAAAAAATCCAAACAATTTCTATATTAATAATAGGAGAAAAAAAAAACGGATATTAGAACTTATTAACTGAAATAGAAAGGGAGAGACCTTTGTAACTTCATGGCGAGGAATATCATGACGATCAAGAGGATTAGTTTCCAATGCATTCTGTTAAGTACAAAAAGAAAAATCAGTTTTTTAAAACAGAAAAATATTCATCAATTAAGCAACTGAAGAATATTTATTTTGGGAAACCCTTCCAAAAATAGTAGAAGAAGACAAATATCATAATTTATTGTACCTTAGCTTCATTATGGCAATGCCTGCAATCAAAGATCTCATTACAACAAGGTGCTCTAATCTTGCATCTTCTCCTGTAATGAGAACACCTAAAAAAACCCGCCACAACAACAAAGCCAAAGGACACAGATTCAATTATCTTTAAAAAATCAACAAACATGGACGAAATTGAAAAAAATCTGAAGGCAAATATAAGGCATACCCATAATTCCTAGATCCAATCTCAATTAAAGATTCATTATTATCTACAAACTCTGTCCCCATTCTCTTCAAAATCCAAAATCTTCACCAAAACCCAGATAATAAAGATTTAAAAAACTGAAGCAAAAACCCAAATAGAGATTACAAACCACCACCAAGAAGACAAGTTAAAGAGGTAAAGAGTTTTGAGTATTTATATATGTATAGTTACTGATATTAACAAAAGGGGATGAGTCAGATACACGGAGGAAAATTTCGTCTTACCCGAGAATTAATGGGCAACGTGCTTTTAATGGATTTGGATAAGGAAGCTTTTATCATGAAATCCTAAAAAGGTTTTTTTTTTCTTTTCTTTTTTTTTTTTTTTTCCTTTTTCGTTGGATGAGCTGTTGATGTTGATTCTTCGATTCTCAGAGGCTGCGAGCTAAGACTGAGTTGGCAAATCTAATTCTTGCGTATTACTATAATTACTATTTACTATTACTATGAAGGGCTGAAGCGGGAAACAACCTGCCAAAAAAATAAAAGAAAAAGGGTGCGGGGGAGTGGTGGTGGTGGTGTTGGTGGTGATTGTTGTAAATGACAATCGTGGAGGACAAGATTTTTTTAACGTAACCGTTTTAACTGTAAAGCGGCATATTGGAGAAGGGAGGATAAGGTTTGAGATAAAATATTGGATTTTAAAGGTCACGCACTTGTCGGGCGGTTATATCACACGCTCTTGAAACTTTTATTTTTCCCTAATAGCTTAGAGGCATACGTGATATAAGGTATCTGGGGTACTTAGTATGTTATCATCATAATAATAATAATAATAATAATAATAATAATAATAGATAATCAATTCAAATATGAATGAATTATTTTTTAATTTATTCATACAACTTGGTCAACTAGATGGGGAAAAATTTTTGTTTTCACATCTGAGTTTTGGCTAAAATTTTCGTTTAGACAGATTTAATTCAATCAGTTTATATTTCTATTGAATCGAACTTAATAATATTTTATAATAACAAAAATTTTAAGACTATGTTCAAAATAACCAATAATAAGTTGATTGGATAGTAAACTGTCTTAATTCTCATGAGGGTGAAATATAAATTCGATATTCAGAAAATGTATTTGATAAGAGACCAAAAAACTTCATATTCTACTATCTAAAGAGAGATTATACCTCTTAATTTTACTGTAAAAAAATTATGCTCAAAATGAAAATATAAACCATCTTTATGAAAAAAAATTATAAATATCATGAACTAAAAGAATTAAAACAACAAAATTAATGTTTTATACTTTCTTTTTTCTTTAATCAACATTGGCGCCAATTTTTTTTTGGTAATTTTTAAAGTCAAGAAAGCAATTGAGAGGACCTTTTCTAACTATTTCTATATTTTAAAAGTTGTTGCATATCCTTTTTGAAATGGGATAAAATTATTCTTCCACAAAAGATATGACAAGGATTAGAAAATAAAGGAAAAAAGATTTTTTTTTTAAAAAAAAAGTAATTTTCCTTTTGTGGGGTATCACTAATTTATTATTATAGTTTGAAGAGAAAATTTTTAAAAAATTAAATATTACTTTTTTCTCTTCATATTTTCCTTCTTTTTTAATATGGAAATGACATTTCTTGTTTTTTTAATAAAAAGCTTTGAATATAAATTTATTGTCAATTATTACTATAATTTTTTTTTAAATATTAAAAAAGAAAATTTAAATTTATTATCGGGACATAATCCACCTACCGCTGCACCATCATTTAGCTTATCCTATCACTACACTATCCTTTGGCATCTGTGGATGTTAGTATAAGAATCAGACTAATACTAGTATACTAGTAGACTAGCACAAAGAATAAAATAGAAAGGGAATTCATTGAACCTTCAGAATGGGGAGAATGAGTTTTTTTTTTTTTTTTTTTTTTTTTTTAGGAATCAGACTAATACTAGTATACTAGTAGACTAGCACAAAGAATAAAATAGAAAGGGAATTCATTGAACTCAGAATGGGAGGAATGAGTTTTTTTTTTTTTTTTTTTTTTTTTTTTTTTTTTTTTTTCTTCCGGGGGGAAGGGAGACTCAAGAATGAGCATTACATGCGGGGAAAACGCGTGACAGATAAATATAATCCCGCCAATTGGATTTTCGTTAAACAGCTGCGCCCTTTGGTCTGCCATTCATTTAGAATCTATTTTCCATTAAAAAACTCATTAGAATCTGAGTACTTGCTGACTAGGACGCATCACAACTATCATGACGGCATGACCAATTGTATTGTCTTGTCCGTGTGTGGCCTTGTATATATAAAACGTGGCAGTTTTTAAATGTTTAGAGGTTAGAATCGAAAGTGCAACGGGGAACTTGTGGAGCAGGAGTTCCTGCCTAGTCAGCTTTATCTATTTATTATAGCAACTCCCAATCTCCGATGTGACCATGGCTTTTGGTTTATATGACGTGAGATGTTATCAATGATATAGCTACACGCTATTTGTGAATATTGAATTTAAAAAAAAGCTCTCTAACATATTTTAATTAAAATTGAATTTTAATTAAAATTGAATTTTATGATGATGTGTACTATTTTTTTAAAATTATATCTAATTAAAATAAAAGAAAATAAATTGAGATTGAAAAAATTTTAGCGTGATAGAAGATAGTGGAAAAAGAAAATAAATTAATAGTAAAAAAAAATTAAATAGCTGAGTCACATTATCTGACAGACTTTTTCAAAATAAAAAATGTGGTTCATAGTGTCCACTTTTTTTTAACATCTCACTTTAACAGATTGAATAAACAGTAATATTGAAAAAAATATTATTATTTAACTGATTTGACAATTAGATAACATACAATTCACAATCCTGCTAGAGTTGCTCTTAGTAGGTTTTACTGTGGATGATTAGGACAAGCGGATAAGACTTCAATTGCTACCGATATTTGCAGACGCACTAAACCGATTACTCCACATGTAGGCATGACCACCAGTGTTTTTAAAACAGGACCAGAGACATAACCGGTGTTATTATTGAGTCATGGTTAGATCAAGTCGATTCGAGTCAACTCAGTTGAATCGAATTTTGACTTTTATTTTGAGTTTATGATTATTTAGCAATACTCAAATAAAATTTATCAATACTAAATTAGTATGTTGGCTTATAATTTTATACCACAATTCATAAAACTTTAAAACTAAAAAAATAAAAATATGTTTTTTATTTTTATTTTAATGATTATTATTAATAAAATTAAGAAGTATATTGATGCACAATCTTAGAACAAAACAATAATAATAGTATAATTAAATTGTAAAATTATTTTTACAATCATTATTATATATATTTCAAAAATAATATTCTTAATTATGATATGTTAATTTAATATTAAAATTTCTATTATCATTTTTCAAAGTAATTACTATTTTTTTATTGAATAAATAGAAAAATAAATTTAAAAATAAAATAGTTTACTTTTCATAAATATTAATGTAATTGATATTTAAAAAAATTAAAAATTTATCAATTAACTAATATGATAACTATTGTAAAAAATCTATTGTATTTATTGAAGCCATAAATGAGTTTATTATTTTTTTTTTTAAATTTAGTATGTATCTTTAAAATAGTTTACTTTTCATAAAAATGAAAATAATTAATATTAGTTATATTATTAATATTTAAAAAAATTAAAAATTTATTAATTAACTAAAAAGATAACTATTATAAAAATCTATTGTATTTATTGAAGCCATAAATGAGTTTATTATGTCTTTTTTCCAAAAAAAATTAGTATGTATCTTTTTGTTGATTTTTAAGTTTTTCTAGGAAACTCTACGTACTATTTTAAATTATCTGTACAAGTAGCTAGGTAACTTTATACATATGCATGTGATTGTAATTATTATGGATGGAGACAATTTGGGTAAAAAAAAAAATTAAAAGGCAAAAAAAGTCAAAAACCTGGTTTGATTAGTTCAAACCAACTTTATCCAGTTTTTACACCTGCTGGGTTTATATATAAAACCAGACCGATCGACTTTCAGTTCGCGATTGAATCGATCCGACTGGCCGGTCCGGTCCGATTTGAAAAAAATTGATGACCACAATTCTAGAATTCGATTTTCATTTAAAATTATCGGTTTCGGTTTTAAAGAATATAAAATCAGAATTGAACCGTTTTTAAACAGATTGAAAGATGATTGTAAAATCATCTGTTCCAATTCAGTTCTGATTTAAAACCAGAATTAGAAGTTAAAAAAAGTCACAACATAATTTTTTTTATTCCAAAAAATACTTTCAAATTGCTTTGTAAAAGGAGAAAAATGTCTATTTACTTTATTTGAGAGTTTAAAAAAATAAATATTTTATAATTTGTATGTAAAAAATATACATCATAAAGTGTAAAAGATTTAAATTAAAAATACTTAAATGAGGAGCTATTTTTTTTTTTATTTTTCCCTCTTTTTCCACTTATTTACAAGTTATATTTATGTCAATGAATTTTAAGATGATGGTAGAATTACTGCATTTAATGGTGAAAATTAAAATTAATTTTAACAATCAAAAAATCATGTGATCTTTTTTTTTTTTTCCTTTTTTAACGGTTTCAAACCGAAACCACCGATTTTAATTTTAACTATAAAGAACCGCAATCAAACCTTGAATACCCGATTTCAGTTATAGTTTGAAACCTTGAACCATTGATCACGATTTGATTTTGATTTTAACAAATTCGGTTCTAGAACTGTGATCACGTCTAACTCTAGCATAGAATATCTAAGAAATCAAAAGAGAAAATAATTAATATCAAATAAATTAATATCTAAGAAATGACTATAAATTAGCAGCATGTTCCCTCTACTAGTGCTTTTGAGATGGAAATAATTCAGCCTATGGGTTCTTCTATGAATGTGATTAAGGATCAAAGTTCAGCGTTTGTGTCTGCGGAAGACAATGCTATGGTTTTGGATGAGTCTAAGAAAAGGCCAAGGTGACACGGGCTACTCAATCTACCTCTCCCATTGAAGATTCTGCAGATGCTTCTTTGGTTTAAGTGTTTAACAGTTCAACGGTGGAGCCTATTGAGCAGGCCTGTCGAGCACAATGATTTGCATCAATTGGAACTGCCGAAGCTTGGGCAACCTCCGGCAGTTTGCGCTCTGCGGGAGCTTATTAAGAGTAGTAAGCCTGATGTTTTATTTTTAATTGAAACCTTAATTCACAATAGTAGAATAGAGGAGCTATGAGCTCAGTTTCATTTTGATTGTTGCTTTTCAGTTGATAGGTTGGGTAGGTCTGGTGGACTTGCTATTTTTTGGAATAATAAAGATTTAATTCGTGTTGTTGGCAATTCCCAGAATCATATTGATATGCTAGTTTCTTCTTTTCATAATACATGGAGATTAACTGGTTTTTATTGCTTTCTGGAAACCAATCGCCGTAAAGCATGCTGGAAGTTTCTTACAACTTTGTCTAGACGTTACATGTTGCCATGGACTATTATTGGGGACTTTAATAACTTACTGTCTGTTGAAGACAAATGGGGCGGTGCTGATCCTTCCATGGATCTTATTAACGGGTTCAGGGAGACTATTGATCAACGTGGTTTATTTAATCTGCCTCTTTTTGGGGCTTCGTTCACTTAGTTCAGATGCAGAGATGGGGCTATTATTATGAAGGACAAACTAGACAGGTGCATGGTGACGAAGTCTTGGCAGGATATGTTTCTGGATTCTAAGTTATCGGTTGTGGTTGTTGCTGTCTCTTACCATTGTTTGATCAGGTTGGATGTTCAAGTTAGTCAGTGGAGTGCTTTCAAGAGGAGACTCAGACTTGAGAATGCCTGGTTACTGCAAGATGCATTAGCGTCTGTTGTTGAACATAGCTAGTTGAATTCGGCCTCTTTATCCTTATTGCACCTCTACTAGACTTGTAGTCATTCTCTCCAAGAATGGCCCAAGAGCCTTAATTCTAATTTCTCTGGGTGTATTGAAGAGGTATAGAGTCTTGTTTCTGATGCTCATCTGTTACTGATAATTCAGTTTTGCAGGATCAACATTTATTGTCCGAGTTAAATTTGCTTCTGGCTCAAGAGGAGAGCTATTGGAAACAAAGATCTAATACATTTTGGCTGTAATATGGAGATCAAAACTTGAGGTTTTTCCATGCTCAGGCTTCCTATAGACGGAAGAATAACTGGATCTCTGCTCTTCAAGATGAGACTGGCTGCTGGGTTTCGGACCAAGTTGGGATGAGCTCTATTGTTTGTAATTATTTTTATCAGCTTTTTTCAGAAGGTTCAGGTACTTATGATGATGTGTTGAATACTATTGATCCTAGAATTTCTACTGAGAATAATGATATGTTGTTAGCTCATTTTTTCCCCGAATGAGTTTAAAACAGCTATGTTTCAAATGCACCCTAATAAATCCCAAGCCCTGATGGTTTAAACCGGGCTTTTTTCCAAAAATTCTGGTGCCTTATTGGTAACGACATTGTGCATCAGTGTTGTCAATGGTTGAATAATGGATCTTTTCCGGATTCCCTCAATTATACTACCATTATCCTTATTCCTAAAATTGAGAATCTTGGTTGTCTTAAGGATCTTAGACCCATTTCTCTGAGAAATGTGATTTATACATTGATTTCTAAAGTTCTTTCTAATAGATTGAAATGCCTGATGTTATAAGTGCTTTGTAGTCTGCCTTTGTTCAGGGAAGGCTTATTACTGACGATATTTTAATTGCTTTTGAGGTAATTCACCATATGAAGCGGAAAACTAAGGGTTGTAAGGGTGAGGTAGCTCTAAAAATAGATATTAGCAAGGCTTACGATAGAGTTGAGTGGTCTTTTGAGATTGTTGATGTTGAAAATGGGCTTTTTTGTGAGGCTTGGGTTAAGTTAATTATGTTGTGTGTTACCACTGTCCGTTATCATGTTGCTCTCAATGGGGTGGAAGTCAGGCCTATTATTCCACTCGGGCGTCTTAGACAAGGTGATCTGTTGTCCCCTTATTTGTTTATTATTTGTGCTAAGGTTTTATCTTCTTTGTTGAGGAAGGCTGAGGCTTTTGGGATTATTCATAGTTGCCGAGTTAATAGAAGAGAGCCTCCCGTTTCCCATTTATTGTTCGCTGATGATAACTTCTTCTTTTTTCGGGCTACTGTTCCTGAATGTCAGGCTATCAAGCGAATTTTAGAGGTTTATGTGCAAGCGTCTGGGCAAGCCATTAATCTCCAAAAATCAGGAATTTTTTTTAGTGCTAATGTTGCTAATACTTTATGGACTGTTGTTTTCGACTGTTTGCAGGTTCATAACACTCTTAATCATGGGAGGTATTTGGGACTTCCCTCGTTGATCGATCGAAATAAAAAGCAAATCTTTTCTTACCTCAAAGAAAGGCTTTGGAAGCGTCTTATAGGGTGGCAAAGTAAGTTTCTCTCTCAAGTAAGTAAAGAGAGTCTACTCAAGTCTGCTGCTCAGGCTATCCCGACATACTGCATGAGTGTTTTTTAGCTTCCTATTACCCTTTGTCAAGAGTTAGAACGTATGATGAATTCATTCTTGTGGGGTTCAGGGTCAAGAGATAATAAGGGTATTCATTGGTTGTCTTGGAAAAATATGTGTAGTAGTAAATCTATGGGTGGTTTGGGTTTTAGAAATTTGCAATGCTTTAATTTGGCTATGGCAAGCAGGGTTGGCGAATTTTTTTCAATCCAAGTACTCTTCTTAGTCGCATTTACAAAGCTAACTATTTTCCTAGAGGGAGTTTTTTTTTTTTTATGTTGTGGAAGCTAATAATTCCAGTTTTACTTAGAAGAATCTATTGCAGTCAAGTGATATCCTGAAAAAAGGCATTCAATGGAAGGTGGGTAATTGTATTCTATTAATTCATTTAATGACCCTTGGCTACCTAGAGACAGTAATTATTTTGTTGCTTGCTTGGGAACTAGTGTTTCTAGTACTATGAATGTTTGTGATTTTATTGTTGATTCCAAGTGTTGGGACATTGCTAAACTTCAAGGTTTCCTCCCTTAAGAGGAGGTGAAGTGCATTTTATCTATTCCCTTGAGCTCACTGGAGACTGCAGATATTATTATTTAGCACTTTTCCAAATCCAGTTTGTATATAGTGAAATCAGCTTATTATATTGCTCTTTCTCTAATAAGATTGTTCACTTGATTCTTTCACATCTTAAAGCTACTGTCTTCTCCATTTCGGTCAATGGCATTAGCTATGGCTCATTTCGCCCAACTCGTGGAATTAAACAGGGGGATCTGCTTTCTCCTCTCTTGTTTATTTTGGCTTCGGAAGGTTTTTCAAGGGGTCTTAAGAAGTTGGTGTCTCATGGGAAAATTGCTCCTTACAAGACAACTAGAGGAAGTGATATAATTACTCATCTCGCCTTCGCAGATGATCTCCTCATCTTTATTAATGGGGACGTTAAAAGTGCCAAACAGTTTAAAGAATTCCTGCAGCTTTATCAAAGAGCCTCTGGACAATTGGTTAACCTCAACAAAAGCTCTTCCTACTGTTCTTCGAAAAGAACTTCGGCTTACAAGGATTAAATTCAGTCTATTCTTTCTATCACCGGTAAAGATCTCCCATTCATGTACTTGGGAGCTCCATATATAAAGGAATTAATAGAGCTCAGTATTGTTCTTATCTTCTTTAAAAAATTGATGCTAAACTGCAAGGATGGACAAAAAAATTTCTTTCCATTGGGGGCAGACTGCTACTTATTAAACATGTACTGAATTCAATTCTGATACATACGTTGGGAGCTATGTCTCTACCGAAGAGTATTATTGCTATCCTTGAAAAAAAGTTTGCAGATTTCTTCTGGTCTTCGGACTCTATAACTCACAAATATCATTAGCTGAAATATGACAGATTTTCTTTCCCTGTGGAAGAAGGCGGTCTTGGTCTTTTATCACTATCCTCTCTCCAAGAAGCATATTCTATTAAACTGTGGTGGAGATATTGCGAAGGAAAATCTTTATGGGCAAAGCTGCTACGGAAGAAATATTATAGAAAAGATCAAATGAATTTTAAAATTACTGATTCTTGTACCTGGAAAAGAATTTGTCGGATTCAATCAACAGCTAGTACCTTAATTTCTATCGAGGAAGATGGCCCTCGTTGGATTGATAACAACAGGGAGAACTTCAGTTTAAAATTAACATATGATTTTGTGAGACTAAAGAAATCGGCCACTCTCTCTTACCAATCAACAGCTAGTACGCTAATTTCTATCGAGGGGAGATGGCCATCGTTGGATTGATAACAACAGGGAAACAACAGGGAGAACTTCAGTTTAAAATTAACATCATATGATTTTGTGAGACTAAAGAAATCGGCCACTCTCTCTTACCGTTCGATCTGGCATCCAAATATCCTTGCTAAAATATCAATCTTCACATGGAAAGTCTTGCAAAGGGCTGTACCTCTTCCATCTCGATTACAAAAGATGGGAATCCAGCTTGCTTCTTATTGTCCCTTTTGCTGTTCAGTTGAAGGTTCATTTAATCACATTTTTTTAAGCTGTTCGACAATCCAACTGATCTGAAAATTCTTTCGAGATACATTCTGCACTAAACCGCTAGCATCAACTTCTCTTCGACAGGAACTAATTTCATGGTGGATTCACTATACTCCTAAATCATCACCAGGTATATTTCCCAAATTATTCTCTACTCTATTTGGTCAGCATACTGCTGTCTCACATGGGGCGAAGGGGATGGTTTTCATATTCCCCATTTGCTGGAACAGATTCGTACCATGATCTACAAATGGGGGGTTGCTCACTCTGAATCCAAATTTGCCAAGTTCATTCCTTTATTTCAGGATTACCTTCCTGAATTCTTCGGAAAAAAATTGAAAATTAAGCTGGTATCTTGGATCAAATTAAGCTGGTATCTTGGGTCAAACCACAAGCTGGATTTTACAAGCTCAACGTTGATACTTCATACTCTTCTTCTTCTTCCGCAGGAGGAGCCATAATTCGAGATCATTTAGGTAACCTCATTGCCGCATACTGCTTCCCAATTCATGCCAAAGACTCTGCAGATGCTGAACTTAAATCCTTATTTTTCAGTCTCAGTTGGGTGTCAAAGCTTAAACACCTTCCCCCTTATTGTTAGAGAGTGACTCAAAAACTACCATCGACTTCATCACTTCCTCAACTTCAGCACGGAAAATGCCTCGGATTTGTCATACAGGATCAAGGAATCTTGTCTCGGGATTTCAAGGTCCTTTCTGCCATACTATCGTGAGGCGGGAATCAAACAGCTAATTTCTTGGCTCTGTTCAGCAGATTTGTACTCAATTAATTGTAATTTTTACTACATTTGCTTACTCAATTAATTGTATTTTTACTACATTTGCTTCTTTGCCTCAGTTACTAAAAGGCATTGTTAATTCTGACATTTTGGACTCTCCATATATAAGATATAAATAATTTTTCCCAAAAAAAAAAAAAATATTGCTCTTTCTGTTTTTAAGATGAAGTAGCAATTAATGCAAAAACAGTCAATTGGAAAGCAATAATCATGTTTCCAATCCTCCAAGTTCTATTGCTTCTAATTCTTTTGGGGATTGGAATTTTTTATTAAAAATTTTTTATGGCGAGCTATTCACAACTTTATTCCTACTAAGCTGAATCTCAGAAAAAGGGGCATTGACCTGGATTGTACTTGTCTTATTGGTGGGGATGATGAAGATTTAATGCATGTTATCTTTCGTTGTCCAAATTCAATTACTTAGCCGAATTTTGCAGCTTAGCTTATTACCTTTGGTAGTTTGGAAATCAGCTACTTAGGGATAACAAATTAACGCTGCTAGCTGTCGTGGTTGCTCATGCTCTACGGGAGCTGACCAATTGGCGTGAGTGCTAGAGTTTAGTCCAACGACATACTGGGTCAGGAAGGACAGTTGGATCGGGTGGTGGCCATAGCTAGATCCACCCTGGGACCAAAAGGGTATTCTACACTGTAGATGGGGCTATTCTAGCATCGGAAGGGAAGGTTGCTTCGGGAGCTATTGTCCGCGATTCATCAGGTTAATTTGTTTGTGGCTACTCCTCTTGGACTCTTGGATATTACTCTCTCAAAGTTGTTGAGGCTATTGCTGTCAGGGATGCTCTTAGCTGGCTCAAGCAGGAACAATTATCTCAAGTTGATTCGGAGATGGATTGTAGGGAGGTTTGGCAAAGTTTAGGGTCCCATAACATTCCTAATAATGAGTATGGTAATATTATTCGCGAGTATCAGGTTCTTTTACATGAAGGCATTGGGTTCAAAGCCAAATGGATTCGTCCGCAAGCTAATATGGTGGCTCATTCTTTAGGTCAAGATGCTTTCTCTTTTGCTTGTCCAACTATCTGGAGGGATCCCCCTCGTTTTCTTTATGATATTTTAGTTTCAGATGTTTCTTTACTAGGTTTTTCACTTAGTATTTGTTGTGCGGTGCCCACTCAATGGGACCCACATTTGAAACAAATAAAAAAAAAAAAAAGAAAACGTGGTAGGACCCACACGTAAAAAAAAAAGAAAACGTGGTAGGACCCACACGTAGTGAAAATGGAAAATAAGGATAAGAATTTTCTTCTGGAGTAGGGTGATCCGTTTCGGGGACGCGTAATTAAACGCGTCCACCCTCCTAATCCCGCGATCCCATCCCTCCTAGAAATAGGAGATGGCACCAACGCTTCATAAACACACAGACCAAAAGAGCGAGAGAGTTTTTTTTTTGAGGAATCTTGAGTTTTAGAATTGGGTTTCTAAAAACTCGGGCGAGAAGAATAGTGAGGATAAATTTTGGGAAACACTTTGTGAGTTGCACTATTTTATTACTCTCTTTGTAAAGCCTAACTATTTTTAATTAGTGGAAGAAATTATTCGGTTATTTGTCCCCGTGGCGTAGCCCTAACAGTTAAAGGGTGAAGCCACGTAAATATGCTGTGTCATATTTTTATTTTCCGCTGTGTATTGTTTTCGTCGTAAATCTTTATTGCCGGGACCCAACAAGTGGTATCAGCAACCGAAGGTTCTACCAGATCCGTGAATATAGGTTTAAAAATAAATTATTACCACGACGACGACGAAAATTACCCGAGTCCATTTGCAGTCCGTTCGGGAAAAGCGTTTGCAGAATCGACCTTAGTGATTTGAATAGTAAAATCAAACTTCAAAGTTGATTGGTGAACAGTACTATTGGCGTTTACTGTTGCTGATCCGTTTCAAATAAGCCCAGCACTATTTCACGCATAGTTACTATTCAACAGATACAGTTACTATTCACGCACAGCTACTGATTTAGCGTATTTTACTGTTACTATTCAATTATACCGTCACTATCACGCCTATACTACTATTTACGTATACGGTTTGCTGGTGATAATTATTCTGCACAAGTTAAAAAAATGGACGACAGAACAAACAGGCACAATGGTTAGATCGAACTCAATCAAAACTATGCAGTATGGGAAGATATAATGTTGGAAGATCTTTTTTCTATGCTGTAAGTCTGTTTTGAAACGATTGAGTTGAAAGGGTCACCCCCCCCCCCCCCCCCCCCCCCCCCCCCTGGCCAGCTCTTCAATAAATGAAAGCGATTGGAAGTCAATTAACAGAAAAGCAGTCGCAACTATTAGGCAGTCTGTTGAAATGAGCGTCATAAATCATATCACTCATGAGAAAGATGCCTATTCAATTTGGAAGAAGTTGGAGGACATGTACGAGCGGAAAAATGCCCAGAACAAAGCCTTTTTAATTAAAAAGCTTGTAAATCTAAAGTACAAAGATGGCGAAAGTGCTTCAGATCACTTAGGCAAATTTCAAGAAATAGTGAACCAACTGACGACGTCAAGGATAGTGTTTGACGACCAGGTGCAGGCACTACTTTATATGAGTTCCTTGCCAGACAGTTGGGAAGGACACCTGCACTTGTTACGCTCAGTAATGTGTCGGAGGGGAATCTGACCCTTAAAACCAGTTCAAGGGAAGCATTCTGAATGAAGAAACCAGACGTAAGGAGGAATGCTACGAGTAGCAACTCAGATGCCACTCGTTACAGTTAGCAGAAAAGGAGGGGGAGAAGCAGACCCCCAAATACCCCAAAATCCAGACAAACGTGACAATTTCACGGAGGAAGATCCAAGTTCGAAGAAAAGGTTCACTTGCTATCATTTGTGCAAACCGGTCCACATCCAAAGGCATTGTAGAAAGTGAAGAAGGAACGCAAGCCAAAGAAATGATGCAAGAAAAAGACGATACGGAGTGCTTCAGTAAGCTATGATGCTGACGCACTTGGTCGATGGTAGGCTGACGCACTTGGTGATGGTAGTGCGCTGATTTCTCATGCTGGTCTCAGTGAGTGTTCCACTAGTCAACAATCTCTATGGATTATTGACTCTGCATGTTCTTATCATATTTCTTCAAAGAAGGAATATTTCTCTTCACTTACCCTCGGAGATTACGGCCATGTCAAGACTTTGAATGGCACTTATGTGGAAAATTGCGGCATTGGAACAGTATGCATCAAAACCAATGCTGGTTATGATCTCTGGTTGGAAGATGTAAGATACACTCCTACAGCAAACTTCAATCTGATCTCAGTTCATTGTCTTGATGAATTGGGATATGCAAATCTGTTTGTTAACAGAACGTGGAAGCTTTCCAAAGGTAACTTGGTGTTCGGTCGAGGAAGAAAGTTCAACACCCTCTACTACACCCAGGCTTGCACAGGAGTAGTGAATGAGTTTGAAAGGATTCAGCTGCTGAGTTATTTGGCACAAACGACTTGGGCATTGATGAGAAAGAATGGGATCTCACTAAGAAGAAAATTGCTATCTTTGAAAGGTTTGCCCTGAAAAATATGCACTGATTGTTTGTTGAGTAAGTTTGTCTGGTAAACAACATAGAGTTTCCTTTCAAAGATCCCCTTCTCCTTCTAGAAAGCCTGGTATTCTAGAATTGGTACACACTGATGTTTGCTCTACGGGTGACAAATCCTTGAGTGGTTGTTTATATTACATCAGCTTTATTGATGATCATTCTAGAAAGGTGTGGGCTTTACCAATAAAGTCAAAAGACCAGGTGCTAGATATGTTTAAAGTCTTTCATGTTAGTGTTGAAAGACAAACGGGAAGAAAGCTAAAGTGTGTTAGAGCTGATAATGGTGGAGAGTACAGACGTCCATTTGAGAAGTATTGCTCAGAACATGGCATCAGACTTCAGAAGACAGTTCCCAAAACTCCACAACAGAATGGAGTTGCAGAGAGAATGAACAGGACCATTGTTGAAAGGGTTCGATGTATGCTCCATGCTAAAACTTCCTAAAACCTTTTGGGCTAAGCAATGATACTGCCAGTTTACTTGATTCAACCTTTCACCATTTCAACCTCCTCAAGGAGATGTTCCCAGAAAATGTCCTGTGGTCAAGGAAAAATATTTCCTTACGATCATCTTAGAATATTTCGCTGAGGGCTTTGCTCATGTTCCAAAAAGATGAAAGATCCAGCTTGATTCAAAGGTCAAAACAATGTATTCTTCTGGGTTATGAAATGATGATTTTGGGTACAGATTATGGGATCCAGTGAAAGAAGCTCATCAGAAGCAGAGATGTAGTATTCCTGGAAACCAACCATTCAAGACTTTGAGAAAAACATTGTCTATCAATGAGTTCCTGTTAGTCTGGATGCAAGAACTCATAGGTAAACCACAAATGATGGAAGAGATGATGATGAACCTGTTCAGAATGATGCTGAACCAGCTCCAATAGAAGAACTCCTCAATGAGAAGATCTGCGAGAGTCAGGATACCTTTCCCAAAGATAATATCTCCTAATGAATATGACTTGTTGAGACTCAAGAGGGAGAACCAGAGAACTACCAGGAAGGCAATGGAGATTGTTAAAAAGAATGAGGTGTGCTGAAAGGCCCATGCAAGATGAGATTGGAGTCGCTTACATGAGAACCAGACTTATGAGTTGGTGAAACTGCCTCAACGCGTAAGAAAGCATTGAAGGAACAAATGGGTGTTCAGGTTTTGAGACTGTTGGAACAGAACAACTCACAGCCAAGGTACAAGGCGAGACTGGTTGGTAAGCGGATATCGGTTCAGAAGAAAGGAGTTGACCTTTTGAAGAAAATTTTCTCCACCCGTAGTCAAGATGTCTTCTATCAGAGTTGTGCTCGGTTTAGGCAGCTAGCCTGGAATTTTGGAGATCGAGCAACTTGAATGTAAAGACTGGCTTCTCCTCCATGAGTGACTTAGAGGAGGAAATTTATATATGGAGGCAACCCAAACCAGAAGGGTTCAGAGTCAAAGGCAAAGAACACTTGGTGTGTAAATTGCAAAAAAGCTTGTATGGCCTCAAACAAGCTCCCAAACAATGGTACAAAAAAGTTTGACTCTTTCGTGGTAAATCACGGGTATGAGAAAACTACTTCTGATCATTGTGTATTTGTGAAAAAGTTCATAGAAGGCGACTTTATTATTCTCTTATTAT
Organism: Jatropha curcas; assembly: GCF_014843425.1. Next base: position 2,311,295 of record NW_023590825.1, read on the forward strand.
ATATGGATGATATGCTTATTGTGGGCCAAGATGCTAAGAAAATTGAGAGCTTGAAAAAGGAGCTTGGAAATCCTTTGCCATGAAGGATTTGGGATCGGATCGGCAAAACAGATACTCGGAATGAGATCCCAGAGCAGGAAAAGAGAAATTGTGCTTCTCAAGAGAAGTACATCGAGAAGAGTTCCAGCAGATTTCAATTATGAGCAATGCAAAACCAGTTTCTACTCCGCTTGCAGGTCATTTCAAATTAAGTCTTAGTCAATGTCCTTCAAGTGAGAAGAAAAGAAGCAACTGAAGAAAATTCCTTTATGCATCCGCCGTTGCAGCTTGAATGTACGCCATGGTATGCACAAAGACCAGATATTGCTCATGCTGTTGTGTTGTTAGCCGATTTCTTTCAAATCCAGGTAAAAGAACACTGAGAATGCAGTGAAGTGGATTTCTAGTATTCTTAAGGGCACTCCAAAGAAGTGCTTATGTTTGGCTGATAATAGACCTGTGTTAGGATTTTACACATGATGAGATATGGTGGTGATGTTGATCGCGCAACATAAACTTCTGCGATATCTGACTGCTCTTTCTCTGGAGCAGGCAGTTTTCTTGGCAATCAAAATTGCAATAAAATGCGTGATCCACTCTTACACTCCACTGAGCGGAATATATCGCCATACAGAAGCTAGCAAAGAACTCTTATGATGAAGAAAAATTCCTACAAGAATTGCGTGATAGAACCGAAGAGAAGTACATTCTGCTATTGTGATTAGTCAAAGCCGATACATACTCAGCAAGATGATCATCGCGACCTTTCATTCCGCAGGTCAAAAGCACATTGATATAGAGGTATCATTGATACGCATGCGCTGGAGAATGAAGTTATTTCAGAAATTGAAAAGTATTCACACTGATGATAATGGCGCTGATTTGATTGACTAAAGCCTTTATCTACGGAAGAACTTGGTCACTTGCAGAAAGATTAGCTGGTAGCGCTAAACGTCGCCCACTTGAGTGTGCAGGGGAGATTTGTTGTGCGGTGCCCACTCAATGGGACCCACATTTTTGAAAACAATAAAAAAAAAAAAAAGAAACGTGGTAGGACCACCACGTAGTTGAAAATGGAAATAAGGAAATAAAGAATTTTCTTCTTGGTAGCGTGATCCGTTTTTGGTGGACGCGTAATTAACGCGTTCCCACCTCTCCTAATCCCGCGTCCATCCCTCCATAAAATAGGAGATGGCACAACGCTTCCATAAAACACACAAGACCAAATGAGCGAAGAGAGTTTTTTTTATTTGAGGAATTTGAGTTTTTAGAATTGGGTTTCTAAAACTCGGGTCGAGCAGAATTAGTCGGAAAATTTGGGGAAAAACACTGTGTGAGTGCCCACTATTTTGTATACTCCTCTTTGTAAGCCTTACTATTTTTTAATAGTGGAAGAATTATTCGGTTTTTGTCCCGTTGGACGTCAGCCCTAACAGTTAAAAGTGTGGTGAACCACGTAAATATCTGTGTCATATTTTTATTTTTCCGCTGTGTTATTTTTCTCGTAATCTTATTGCCGGGACCCAACAGTATTAAGATTCTAGGCTCGGGTGTATGGGATAGACCTGTTGGTCTGGGTTAGAGTGGACCTTTCTGCTAAGTTTTTCCTAGCTCTGGCATAGAATCAAACCAATTTTTACTTTTAGATTTGTTGATGCTATGGAAAGTGCAAATTTAACTATTTTCATGCACTTCCACGTGATTTTTCAATAACTAGTATTGGAATCTGTGCGATGCGCAGAGCAATATCAAAAGATGAAACAATTTTTTATAATATCATTCAAAAATAGTAAAATTATATAATAAAATGATAAATTATATCTCATTGAAATATGTTGAAAAATTGTAATGCTAAAATATGTTTTCTTAAGTATCTTGCGAAGCCTTTTATAAGATATGCAATAGCAAAAGTCTTTCGTAAGGTATAGCAAACATTGCATAGTATGACTTATATTAAAAAATGCATACACACTATTAATGTATTTTTAATAATGATAATAATTTTAAGAATTTAACTAATTAAATCAAAATAAGAAATTAAGTATTTTTTTATTGTTTGTTTATGATTTATTATAAATGATTGCTTATTTATTTGAAATATTAATATAGTACCTATTTAGTTTAGTGTGTCCTAAATGTGTAGATATCTTACCTTTTTAAAAATTATTGTATTATGTACATACTCATATCTTATGTACCATGTCCGTGCAACCTAACTCTTGGTATATGAGACAACTTTATACACTAAGTTAATCGACCAATGTTTTTTTTTTTTTTTTTACCAAATGAAGTGTTTTTTTTTACCAAATGAAGTGTTTTTTTTTAATTTATTTTTGTGTCATTGAATAAGAAATCAATTTTTTTTATTTTATGTTTATAATTTATTATAAATGATTGTTTATTTATTTGAAATATTAACATATTATTTTATGTTTATAATTTATTATAAATGATTGTTTATTTATTTGAAATATTAACATATTACTTATTTAGTATAGTCTATCCTAAATGTGTGTATGATCTACTTCTTAAAAAAATTATTGTATCCCGTGTATTCTCGTATCTCGTGTTCCATATACATGTAACCTAACTCCTGGTATATGAGACTACTCTATACACCAAGCCAATTGATAAAGGTTTGTTCTTATTACTAATAAAAAATGAAGTGTTTTTTTTTTTAATTATTTTTGTGTCATTGAAATAAGAAATTAAGTATTTTTTTGTTCATGATTTATTAATAAATAATTTTTTATTTATTTGAAATATTAATGTATTACTTATTTAGTGTAGTGTGTTCTAATCATGTAGATGTCCTACTTTTTTTAAAATTATTGTATCTCGTATCCCGTTTCCGTGCAACCTAACTCCTGTTATATGAGACTACTGCACACACCAAGCTAATCAACCAATGTTTTTTTATTACCAATAAAAGACGAAGTATTTTTTTTTAATTTATCTTTGTCTCATTGAAATAACAAATTAAGTTTTTTTTATGTTTATAATTTATTATAAATGATTATTTATTTATTTGAAATATTAATGTATTACTTATTTAGTGCAGTGTTTTCTAAGCGTGTGGATTCCTATTTTTTTAAAATTTTTGTATCCGTCCGTTTCTGTATCTCGTGTCTCATGCCTGTACAACCTAGCTCCTGGTATATGAGACTATTCAATATACCAAGTTAATCAACCAAGATTTTTTTCTTATTACCAATAAAAAATGAAATGGTTTTTATTTATTTTTGTGTCTTTGAAATAAGAAAATTAAGTATTTTTTTTCATGATTTATTAATAAATAATTATTTATTTATTTGAAATATTAATTTATTACTTATTTAGTGTAATGTGTTCTAAGCGTATGGATGTCCTACTTTTTTAAAAATTATCGTATCGCATACGTTCCCGTATCTCGTATCCCATATTCATGCGACCTAGCTCCTAGTATATAAGACTACTTCATACACCAAGCTAATATACCAAGATTTTTTTTATTACCAATAAAAGATAAAATGTTTTTTTTTATTTTTTTTTAATTTGTTTTTGTGACATTGAAATAAAAAATTAAGTATTTTTTATTTTATGTTTATGATTTACTATAAATGATTATTTATTTATTTGAATATTAATGTATTATTTATTTAATGTATTATGTTCCAAGCGTGTGGATATCCTACTTTTTAAAAATTGTTATATCTTGTACGTTTTTGTATCTCGTATCCCGTTTTCATGCAATCTAGCTCCTGGTATATGAGACTACTTTATACACAAGCTAATCAATTAAAATTTTTTTTTTATCACCAATAAAAAATAATGTGTTTTTTTTTAAATTTATTTTTGTGTCATTGGAATAAGAAATTAATTTTTTTTAATTTTATGTTTATTATTTATTATAAATGATTGTTCATTTATTTGAAATATTAATGTGTTTACTTATTTAGTGTAGTGTATCATAAGCATGTGGATATCTTACTTTTTAAAAGTTGTCATATCAATACGTTCTCGTGTCTCATGTCCTGTGTTCGTGCAACCTAGCTTCTAGTATATGAGACTATTGCATACACCAAGTTAATCAATTAAGGTTTTTTTTACCAATAAAAATGAAATATTTTTTTTAATTTTTTTGTGCCGTTGAAATAAGAGATTTAGTGTTTTTTTTATGATTTATTATAAATAATTATTTATTTATTTAAAATATTAATGTATTACTTATTTGGTGTAGTGTGTAAATATTAATGTATTACTTATTTGGTGTAGTGTGTCCTAAACGTGTAGATGTCATAATGTTTTAAAAATTATTATATATATCATGTATGTTTCCATATTTTGTATTCTGTATCCGTACAACCTAGTTCTTGATATATGAGACTACTTTATATATCAAGCTAATTAAACGAGATTTTTTTATTACCAATAAAAAATGAAATGTTGTTTTTTTAAAATTGCTTTTGTGTAATTGAAATAACAAACTTTTTTTTTAATTTTATATTTATAATTTATAAATAATTATTTATTTATTTGAAATATTAATGTATTACTTATTTAGTATATTATGTCCTAAGCATATGAATATCCTACTTTTCAACAATTATTGTATCCATACATTCTCATATCTCATATCCCTAGTTCATACAACCTAGCTCATGGTATCTAAGACTACTTCATACACCAAACTAATCAACTAAAGTTTTTTTTATTACCAATAAAAATGAAGTGGTTTTTTTTTTAATTTGTTTTTGTATAATTGAAATGAGAAATTAAGTTATTTTTTTATTTTATATTCATGTTTTATTATAAATGATTGTTTATTTATTTGAAATATTAATGTATTATTTATTTAGTGTAGTGTGTCCTAAGTACGTGGATGTTCTACCTTTTTCAAAATTATTGTATCCATACACTAGCTAATCAATCAAGATTTTTTCTTATTACCAATGAAAAATGAAATATTTTTTTAAAAAATTTGTTTTTGTGTCGTTGAAATAAGAAATTAAGTTTTTTTTTTTAATCTTATGTTTATAATTTATTATAAATAATTTTAAATTAAGTTTTTTTTTTTAATCTTATGTTTATAATTTATTATAAATAATTTTTTATTTATTTAAAATATTAATGTATTACTTATTAAGTATATATTATTATTGGTCTAATTGAGAGAAAGAAAATATTAAAATATAATTGAGTGGGAGATGTTAAAATATAAAAAGTGAAAAATATAAAAAAAAATTAAAAAGTATACATTACTTTTGGTCCCTATTATAAAAAACATAAAGATTTAGTTTGATTGATTTTGTAGAAAACGTTTGTGATAATTAATTGTTGGCCCCTACGGTTCTTTTTTTTATTTTTTAATTTTTAATAATTAAACAAATTTGTTGGTCCCAATTGTTCCTTCTCACGTGTGGCAATTTTAGAGACTTATAATGCAAATTGTAATTTTAGAGATTTATAATTGGCTTTGCTTTTGTATATATATTATATAGATTAGTTGAAGGTGACTGTAAGAAAAAGAAAATTACAGTTTTATCTAATGATTCTTTAAATTATTTTGATCCAAATAAAACCATAGCATATCAAATAATTAAGAGTTCCAAATAGCTTGTAATTTGGTAGTGGTCACAGAACCAGAAAGACAACCAAATCTTGACAGAGTGTGCTAAAATTCATTTTCTTTATTGAATTTTGCTATTAGCCAAACAAACTGATCAACAAAAAGATGAAAAAGAAAAGAAAGAAACAAAAATGAGCAAATATTATGTCGAGTAATGCAGGGAAACCACCTTTTAGATAAAAAGAACAGCCTGCAGCTTCCAGAAGAATTCTTTCACATGTTGAGCAGCAGTATAATAACTGCGGTTTCTCAGACATCACCATTGCAGGACATCCATAGAAAATTTTCATCAGAAACACAAAAATAAAAAATAAAAAGTGATAATGGAAAAGTGATAATGGAAAAGTGATAACAGAGTTGAATTAAAGAAGAAATGAACCGGAACACCAATCACCTTATAAAGTAGGCTGAGAACTTGGCTGGCTTTCCTCTTTGGAAAACCTGATCTACACAGTTGTTCTTCATTGTCAACATGTCTGCCACCAAACCCAAAACCAGGTTCTTCAATTTCGATTTTTTCAAAATACCCTATAAGCACTGTGTTTCCAGTACCAACATTCCCTTATTCCCTGTTTCAATTACAATTTAAAAATTTTGGCCAAATCCATAATTTTCCCTTGAACTTTTCTCAAATTGCATTTGTCTCAACTTTGCAAAGATTGCTTGTGCCCCTTAAGTTACCTTTTTTAAGTTACCTTTTTTATAGCTTGCTGCATGAACTCAAATGCAGATAAGTGTGAACTCTTCAAATTTTGTCCAGCGTGGCAAAAACGACATCGTTTTACATTATCAAATCATTTTAACAACTTTTTTTTTATGGTTAATGAAATCAAAACTAGATACAGGTTTGTATTTTTTTTTTTTTTCAATTTTTATTTTTTTCTTGATTTGATTTTAAATATTGATAGTCTCTAAATTGTGTTATTGGTATTATAGAAGATCTTTTATCTTAGATTTAGCATTAATTTCATCAAAGAAAACTCTTTTTGATTTGAAGTTTTAAATTTGTTTGTGTTTTTGAATTTGAATTTTTTTTTTTTTTTTTTTTTTTTTTTTTTTGCACATTTGAATTTTTTTTTTCTTTTTTTTTTTTCTTTATGTTTCTGCATGTTCCTTTTTCTTTACTAAATTTTTTTTTTTTTTTTTTTTTTTTTTTATGTTCTCATGTTTCTTTTTTTTCTAAAAATTCCAAAAAAAAAAATAATGGAGTTCAGATTTTTTGTGAGAGAAAGGGATTTCAACAAGATGAAGATTTTTTATTTTTCTCTGTGGGATTTCAGTTTATGGCAAATGAGTTAAGTTTTTTTTTTTTTTTCATTTAATTTTTCATTTTTCTTTCTTTTCTTTCCTATCATTTCTTGTACATGTGTAAACCAACGTGGCAAATACATTGATGACAAATCAACTACTTATAACACGTTAACGCGAGTGTATTTCACACTAAATCTTCAATTTGCTCAGGGTACAAAAACTACAAAAAAAGCAACTTAAGGGCACAAGCAGTCCCCCGCAAAATTGAGGGGGGGCACAAATGACAATTTAAGAATAGTTCGGAAGAAAATTATGCATTCGGGCATTTTAAAACCATGATTTTAAAAATACCAATTGACCAAGTGACTAAATGAAGAAATAAGGAATACCAAATCATTATGGTCTGAAGTTTTCCAATTACCTTTTACCTTTTTCTTGTGTTTTGTTCTCCATCTGCTCAACCTCTTGTTTTATGTTGTCCTTCTGATCATTCTTCTATTGATTGAGGTTTTCACTCCAGTCAGCATGATAATGCTGAAGGCTTGATGAAGTTACAGAGGCCATTACATTGACTTGATAAAGTTACTGCCAATGGAATCCTAGGTAAAGTGCCTATCTCTATCTCTATTTTGCAGTGTAGATAATCAGGTTCATACATAGCTTTCTTGAGCTTTCTCCCTTCAACAAAAATAATGAATATAATTTTCAGTTGGTGGACAAGCAAAACATTGCCCCACAACCCAGCAATCGAATTTTTAATGCTTCACCCAGTCAACAAAACCCCTAAGATTCTATCATAATTTGAAATGAAATAAACAAATGAAATTACGAAGGTTAGGGAAAATATCGAGACAACTTGGCAATGTATTGATATGGGGAAAAAAAAAAAAAAAAACACACCTCTGCTCCTTTTTGCTTCATTTATTTATATACTAAAGTGGTAAAATTTATAATATCACTGCGTTGGTGATGCAGACCAACTAGAATTAATATTTTATCCCAACATATTCTGTCAGCAACCTTGAAAAAATGAAGGTCAATCTCAGTGCATTGCCTTTTCCATACAATAGTGTGCATCGTCGTTTAACTTTGGATGGCAAGATCCTGCAGGAGACATTGCAAAATTCTTCAAATATTATTCTTAAAATAAATAGGAAACTGTCTTGCTTTTCTTTTACAAACACCAGGTAATTGACTTATCTTTCCTCATACCACATTTGTTACAATGGAAGAAATTTTCCCTCCCTCCATTTCTGTAAGAAGGAAATGAATGGGTTAGGGTATTTCAAATAGCAATAGCTTCTGAAGGAATCAATCACTAGGCCATGAAAATATCATTTCTGTAAGAAGGAAATGAATGGGTTAGGGTATTTCAAATAGCAATAGCTTCTGAAGGAATCAATCACTAGGCCATGAAAATATTACTTAATCCAGTGATTTAGACATCACAACTTAGCAACAAATTTGGCGAAACCAGTATGGACAAGGAGTAGTTTAGGAATTTTCTTTCATGAAGAACAGAGGATATCACTATGATGATTATGGGACGTAGAGATGCATGATTACGCTAGGAATGAACTGAGACAATGGTAAAGAAAATGAACATTCTACCTGCAAATTTCACATTCATCACAATGGTATTGATTCTTTGAAACCTGAAAACAGCAATCCAGTAGAATAATCAGTAAACATGGTCTAAATTAGCAGTAATACAAGTCAGATAGATAAACACTGAGAAGCAAGGAAGAAAAGTACATCATTGTCGAACAATTTGCACTTTGCACAAAAGTACTTTCCCATACAAACACCACATCTAATGCAATTCTGCTGAACCTGATTGAATACAACATAAGAAAATTAAGAACCCAGGAGAATTTTAACAGATCACTAAATTATCTTTGACTTGCACCATCTTATTTTATACACTTACATCTTGTTCTGTGCCACAAAGGGAGCAGATAACCTGAAAGACAAAGGAAATAGGACAGAATTAGAAAACAATACAAGACAGCTCGAGGAACAAAATAACCTTCAAATCATCCCTGTCCAATAAAACAGAAGTACAGACAACCATGTTTTTGTACCAGCAGCGCAGATAAGTTCTGCATTTTATGAGAAAACTTAGGCAGAAGGCCAAATTTTATAATGTTCTGCACTGCAAAATGCAATCCATGCAAATAATTAAATTGTATCTAACATTTTTCATTTCCAAGTTTGGATGAGAGGTTTTGTCAATCTACAATCTATCGTTGCCTGACTAACAGGGGAGGAGACATGTGGAACTAAGTGGAGTCACATGACCCCATTTGAAAATTTCAAAATACTCCTTAATCTACATGCATTTTAAGTGTAACCCCATTGAAAGTTTCAAAAGTGATCGCACTGAAATTGTTAAAAATGCATCTAAATTTTAATTAATTACTGATCTTTTACCTTAAAAATTTAAAATATAGAGCGACTTTAAGTGTTGACTCTAGTATAATTCTCAAAAACCCTGTATTTTGTATATTTTAAGTGGTACCTTCATTAAGTTCTAAAGTGCTCCACTAGAATTAATAAGATATCTCTAATAATTGATTTTAAATAATATCCTAAATAATTGATTTAAATTTTTTATATGTGACTAACCAACTAAAGAAAATCTGAATGAGAAATCCTAATCTCTTAAATGAATATTTGATATCTTATATATCAAATCGTATAGTTAATAATATTGATAATAGACAGTATTATGCTAAACAGAGTCAAATATAAAATTAACGTTAAATATAATACTTATATATATATATATATATCTACAACTATTAACTCGAATTTCTCTGTATGCTATTATTCGAGTCTTATCTTACTCACTACCAAAACTAAATTTTCTTTTCCAGCAAAACTTATGTTTTTTCCATGAAAATGGTATATTTACAACTATAACACACATTGAAATTTTGCTTTTATAAAATATTATAATGTCCTTATATTAAGATATTATATCATTTACTAAATATGTTATTTAATAATATAAAAATATTTTGTGATCCACTACTCAAAATTCTTGCTAGCCAACTATGACCATAACCTTATCAGATAGTCATTGGGCTAAAGTAGAAATGTGACAGGACACATCCTAGTTTACCTCCACTCTTTTGAGTTGACCTTCACATTAAGGTCTCTGTTTTTCCCAATTCTACTTTGGACATCAATGCTTATTAAGCTGCTTTCTCAGTTTCAATTCAAACTATTCAACGTATTCATCACAAATCTTCAATCAGACTATTAAGTTCCATTCATCATTATTCCATTAGATAGACCCTTTCATTCAAATTACTATTATTACTATACTACTACTTAATAAAGGGTAAATTATTAGATCTACAGAAAGTTTCTGAATAAAACTCAAACCTTTATGCACTGTCCATGGCTTGAACTCAAACCTTTATGACTTCATGGCTTGGTATACAGTGTTTATCACAAAGATTAGTTTCCATTGCATTCTGCCAATAAAAATACAACAATAAAAAATAACTAATATTTAACCAAGAATAAAAATAATTAGCCAAAATAAAATCCATAAACACAGGTTGGGTTGCAGAAGAAAGGATACAGTTGCTGTACCTTGGCTTCATCATGGCGGTGCCAACAATCAAAAGTGCCATTGCAACAAGGTGCTCTAATTTTGCATCTGCTTCTATAATGTGAGCATCTAAATCCACCAGAGAACAGTGCATGATAGTAGCAACAAAACTTTCCATTAGCAAAAAGCCAAGGAACTAGACGGAAATATCAACAAAAAATATGAATTTGAGTATTATCAAAGCTCCCATACCCAAAATCATCAGATACAAACTCTATGGGAGACACATGATCAACAGGTTCGCTAGGATTTGATTGGACCTCAATTTTAGTCTCCATTCTCTTTGACATTTGAACATTCTGCTCTATCTTCCTAGTCAACTCTTGTCTATGATCCACAGATCCAAGCTCCATCGATGATAAACTTGCATCTCCAAATTGACTGAGATCAGAGTGATGCTGAATTTCAGCCCTTGCTCTGGTCTCTTGACAATTGACCTCCTCCATCTTTCTTCTCAATTAGAACATGTAAAAATAAATTGAACAATAATAATCAACATCCAGTACCTATTACAATTGCTGTTTCATTTAACTAGATCATGAAAATGTACCTGATTATTTTGGAGATGAGCACACACAAGAGGAAGATGAAAGGTAGAAGGGACATGTTGATAGGGTTATCTAAATTGTGAAGGGCATATATATATTGCACCATTGAGTAAATGCACTGCCAGACAGCACAGGTTAATCCAAAAATATGAACAATTACAAAAAGTTCGCTAGGTGGGGAATTATCAGTCAAGCGACAATAAAAACAAGTTGACCGGCCCCTTTCCAATGTGATAAGTCCTTCTCTACGAGCCATGTTAACTAGCTCAAGTGTAGAAATAAATAAAGCCACAAATGACAGTACCATGCCCACTAACAGATAACCAAGCTGGTCGAGAAGAGCTGAGACACCCTCTAGAAGCAGGCTCCCCATCAAAAGAATCCATTCTGTTGTTTCCTGTAGAAAAGACATTATAACTAAGATATTTCAAAACAATCATGATGAAAAAAACTTGCAGTTCACGATTGACGGTGCTCTGTTGTTTCCTGTAGAAAAGACATTATAACTAAGATATTTCAAAACAATCATGATGAAAAAAACTTGCAGTTCACGATTGACGGTGCCCAGTTCAATATTGTCTGTTGTTTCCTGTAGAAAAGACATTATAACTAAGATATTTCAAAACAATCATGATGAAAAAACTTGCAGTTCATGATTGACGGTGCCCAGTTCAATATTGCACTAAGTCTCTCCCTGGGTTGTCATGTTGTCTGTTTTAGGCCATTGGATGCCCATACTGTTTGCTGTTTGTTCTTTGAGAAAGAAGTGCTCTAGGTGAAAGGTGTTAGTCTTACAGACCAAGACCTATACCTCCTTTACTCTCTCTATGATACTTTGGCATCATCAATAATCAAATTAGAAGGAATAGTTGTATTTATTAAGGTCTTACAACACTTGAAGGTGAACTCTCTCCAGTTTCTGGATCAATTTTAGTGCAAGCATTTCTGGATGTAACAGGACTTTGACCCTGGCTCCAGCCTTCATTCAAATCCTGAACAGCAAATATTTGAATAATCTCTGGTTCTGATAATTGAAGAGTTGCCTGTGTGCTGCTTTCTTGTTTATGATCTATCGTTAAAGACTGGCCTTCAGCTATTATTACTCCTTCCTTTAGTATCTTTATCTTCCTCTCCTCAACAAGTTTCTTTAATCTTTTCTTCATGGTCACTGTTAGTACCTTCACATCAATGGTTGCTTTGACTGCTATAGTTTCATCCCCCTTAATAACTATTACCTGCTGTACTCCTGTAATATGACATATAATTGCCCATTAAAGTGTTATGCTTATTGCTGTATTAATGCAAAAGGTCAATTAGTGGAGAAACAAAATTGGAAGTTCAATAATACTGGAGATACAGTAAGGGTCGGAAGGTGTTGAAAGATTAAAATGTTACCTCTGATTCTGCGGATAATTTTACGGATCTTCCTGATGCATCCATCACAATGGAGTGGCACCTTGAATAATGTCGCTGTTGCTGAAGCCTATGTCACCAAAAAAAATTGAAATTCAAAGATAAGAATGCAAATATTAATCACAATATGAATATATGCCTTTCACATTTCAAATGAATGAAGCAGCCTAGATTGCAGAGGAAATAGATAAGGTACAGAAAACTCAACCCTGCATGAGTTTTGGCTCTTAATTGTTGAAATTAAAAAGGAATTTTAACTGACATATCAATTTGAGTAAATCCTATTGTTAGTTTATGAAAGATTGAGTTTTACTTAGCCTACTTGAAAGATTTTTGAGACAATAACAATTAAGCTTTAATCCCAAACTAGTTGCGTTCAGCTAAGTAAAATTTGAGACGGACTTTTGAGACATTACATAAAATTTGATGATACTCTCATTTGAAAGCTCTAAAGAAAGGCAAAGAACAAATAATAGACATTTATACGCGGCGAAGCAAAATATAAAGGACACATAATAATGACTCCAAAAAGTTCAAAATCTGCAATGAGAATACCTTTTCTGGTCCCAACTTCATTATGCTTTCTTCCATCTCAATACCATTAATCCCATTCTCTTGACCGCCACTACCTTTCTTCTTCTTTCCATCATCACTGCCGAACCCACTGCCTTTGACACTTCCATTGCTGTATTTCTCTTTTTCAATTGACAAGATCTCAATAGGTATATTCAGTCTCTATTCAGTCTCTTCTTCAGATTCTCATTTAACACCTTTTGGGTCCATGTCCCTTTGAATTTTGTCACTGTTTTCCTTCTGTTCATCCTCTGACATCTCTTGGCACACCTGAAATGAACTTGAAATTCTGTCAAGACTTACAGTTCCTGACCCTCCATCGATGAAGACGGATACAATAAGACGGCAACTAACAGGTCATGAATTACCAATTGTGTCTTCGACCGACGATCTTTCTAATCTTCGGCCGCATCCCTGGCAGTTGTGGTCCGCCAGCTTGAATCCACAACAATTGTTCTTCTCAAGGACTGTAAACCCCATTAAAAATTTGAAATTAATACTCCAATTACTCGCAAAACAACAAAATAATAAACAACAACGAATACAATCTTCATTAGTCTTGAAAAACTTTAAATTGGCATTAATTTCTTGAGATTAATAAATGGCTATGCAAGTAAAGGAGCTTGTACTTAGCTATTAAAAAATAGTACCTGTATTCTTCCAAACGAATCTTGTTCATCTCTGTTGCCGTCAGCGGCGGTGTCCACAATCCGGGGCTGAGCCAAGACAATGCTGAACTATTCTTCTTGATCTTTCAGGCGGAAGATATTCTTGAATCTCCCAAGGAGTTCACTTTAACCTTCCAGCAGTCAACTTGTTTTGAAATTTTACATCTGCTGTGGCGGAGATATTCTTGAATCTCCAAGGAGTTCACTTTACCTTCCACAGTCAACTTGTTTGAATTTACATCTGCTGTCACATTCTCTACACCTGAATTAAAGGAAAAAAATCAAGATAATAAATAAAATAAATCTGAGTAGTTGAAACAAAAAAAAAATAGAGAAAATGAGGAAATATTTGAAAAAATAAATTCTAAAAACAGAGAACATTATGAATTTTTCATAATTTATAAAATAAAAAAATTAATAATAATAATTCAATTTAAATAGTTCAAAATCAATAAATTGCAGGCTGGGATAATTGGAGATGGCAATAACAATAATAATAATAATAATAATAGTAATTATTCAAAAAAATAGGGAAAATGCATGAAATATATACATGAAAATGAAATACCTTTGAAGTTGCGAGCATGAGCGATAATCTGAGAAGAGCATCTTTCACTATTCAACTCAACCTCTAAAACGACGACGGATATGGTACTGATAGTCGTTTCCATCATGACTGATAAATTGAATTAAATTAAGAAGAGAAAAAATTTGAAGCAAACTGAACAGAAATACATAGCTGTGAATCTCTGTTTATTGTAATTGCTTCTGCTAAAATATGGAGAAGACAAGAACAGTAGTCCATTGACTGCTCAAGACTCAAGTCAATCACAAAAAAAAAACAATTCCTCTTTTTCTTTCTTCTCTTTTTTCTAACAGCTGCGTTCTATTAAAGCATGCAGTACAAAATCTTCAATGATTGTACTCTTTCAATCAGTGGCGTTTGACCCTTCCTTTTTCTTAATTTTCTTCTAATATACATGTATTTTTTCAATTCATCCTCTTAACATTCCCAATAACTTTCTTTATTTTAGTTTATTATATATTGATCCTAGAAAATTTTATTCATAAATCCGCCGCTGCTTTCAATATGCGTTTGAAAGCCAATACTTTTTTTTGGTAAATTTAGCGAATATTTTTAATTTTATTAAATATTACCTCGAATTTATTTTTCTTATTAATTATGATTTTCGTACAGAATTCATTAATTTATTTCTTATTTAAATGTTAATTAGACCTACAACACATAAGCTCACATTCACGTGGCCATTTTTTAATTATTCATCTTTATTTTTATAATTTTTAAATTGAAAAATTGCAATATTTGAGACAATATTTTTCTCATTTCACCATAGGCTTGAAAGAATTCGAACGGGCTAAATAATTAACAGACTCTTAATAGACCATCGGTGAGCAACTCGCATCATTAACAATCCCCAAATATGCCAAATAGATTTTTTTCGCTCCCATAATTACATCACTTTACTACATCCAGTCAAACTCTAAATAAAAGATATAATTGACAATAAAAATAAAATACAGAGTATATTCACAAAATTAAAAGTATTTGAGAAATTTGAAAAGAAATTCAAAAAGTAATGTCGGCAAAGTTTATTATTAAATATGACCTTTTCTTTTTCAGTAGCGACGTCATTTAATAGCATGGTGAACTTGGTCACCAAGTTGTTGCTAAGCACTGTAGGTTGCTTGGCCACAACTGCAACAAGTAATCTAACCGCCTAACACTATTCCTTTGAATCACATTTTAAAACCTTTCCATTCTACTACGTACTTTCCTCAAAAACCCTAATAATTGATTTAGAGGCAAGAATGGCTATGGCGATGGAGGAAGATGAAGATCTTTCCAAGAAGTGTTGTGGGATTATAGTTCCACGTCTTGAAAACATCGTATCAACGGTAAACCTAGACTGCAAACTTAGCCTTCAACGCATTATTCTCAAAGCAAGAAATGCAGAATTCAACCCCAATCGTTTCTCTGCTGTTATTATGAGAATTAAAAAACCAGAAAGCACTTCTCTCATTTTTGCATCTGGAAAGCTGGTATGGAACGGTGCCAAGACTGAAGAAGAATAGAAGATGGCTGCGAGAAAGTTTGCAAGAATCATCCAGAAATTAGGGTTTCCGGCCAAATTTAGGGATTTTAAGATCGAGAATATAGTGGCTTCTTGTGATGTTAAGTTTCCTATAAAACTAGAGAGGTTTGCACGCAGTCCACATGAAGGGTATTCTACGTATGAACCGGAACTCTTTCCGGGTCTTGTTTATCGCATGAAGAAACCGAAGATTGTAATGCTAATTTTTGTTTCTGGAAAGATTATAATCACTGGAGCCAAGAAAAGCCGATATACTTTCACTGCATTTGAAAGTATTTATCTTGTTCTTGCAGGCTTCAAGAGGTAATAATCGTCACTCGAAGGATTTTTCTTTTTTAAGTGCTTTCGAAGGAATTTTCTTGAAGCATTTATCCTCTTCCAGGCTTCAAGAAGTAATAAATTAATTATCATCACAGTAATTGTCTTTGTTTTTTTTTTTAACAATACTATAATACTTATTAGTTGTTGATTGTTGGATGTCTTTATGTATTTTACATTACTATATTAATTAATGGATTAGGTTTGAATTTCAATATGCTGTTTGATCATATATATTTTTATAGATTGAATTGTAAATTGAGGTGTAATTAGATTATCATTGTTAAGCATTTTATATTAGTTATTTAATCGTGTTAATTCATTCTTCATGAATCGAATGTACTACCTCTCTTTCATAATATTTATTACATTTGGAATTTTACGGTTTTTAAGAAAACCATTAAATTTGTTTAAATTCCAATAAATTATTAAATAAATTGACTAAATTACCTTTAATTTAATACTAATTCTCTAAGAAAATCATTAAATTGAAATAATAATTATTAGTTATATCAAAGGATTAACATGAAAAAAATGGATTTATTACTCCTTAAAACCACAAATATGACAAATATTTTGAAATAAATTATTTTCTGAAATGTGACAAATATTATAGAAGGGAGGTAATAACATTTATTAGTCCATAAATAGTATGGCTAGTTGCTCCTTGTATCGATATTCTCATATATCAAATATAGGTTATCTTATACTGCTAAAAATATGCTAAGTATTTTCTATTCCTTTCTATAATGTGAATTAATATATGTTAATGAGCTTTGGGGGACAACATTGTTAACAAACGTCAACTATATAATAATGTCTTTGTTATTTTGTTCCTTTTTCTTAATTCAACTATTAGTAATTTCCATTACCATACCCTGCTGACAATTTAGCATAGGTTAAAGATATGAATGCCTGACATTTATTCAATCCAAGCCATGTAAAAGACAGCAGACACAACCTTCGACACAACAAAATATAATAAAAAGCTCATGTCTAGCCAAACCCTGCAGAGAACATTAGAAGTTGAGAATATATATGACAAGAGAAGACAATGAACAGAGTTTGCATATGCTCATCTCGCCATCTGGCCATCCATATATAATGCATAATTGCACATATATATACATATGGCTAAACATGCAATTAATAATATAAATTCAGCACTCAACCTTATTACTTTACTCACATTATATTTTCAATATTAAAGGTGATAAATTGTATTCTTAAAATTACTTTCAATTTTAAAAGAGATATATTGTATTTCTAAAATTACGAATTTTAATAACATTACACGGTTGTTTATATTCATAATTTTTATAATTTTTAACTTTTATACCAAAATATTGTTTTAATGTGCTGTCGACATAATTTTTGCAACAATAATTTCACATTTTTTGAACTATTTAATAAATATTTAATAAATCTAATTTTATAAGTTAAAGTGTTTAATAAAATAATTTTACAAGGTAAATATTTAATAAGTATAATTTTATAATTATTTTAATAAAATATTTATATAAATCTAATTTTATAGTTAAAGTGTTTAATAAAATAATTTATCTAATTTTATAAGTTAAAGTGTTTAATAAAATAATTTTACAAGGTAAATATTTAATAAGTATAATTTTATAATTTAAAATATTCAATGGATAGAAGAAATGTTGAGGGTGTTAGGGGCGAGCATTCTGCGAATTCAGCCGATTTGAATAATTTTTTTACCAAAGTTTTTTAAATGAACTATTTTTTTGCCTTAACCGAACTCGACCGAACAAATATTTTAATCGAATTAATTTTGATTATTAACTGTGCAGAAATTTTTAAAAAGAAAAAATTATTTAACAGACCAACTTTAACCGAACGTTATAAATATTAACTGACTTTAACCGAATCAACCCAACTTCTTCGCTATACAAATTTAACTTAAGGAACATTCAGATGGTGAAAACAGAACTAATCAACTTAAAAAAAAAATAAAATAAAATAAATTGTCAAAACAAATGCATATTTAGCTCAAACAACAATAACTCAAATAACAAATACATATTTAGCTCAAACAACAATAACTCAAATTTAGCTTCAACCTTCAACATATCAAGTCTTCTTTTTTTTTTCCTTCCTCTCAAGCTCCTACAAAGAGCAAATTAAATTAAAATAGGATAAAAAGTGACCAGCTCAAATAGATTAAACAATTAATCACATGATTATTAATTACAGAAACTGGGATTCAACCAAGAACTCTAATTACTCGCATAGGAGCGGCAAAACTAAATGTATTATAGATAGAAGTAAAATTGGAATAAAGCATCCATGTTATGAAAATGACGTATAAGTAAAGGTTCAAAACCTATGAGACACAGAGAAACTGATTTAGGATTAGGACACGCAGATATGATTTTTTTTTTTTTTTTTATATATAAGCATCTTGAAAAACAAAGATTTCGACTCTCAATTTGCTTAAAAAACTTAAACCTGATGAATTTATTGAATTCATTTAATTTATTGAATTTACTAAATAAATTCATGAACAAAAAGATGCAATACCCAACCCTCAATTTTTGAGAGAAAAATTAATAGTTTTTAGAAGATCACAAACCAAATTACTAAGAGATTGCTTGTTTTTGTTGAATGCAAAGTTACTATTTTCATAAAAACGGAACTGCAGATCACAGCAACGTCAATACTGAAGCAGCATCATCAGATCACGGTAATGCCAAGACAATCAGCAAAAGCATTTGCAGATCGGAAAATATGTACGAAAATTAATTGAGGAAAGATGATCGGGAAGGGAAAAGAAGTGGTTTGAAGCCTACCTGGTGGTTGGTGCACTACGTTCGCCGGAGATGAGCGAAGGTGATCGATGATGGAGCTATAAAATCACAGCTTACCCTACGCTCGATCTCACAAGAAAGAAAATGGAAATAAGAAAAGATCTCTTGCAGATTGAGAGAGCGGCTGGAAGGGCAAGCAGCCTTGGTCCAAAGAGAGGGGGCGGTAGCTGAGAGATTAAGAATACTTTACTCACATTATATTTTCAATATTAAAGGTGAATATTAAGGGAGAGTTTAGGATTCGATTTTGGTTTTGGGAAATGGGAGTGAAATGAAAGAGCAACTTGTGTTTAAGTTTTACTATTTGTTTCCGCAAAACGACATGGTTTTGGACATGGGTTAATTCGATTAACTCGATTTGATTAATGGTTAACTGATTTGTTAATCGAAAACCAAAATTATAATTTTTTTTAACCCAATCGAATTCGCCGATTTGGCTGAACCGAATGCTCATTCCTTGAGGGTGTTATAAGATCAAAATAAAAAATTTCAAGACCATTAATTGATTTTACATTAGAATTATTTAATTGAAGAGGTTTTTTTTTTTTTTTTTTTTGAAGAGGTTTTTTTTTTTTATTTTTTTTTTAGATAATATTTAATTGAAGAGTGACTGTAAGAAAAAGAAAATACAGTTTTTATCTAAATGATTGGTTTTTTTTTTTTTTTTTAGATAATATTTAATTGAAGAGTGACTGTAAGAAAAAGAAAATTACAGTTTTATCTAATGATTCTTTAAATTATTTTGATCCAAATAAAACCATAGCATATCAAATAATTAAGAGTTCAAAATAGCTTGTAATTTGGTAATGGTCACAGAACCAGAAAGACAACCAAATCTTGACAGTTTAGTGTGCTAAAATTCATTTTCCTTATTGAATTTTGTAATTAGCCAAACAAACTGATCAATAAAAAGGTGAAAAAGAAAAGAAAGAAACAAAAATGAGCAAATATTACCTTGAGCAAATGCAGGGAAACCACCGCTTAGATAAAAAGAACAGCCTACAGCTTCCAGAAGAATTCTTTCACATGTTGAGCAGCAGTATAATAATGGCGGTTTCTCAGACATCATCATTGCAGGACATCCATAGGAAATTTTCATTAGCAACACAAACATAAAATATAAAAAGTGATAACTCAACGGAAAAGTGATAACAGAGTTGAATTAAAGAAGAAATGAACCGGAACAACAATCACCTTATGAAGTAGGCTGAGAACTTGGCTGACGTTCCTCTTTGGAAAACCTGATCTACACAGTTGTTCTTCATTGTCAACATGTCTGCCACCAAACCCAAAACCAGGTTCTTCAATTTCGATTTTTCAAATATCCCTATAAGCAACTCTGTTTCCAATACCAACATTCCCTCATTCCCTGTTTCAATTACAATTTTAAAAATTTGGCGGATTGCATAACCCTTGAACTTTTCTCAAATTGCATTTGTGTCTGTCAACTTTGCGAAACCGCTTGTATTCATTAAGTTGTTTTTTTTATAGCTTTTGTACTCCTTGACACGCTGTAAAAGAGCCGTATAAACTCAGCGTGAACCTTTTAAATTTTTTCCACCGTAGTAAAAACGATGTCATTTACATTATCAAATCATTTTAACTTCATCTATTATCCCCTTTCTCAGTTTCTCTCTGTATCTTCTCCTTGTTCTTCTCTATAATCAAAATCAAACCAACCTTTTTAAATTATTTTATGATTAATGAAATCCAAACTACTAGCACAGATTTGTATGATTTGTTTTTAATTTTTATTTTTTTCTTGATATGATTTTGGGTATTGATAGTCTCTGAATTGTATTATTGATATTATAGGAGATGTTTTATCTCAAATTTAGCATTGATTTCATCAAAGAAAACTCTTTTTAATTTAAAGTTTTAAATTTGTTTGTGTTTTTGTGTTTTTAAATCTAAGTTTGTTTTATTTTTATGTTCTTTATGTTTTTTTTTTTAATTCCAGAAAAAAAATAATGGAGTTCAAATCTTTTGTAAGAGAAAGGGATTTCAACAAGATGGAGGTGTTGAGACTTTTTGATTTTCCTCTCAGTTTGGGATTTCGGTTTATGGCAAAGAGTTAAGATTTTTTTTCATTTAATTTTTCGTTCTTCTCTTTTTTTTTTTTCCCTTCCTATTATTTCTTATACATGTAGAAACCAACGTGGCAAATAAATTGATGACAAATCAACTGCTTATAACACGTTTGTATTTCACGCAAAATCTTCAATTTGCTCAGGGATACAAAAACTGCAAAAAAAAAAAAAAACTTAAAGGGCATAAGTGTCCCGCAAATTGAGAGTCACAAATGGCAATTTAAGAATAGCTGAGGAGAAAATTATGCATTCGGCTATTTTAAAACCATGATTTTAAAAATACCAATTGACCAAGTAACTAAGTGAAGAAATAAAGAATACCAAATCATTATGGTCTGAAGTTTTCCAAATACCTTCATCTTTTTCTTGTGTTTTGTTCTCCTTCTGCTCAACCTCTTGTTTTTATGTTGTCCTTCTGATCATTCTTCTATTGATTGAGGTTTTCACTCCAGTCAGCATGATGATGTTGAAGGCTTGATGAAGTTACAAAGGCCATTACATTGACTTAAAAATCGAAGAGAAGACTTTTTGAATGCCAATGGAATCCTAGGTAAAGTGCCTATCTCTATCTCTATTTTGCAGTGTAGATAATCAGGTTCATACATAGCTTTCTTGAGCTTTCTCCCTTGAACAAAAATAATGAATATAATTTTCAGTTGGTGGACAAGCAAAACATTGCCCCACAATCCACCAATCTAATTTTTAATGCTTCACCCAGTCAACAAAACCCCTAAGATTCTATCATAATTTGAAATGAAATAAACAAATGAAATTATGAAGGTTAGGGAAAACATCGAGACAACTTGGCAATGTATTGATATGGAAAAATAAATAAATAAATAAAACACACATCTCTGCTCCTTTTTGCTTCATTTATTTATATACTGAAGTGGTAAAGTTTATACTAAAATTTATAATCTCACTGCGTTGGTGATGCAGACCAACTAGAATTAATATTCTATCCCAACATATTCTGTCAGCAACCTTGAGAAAATTAAGGTCAATCTCAGTGCATTGCCTTTTCCGTACAATAGTGTGCATCGTCGTTTAACTTTGGATGGCAAGATCCTGCAGGAGATATTGCAAAATTCTTCAAATATTATTCTTAAAATAAATAGGAAACTGTCTTGCTTATCTTTTATAAACACCAGGTAATTGACTTATCTTTCCACATACCACATTTCTTACAATGGAAGAAATTTTCCCTCCCTCCATTTCTGTAAGAAGGAAATGAATGGGTTAAGGTATTTCAAATGGCAATAGCTTCTCAAGGAATCATTACAATGGAAGAAATTTTCCCTCCCTCCATTTCTGTAAGAAGGAAATGAATGGGTTAAGGTATTTCAAATGGCAATAGCTTCTCAAGGAATCAATCACTAGGCCATGAAAAGATTACTTAATCCAGTGATTTAGACATCACAACTTAGCAACAAATTTGGCGAAACCAGTATGGACAAGGAGTAGTTTAGGAATTTTCTTTCATGAAGAACAGAGGATATCACTATGATGATTATGGGACGTAGAGATGCATGATTACGCTAGGAATGAACTGAGACAATGGTAAAGAAAATGAACATTCTACCTGCAAATTCCACATTCATCACAATGGTATTGATTCTTTGAAACCTGAAAACAGCAATCCAGTAGAGTAATAAGTAAAAATGGTCTAAAGTCAGATAGATAAACACTGAGAAGCAAGGAAGAAAAGTACATCATTGTCGAAGAATTTGCACTTTGCACAAAAGTACTCTCCCATACAAACACCACAACTAATGCAATTCTGCTGAACCTGATTGAATACAACATAAGAAAATTAAGAACCCAGGAGAATTTTAACAGATCACTCATATATCTTTGACTTGCACCATCTTATTTTATACACTTACATCTTGTTCTGTGTCACAAAGGGAGCAGATAACCTGAAAGACAGGAAACAGGAAAGAATTAGAAACCGATACAAGACAGTTCGAGGAACAAAATAACCTTCAAATCATCCCTGTCCCATTAAACAGAAGTACAGACAACCATGTTTTAGTACCAGCAGCGCAGATAAGTTCTGCATTTTATCAGAAAACTTAGGCAGAAGGCCAAATTATATAATGTTCTGCATTGCAAAATGCAATCCATGCAAATAATTAAATTGTATCTAACATTTTTCATTTCCTAGTTTGGATGAGAGGTTTTATTAAATTGTATCTAACATTTTTCATTTCCTAGTTTGGATGAGAGGTTTTGTCAATCTATAATCTATCGTTGCCTGACTAACAGGGGAGGAGACATGTGGAAGTAAGTGGAGTCACATGACCACATTTGAAAGTTTCAATAGTGATCCCACTGAAATTGTTAAAAATGCATCTAAATTTTAATTAATTACTAATCTTTTACCTTAAAAATTTAAAATACAGAGTGACTTTAAGTGTTCACTCTAGTATAATTCTCAAAAAAACAACCCTGTATTGTATATATTTTAAGTGGTACCTTCATTAAGTTCTCAAGTGCTCCACTAGAATTACTAAGATATCTCTAATAATTGATTTTAAATTTTTTACATAGTGAAACCAACTAAGAAATTGAATGAGAAACTAATCTTTAAATGAATATTTGATGTCTTATACATTAAAAATCGTATAGTTAATAATATTGATAATGACATATTTATGCAACAGAGTCAAAATATAAAATTACGTTAACAATATATATATATATATATATATATATTACAACTATTAACTCGAATTTCTTGTATGCTATTTTGAATTTCTTGTATGCTATTTTCGAGCTATCTTACTCACACCAAAACTAAATTTCTTTTCCAAGCAAACTTATGTTTTACATGAAAATGGTATATTTAACAACTATACACATTGAATTTGCTTTTATAAAATATTATAATGTCTTATTTATAAAATATTATAATGTCTTATTATTTTAAGATATTATAATATTACTAAATATTTATTTAATAATATAAAAAATATTTGTGATCCACTACTCAAAATTCTTGGCTCAGCAACTATTGAATAACTTTTATCAATAGTCATGGGCTAAAGTAGAAATGGACAGGACACATTCCTAGTTTACCTCCACTCTTTTGAGTTGACCTTCACATTAACTCCTCTTTTTTTCACAATCCACTTTGGACATCAATGCTTATTAGCTGCTTCTCAAAGTTTCCAATTCAAACTATTCAAGTATTCATCACAATCTCATCAGACTATTTGAAGTTCCATCATAACTATTCCATTGGATAGACCTTTCATTCAAATTACTATTATTACTACTACTACTTAAAAAAAGGGTAAAAATTATTAGATTTAGCAGAAGTTTGAAAAAAACTCAAACCTTTATGACTTCATGGCTTGGAATACAGTGTTTATTACAAAGATTAGTTTCCATTGCATTCTGCCAATAAAAATACAACATTAAAAAATAACTAATATTTAACCAAGAATAAAAATAATTAGCCAAATAAAAAATAACTAATATTTAACCAAGAATAAAAATAATTAGCCAAAATAAAATCCATAAACACGGGTTGGGTTGCAGAAGAAAGGATACAGTTGCTGTACCTTGGCTTCATCATGGCAGTGCCAACAATCAAAAATGCCATTGCAACAAGGTGCTCTAATTTTGCATCTCCTTCTATAATGTGAGCAGCTAAATCCACCAAAGAACAATGCATGATAGTAGCAACAAAACTTTCCATTAGCAAAGAAACAAAAGCCAAGGAACTAGACGGAAATATCAATAAAAAATATGAATTTGAGTATTATCAAAGCTCCCATACCCAAAATCATCAGATCCAAACTCTAAGGGAAACACATGATTAACAGGTTCACTAGGATTTGATTGGACCTCAATTTTAGTCTCCATTCTCTTTGACATTTGACCATTCTGCTCTATCTTCCTAGTCAACCCTTGTCTATGATCCACAGATCCAAGCTCCATCGATGATGAACTTGCATCTCCAAATTGACTAAGGTCAGATTGGTGCTGAATTTCAGCCCTTGCTCTGTTCTCCTGACAATTGACCTCCTCCATCTTTCTTCTTAATTAGAACATGTAAAAATAAATTGAATAATAATAATCACCATCAAGTACCTATTACCGATTGCTGTTTCATTTAACTAGATCATGAAAATGTACCTGATTTTTTTGGAGATAAGCACACACAAGAAGAAGATGAAAGGTAGAAGGGACATTTTGATAGGGTTATCTAAATTGTGAAGGGTATATATATACTGCACTATTGAGTAAATGCACTGCCAGACAGCACAGGCTAATCCAAAAATATGAACAATTACAAAAAGTTCGCTAGGTGGGGAAGTATCAGTCGAGCGACAACAAAAACAAGAACAAGTTGACCGGCCCCTTTCCAATGTGATAAGTCCTTCTCTACGAGCCATATTAACTAGCTCAAGTGTAGAAATAAATAAACCCACAAATGACAGTACCATGCCTACTAACAGATAACCAAGCTGGTCGAGAAGAGCTGAGACACCCTCTAGAAGCAGGCTCCCAATCAAAAGACTCCACTCTGTTGTTTCCTGTAGAAAAGACATTATAACTAAGATATTTCAAAACAATCATGATGAAAAAACTTGCAGTTCATGATTGACGGTGCCCAGTTTCTGTTGTTTCCTGTAGAAAAGACATTATAACTAAGATATTTCAAAACAATCATGATGAAAAAACTTGCAGTTCATGATTGACGGTGCCCAGTTCAATATTGCACTAAGTCTCTCCCTGGGTTGTCATGTTGTCTGTTTTAGGCCATTGGATGCCCATACTGTTTGCTGTTTGTTCTTTGAGAAAGAAGTGCTCTAGGTGAAAGGTGTTAGTCTTACAGACCAAGACCTATACCTCCTTTACTCTCTCTATGATACTTTGGCATCATCAATAATCAAATTAGAAGGAATAGTTGTATTTATTAAGGTCTTACAACACTTGAAGGTGAACTCTCTCCAGTTTCTGGATCAATTTTAGTGCAAGCATTTCTGGATGTAACAGGACTTTGACCCTGGCTCCAGCCTTCATTCAAATCCTGAACAGCAAATATTTGAATAATCTCTGGTTCTGATAATTGAAGAGTTGCCTGTGTGCTGCTTTCTTGTTTATGATCTATCGTTAAAGACTGGCCTTCAGCTATTATTACTCCTTCCTTTAGTATCTTTATCTTCCTCTCCTCAACAAGTTTCTTTAATCTTTTCTTCATGGTCACTGTTAGTACCTTCACATCAATGGTTGCTTTGACTGCTATAGTTTCATCCCCCTTAATAACTATTACCTGCTGTACTCCTGTAATATGACATATAATTGCCCATTAAAGTGTTATGCTTATTGCTGTATTAATGCAAAAGGTCAATTAGTGGAGAAACAAAATTGGAAGTTCAATAATACTGGAGATACAGTAAGGGTCGGAAGGTGTTGAAAGATTAAAATGTTACCTCTGATTCTGCGGATAATTTTACGGATCTTCCTGATGCATCCATCACAATGGAGTGGCACCTTGAATAATGTCGCTGTTGCTGAAGCCTATGTCACCAAAAAAAATTGAAATTCAAAGATAAGAATGCAAATATTAATCACAATATGAATATATGCCTTTCACATTTCAAATGAATGAAGCAGCCTAGATTGCAGAGGAAATAGATAAGGTACAGAAAACTCAACCCTGCATGAGTTTTGGCTCTTAATTGTTGAAATTAAAAAGGAATTTTAACTGACATATCAATTTGAGTAAATCCTATTGTTAGTTTATGAAAGATTGAATCTCATTCATACATACATGCATATGTTTTACTTAGCCTACTTGAAAGATTTTTGAGACAATAACAATTAAGCTTTAATCCCAAACTAGTTGCGTTCAGCTAAGTAAAATTTGAGACAGACTTTTGAGACATTACATAAAATTTGATGATACTCTCATTTGAAAGCTCTAAAGAAAGGCAAAGAACAGGCAATACACATTTATACGAGGGAGAAGCAAAATATAAAGGAGAAATAATATTGACTCCAAAAAGTTCAAAATCTGCAATGAGAATACCTTTTCTGGTCCCAACTTCATTATGCTTTCTTCCATCTCAATACCATTAATCCCATTCTCTTGCCCGCCACTACCTTTCTTCTTCTTTCCATCATCACTGCCGAACCCACTGCCTTTGACACTTCCATTGCTGTATTTCTCTTTTTCAATTGACAAGATCTCAATAGGTATATTCAGTCTCTCCTTCAGATTCTCAATTAACACCATTGGGTCCATGGTCCCTTTGATTGTCACTGTTTCCTTCTGTTCATCCTCTGACATCTCTTGCACACCTGAAATGAATTGAATTCTGTCAAGACTTACAGTTCCCTGACCCTCCATCGATGAAACGGATACAATAAGACGCAACTAACAAGGTCATGAATTACCAATTGTGTCTTCGACGATCTTTCTAATCTTCGGGCCGCATCCCTGGCAGTTGTGTCCCAGCTTGACCACAACAATTGTTCTCTCCAAGGACGCATCCCTGGCAGTTGTGTCCCAGCTTGACCACAACAATTGTTCTCTCCAAGGACTGTACCCCATTAAAATTTGAAATTAATACTCAATTAATCGCAAACAACAAATAATAAACAAACACGAATACAATCTTAATTAGCTTGAAAACTTTAAATTGGGCATTAATTTCTTAGGGATTAATAAATGGCTATGCAAGTAAAAGGAAGCTGTACTTAAGCTAAAATAGAACCTGTTTCTCAAACGATATCCTGTCATCTCTGTTGCCGTCAGCGGCGGTGTCACAAATCCGGGGCTGAGCAGAGACAATGCTGACATTCTTCTTGATCTTCAGGCGGAGATATTCTTGAATCTCCAAGGAGTCCAATTTACCTTCCACAGTCAACTTGTTTGAATTTATATGTCATCTCTGTTGCCGTCAGCGGCGGTGTCACAAATCCGGGGCTGAGCAGAGACAATGCTGACATTCTTCTTGATCTTCAGGCGGAGATATTCTTGAATCTCCAAGGAGTCCAATTTACCTTCCACAGTCAACTTGTTTGAATTTATATCTGCTGTCACATTCTCTACACCTGAATTAAAGGAAAAAAATCAAGATAATAAATAAAATAAATCTGAGTAGTTGAGACGAAAAAATAGAGAAAATGAGGAAATATTTGAAAAAATAAATTCTAAAAACAGAGAACATTATGACTTTTTCATAATTCATAAAATAAAAAAAATTAATAATAATAATTCAATTTAAATAGTTCAAAATCAATAAATTGCAGGCTGGGATAATTGGAGATGGCAATAACAATAACAATAATAATAATAATAATAATAGTAATTATTCAAAAAATAGGGAAAAGGCATGAAATATATACATGAAAATGAAATACCTTTGAAGGTGCGAGCGTGAGCGATAATATTAGAAGAGCATCCTTCACAATGCAACTCAACCTCTAAAACGACGACGGAGATGGTACTGATAGCGGTTTCCATCATGACTGATAAATTGAATTAAATTAAGAAGAGAAAGATTTGAAGCAAACTGAACAGAAATACATAGCTGTGAATCTCTGTTTATAGTAATTGCTTCTGCTAAAATATGGAGAAGACAAGAAAAGTAGTCCATTATTTTTCTTCAATAATTGTACTCTTTCAATCAGTGGCGTTTGACCCTTCCTTTTTCTTAATTTTCTTCTAATATATATGTATTTTTTCAATTCATCCTCTTAACATTCCCAATAAACTTTCTTTATTATAGTTTATTATATATTTATCCTAGAAAATTTTATTCATAAAATCCGCCGCTGCTTTCAATATGCGTTCGAAAGCCAATACTTTTTTTGGTAAATTTAGCGAATATTTTTAATTTTATTAAATATTACCTCAAATTCATTTTTTCTTATCAATTATCGTTTTTTGTTCAGAATTCATTAATTTGTTGTTTAGTTAAATGTTAATTAGACCTACAACATATAAGCTCAGATTCACGTGGCCATTTTTTAATTATTCATCTTTATTTTTATAATTTTTAAATTGAAAAATTGCTTTGTTGAGATAATACCACGTACTTTCCTCAAAAACCCTAATAATTGATTTTGAGGCAAGAATGGCTATGGCGATGGAGGAAGATGAACATCTTTCCAAGAAGTGTTGTGCGATTATAGTTCCACGTCTTGAAAACATCGTATCAACGGTAAACCTAGACTGCAAACTTAACTTTCGACGCATATTCTCAAAGCAAGAAATGCAAAATTCAACCTCAATCGTTTCTCTGCTGTTATTATGAGAATTAAAAAACCAAAAAGCACTTCTCTCATTTTTGCATCTGGAAAGCTGGTATGTACCGGTGCCAAGACTGAAGAAGAATCGAAGATGGCTGCGAGAAAGTTTGCAAGAATCATACAAAAATTAGGGTTTCCGGCCAAATTTAGGGATTTTAAGATCGAGAATATAGTGGCTTCTTGTGATGTTAAGTTTCCTATAAAACTAGAGAGGTTTGCATGCAGTCCACATGAAGGGTATTCTACGTATGAACCGGAAATCTTTCCGGGTCTTGTTTATCGCATGAAGAAACCGAAGATTCTAATGCTAATTTTTGTTTCTAGAAAAACAATAATCACTGGAGCCAAGAAAAGCCGAGATACTTTCACTGCCTTTGAAAGCATTTATCCTGTTCTTGCAGGCTTCAAGAGGTAATAATCATCACTCGAAGGATTTTTCCTTTTTAAGTGCTTTCGAAGGAATTTTCTTGAAGCATTTATCCTCTTCCAGGCTTCAAGAAGTAATAAATTAATTATCATCACAGTAATTTTCTTTTTTTTTTCTTTTCAAAATAAATAAAGGATACTGTAATTGTCTTTTGTTTTTTTTAACAATACTATAACATTTATTAGTTGTTGATTATTGGTGTTGTTGGATGTTTTTATGTATTTTACATTACTAAATTAATTAATGGATTAGGTTTGAATTTCAATATGTTGTTTGATCATATATATATTTTTATAGATTGAATTGTAAATTGAGGTGTAATTAGATTATCATTGTTAAGCATTTTATAGTAGTTATTTCATCGTATTAATTTATTCTTCATGAAATTTTCAACGTACTCCTCTATTCCATAATACTTGTCACATTTGTAATTTTACATTCTTTAAGAAAACCATTAAATTTGTTTAAGTTTCAATAAATTATTAAACAAATTGATTATATTATCCTTAATTTAATACTAATTCTTTGAAAAAATCATTACATTGAAATACTAATTATTGGTCATATTAAAGGATAAACATGAAAAAAGAGATTTATTACTCATTGAAACCACAAATGTGACAAATATTTTAGAACAAATTATTTTCTCAAACGTGATAAACATTATGGAGTGGAGGTGGTAGTATTTATTAATCCATATATAGCATGGCTAGTTGCTCCTTGTAGCCATAGTCTCATATATCAAATATAGGTTTTCTTATACCGCTAAATATATGCCAAATATTTTTTTTATTCCTTTCTATTATGTGAATTAACATATGTTAACGAGCTTTGGGGACAAAACTGTTGTGGTGGTGCCCACTCAAGTGGGATCCACACACTTTTGAAAAAGAAAAAAAAGGGAAAACACGTTTTTGATAATCAATCTTTAAAGAATGTTGTGCCAACAATTGAAGATGGAAGCGTTAATTGCCGTCAGTTGGTGGACACATTAATTAACGCATCCTCTTCTCCTATCAATAGAGGTAGCGAAGCCTCAAGCAAAACACAGCTGAAAGAAAAGAAAAAAAAAATGTAGAGAGAGATATCTGGTTTTAGGAAGGGTTTTCTAAAATTAGGGGAGAGAAAAATAGTGAGGAAATTATTTTGGGGTGTTTTTGGGAAACACTATGTGTGCCACTAAAATTAGGGGAGAGAAAAATAGTGAGGAAATTATTTTGGGGTGTTTTTGGGAAACACTATGTGTGCCACTATTTTTGTATTACTCTCTTTGTACCTACTATTTTTTAATAGTGGAAGAATTATTCAGAGTTTGTCCCGTGGACATAGCCCTAAACAGTTGAGAGTGAACTACGTAAATTTCTGTGTGTCACAAGTTTACTTTTTCGGTGCGTTAATTTTCTCTTAATTGATTGAAAGGGCCAAACAAGTGGTATCAGCGCTGAGGCAAGTGGTACCTGAGGCCCAACAAGTGGTATCAGAGCTGATGCCCAACAACTGGTATCAGAGCCGAAGGTTTCGGTAGGTCCATCCGGTCAGATAGTGGTACCAGATCCGTGGATATATTTTGAAAATAAATATACCACGATGAAGAGAAAATTACGATGAGTCCATTGGTACTGTCTGCTCGGAAAGACGTTGCAGAATCGACTTAGTGATGAATAGTAAAAATAGTAACGTTGATGCTGAACAGTACTATTGGCGTTACTGATGCTGAGTCCGTAAGCCCAGCACTATTCACGCACACAGTTACTATTCATGCACACAGTTACTATTCATGGTCACTATTCACGTATACTACTGTTCACGTATACGGTTTATGCTGGTGATGATTTTCAGCGCAAGTCAAAATGGACAAGCAAAATGATCAGTCTAAATGGTGGAAATTACCATATATGGAGAAATAAGCGATCTCCTTATGGTAATCAAAATACATTTGCCTGTGTTACCGGAAGACAAGGCTGATGAGGAATGGGCTTTCGAGCATACGTCCAAATCTCGGTTGGCAGATTTGATGATGAAGGTTTCTGTAACACCTTCAGAAATTGTCAATGGAAGCTCACAAAAGGTTCATTTGTGGTAGCTAAAGACCAAAAGCTGTAAGTGATGCATGCGAAATTCTCCCAAGACACTTTAAGTGTAGCGGAGAATGACAGTACAGTTGAATTGTGGCATAAACGACTACGCCACATGAGTAAGAAAAATCTGGCAAGAAAGAACCGCCCACATGAGTAAGAAAAATCTGGCAAGAAAGAACGCCTTACTGGCATTAGATGAAGTTCCACCAAAGACAAGTGTCCTGAATTGTAATGGCGGGAAAGCTCCAAATAGAGTAAGCTTTCAAGAATTCCACCCCTCCCCTCCCTTCCTAGAATGAAGAATGTACTAACTCTGCATCTCCATTCAGATTTGTGTGGACCAATCTTGAACAATGTCATTTGGTTAGAAATCGATTATTTTTGTGATATTTATCGATGACCATCCCCCCCTCTCAGGCTCAAGACTCGGGAATAAACAACATTGAACCGTACCTTTCTAAACCCTGGTTTGAAGAGACAGATCGCAAGAAGCTGAAAGTCGTATCAGAACAGATAATGGCTCGGAGAAAACACTGGGCGATTTCACACACTGCTCTTCTGCAAAAGAGCATGCACTTCAACATAAACCGCACACCTCCCAAGATGCCCGCAACTTGAACACGCTTTGGCTGAGAGGATGAACAAAACTTTGATGCGAGAGAGTCAGATCGTTTACTCTCCCATGCAAAGTTGCTCTAAAAGATTTGGGGTGAAAGCGTTTCTCACAGCAGCTTCCTCGCCCGTTCACCTATGTTCCCTCTATAGTATGATACAACCTCCAGAGCAGAGTATCGGGTTAGGAAGCGGATGTTTCCTATGATCCGTTCTGTGACGTTGGTTTTGGCTCGCAAACGCCTTACGTGCATCCATACTCGAAGGATCGAACCGCGTCTTAAGCTTGATCGTCAAGACTAGACGGTTGTACCTTCATTTAGCTCTATGGCCTAAGACCAACTGTGGTTCATCTAGGTTTTATGACCCAAAATCCAAGAACATGATTATCAAGAAATCGGGTGATGCCTGTATTTGTTGAACGATTAGTTATTGAAGATATTGAACGCGCAGTGCCAATCACGAATCTGATCGAAGACTCAACAGACATACAGAGAAGGTCCCCTCCAATACGAACGGCAGCACAAAATCTGGGAGATGAAGAAAATGTTCTCCACTAAGCAAACCACAGTGCCACAGGTTTAGCATATCAGCAGTTCCTTATCCCCAGATGAACCCAGAAAGATGATTTCGATGGTCTTCATGCTATCCCAACAACCTCCACGCGACCGTGAAAGTTCTCACACATTAACGCCAGATCTAAGTAGAGTCTGACAACATACCTACTAGATCATCCAGGTCAATGAGTATGTACTAACGACTTCAACGGGGGACGAACATCGAAAACCTTTGAAGAAGCTCTGGGAAACATGAACCACAAGAGGAACTGAGGAACTGGATTGAAGCCATGCAAGATGAAATGAAGTCCTTGCATGAGGATGAAACATTTGAGCTGGTGAAGTTGCCCAAAGGCAAGAAAGTTTTGAAGAACAAGTGGATGTTCAGGATCAAGTAGGAAGAACACAGCTCCCAACCACGATTTAAAGCTAGACTGATTGTGAAAAGATTCAATCAGAGAAAGGGTATTGATTTTGATCTTTTCACCAGTTGTGAAAATGACATCCATTCGAACAGTGCTTGAAATGACCTCTAGTTTTGAACTGAAAATCGAGCAAATGGATGGAAAGACTGTCTTCCTACATGGAGATTTGGAAGAAAAAAATATACATGGAGCAACCAGAGGGTTTCGTAGAAAAAGAGGATTGTGTTTGCAAACTGAAGAAGAGCCTGTATGGCTTGAAGCAGGCACCGAGACAGTGGTACGTAATGGTGAAGGCAGAAGGCGCAGACGACGCTGTCGAGTGCAGCGAAGCTCTTGACGCTACCCTGCTTTCATGGGGGAGCATGGCTACACAGAAAGACTACTTCAGATCACTGCCTGTTTTTATCACCAGAATTCTCTGATCGAATCGAAACTCTCATATTATTCTTTTGCCTCTATGTGGTTAATATGGCTGACGCGCTTGTATGGCTTCAGGCAACCATTCTACCTCCCCAGCTCTGCAAGATACAGGCGTAAGTGAGGCATTCTTCTTTGCTACTCGAAAAGACTCTGAGACTAGCAAAAGCAGATTCTTCCGGCCATCCGCAAGATCTACAAGGGATTTCGAAGACCCGTCCCAAGACCAACTTACTGGTTTGTCCCAGGAGAAGTCACCATTGACGACAATTATTTCAAGAAGGTTTAGAATCCGAAACAACGCTAAACGCGATTAGCTTTGTCCCTCCTTAGCTAATCCACTCTTCAAAACTCGAGCTCTTCTAAAGTGCCCTTCCTACACGCGATGGCAGAGAAGCGAGAAATCCGCGAACAAGCATTCCCGCTATGCTTCAGCAATCTGGGAAGCTTCAATGTATGCACCAATGGTTTTGTTCAACGGCCAGACTATTCGCTCATCAGTTGGAGTTACGATCGAGTCGGCTTTCCTTTCTTTCACAATCCTGGCCAAAGGAACATTGGACCATGCACCCGTGAAATCGGACTTCTTCAGGTATCACCTCCAGGATATCCAATCATATTTGCAGGGGGAGCTTGTCGTGGCAGTCAAGATTACAGAAGTGTGTTGCTCTGTCAACAACTGAGGCAAAAGGAGAAGTTCGAATACTGTCGGTTAGTTGCAAGATGATGATGGCTAACGTCCCCACTTGAGTGTGCAGGGGGAGATTTGTTGTGGTGGTGCCCACTCAAGTGGGACCCACACACTTTTGAAAAGGAAAAAAAAAAAAGCAAAACACGTTTTTGATAATCTTCAAAGAAGGTTGCGCCAACAATTGAAGATGGATGCGTTAATTGCGCGTCAGTCGGTGGACGCATTAATTAACGCATCCTCTTCTCCTATAAATAAAGGTAGCGAAGCCTCAAGCAAAACACAGCAGAAAGAAAAGAAAAACAAATGTAGAGAGAGAGTTATCTAGTTTTAAGAAGGGTTTCCTAAAATTAGGGGAGAGAAAAATAGTGAGGAAATTATTTTAGGGTTTTTTGGGAAACACTTTGTGTGCCACTATTTTTGTATTACTCTCTGTGTACCTCCTCCATTAGGGGAGAGAAAAATAGTGAGCCCGCCCCCAAATTGATTATCCTAGGGTTTTCTCCTGCGGAAACACCTTTGTGCTGCCACCTATTACTTGTACTCCTCACCTCCTCTCGTGCTACCCCCTACTATCTTCCTTTAATAGTGCGCAAGAAATCTATTCCGGCCCCCAGTTCTGTCGCCTAGACGTACCGCCCCCTAAACAGCTTGACGGCGTGAACCCACGTACAATTTCCTGCTGTGTACCACTACGTTCCCTACTTTTTTTTGGCCTGCACCTTAATCCTTTCTCTTAAACTTGACGTTGAAACGGCCCGCAAACAAAAAGCTTCAAGCTAAGGCGTTCGGTACCCTGATGCCCCGCCTTCCTCCCCCTCCCCCCACAATAGTGGAAGAATTATTCGGAGTTTGTCCCGTAGACGTAGCCCTAAACAGTTGAGGGTGAACCACGTAAATTTCTGTGTGTCACAAGTTTACTTTTTTGGTGCATTAATTTTCTCTTAATTGATTGAAAGGGCCAAACAAAAAGTATCAAGCTAAGGCAAGTGGTACCTGAGGCCCAACAAATGGTATCAGAGCTGATGGTTAACAAACGTCAACTATATAATAATGTCTTTGTTATTTTGTTCCTTTTTCTTAATTCAACTATTAACAATTTCCATTACCATACCGTGCTGACAATTTAGCATAGGTTAAGGATATGAATGCCTGACATTTATTCAATCCAAGCAATGTAAAAGACAGCAGACACAACCTTCGACACAACAAAATATAATAAAAAGCTCATGTCTAGCCAAAGCTTGCAGAGAACATTAGAAGTTGAGAATATATATGACAAGAGAAGACAATAAGCAGAGTTTGCATATGCTTATCTCATCATCTGGCCATCCATACATAATGCATAATTGCACATATATGTACATATGGCTAAACATGCAATTAAGAACATAAATTCAGCCCTCAACCTCATTACTTTAACCACGTGATACCTTTTTAATTTTAAAGGATATCTACTGTATTCCTAAAATTACAAATTTTAATAACATTGCACGTCTGTTCATATTAATAATTTTTATAATTTTTAACTTTTATACTAAAATATTAATTTAACGTGCGTTCAATATAATTTTTGCAATAATAATTTCACATTTTTTTAACTATTTAATAAATATTTGATTAATGTAATTTTATAAATTAAAGTGTTGAATAAACTAACTTTACAAATTAAGTGTCTAATAAATGTGATTTTATAATTTAAAATATTCAATGGATAGAAGAAAATGTTGAGGATGTTAGGGGTGAGTGTTCGACTGATTCGGCCAATTTGAATAACTTTTTTACCGAAGTTTTTTAACCTAACTTTTTTCTTAATTGAACAAATATTTTAATCGAATTTAACCGATTCATTTTAACCGAATTAATTTTGGTTATTGACCACGCCAAAATTTTTAGAAGGAAAAAATTATTCTACCAACCGACTTTAAATGAACTTTAACTATTAACCGACTTTAACTGAATTAACCGAACTTCTTCATGATACAAATTTAACTTCAGCAACATAAAGATCGTGAAAACAGAACTAATCAACTTAAAAAAAAAAAAAAATTATCAAAACGAATACATATTTAGCTCGAACATCAATAACTCAAATTTAGCTTCAACATATTAAGCCGCCTTCTTTTTTCTTCCTCTCAAGCTACAACAAAGAGCAAATTAAATTAAAATAAGATAAAAAGTGACCAGCTCAAATAAATTAAACAATTAATCACATGATTATTAATTACAGAAACCGGGATTCAACAAAGAACTGTAATTACTCGCATAGGAGCGGCAAAACTAAATGTATTATAGATAGAAGTAAAATTGGAATAAAGCAACCATGTTATGAAAATTACATGTAAGTAAAGGTTCAAAACATATGAGACACAGAGAAACTGATTTAGGATTAGGACAAGCAGATATGATTATTTTTATAAGTATCTTGAAAAACAAAGATTTCAACTTGTTGTGGGGTCCCTCTGACATGTGAGATCCACGCACTTTTGAAAAAAAAAACTTTTATTTTGCTTGTCAAAGAATGCTGCGAAAGAAAAAAAAAAGTTTATTTTGGCAGTCAAAGAACACCGCGAAAAAAGAAAAAAAAAAAAGAAAGTGGACGCGTGATTAACGCGTCCATTCGGTAGACAAAAACAAAAGAAAAAAATGCACAATTAATTTTAGAAAAGGGTTCCTAAAATTGGAAATGAAAGAAAATGGTGAGAATTATAATTTTTGGGATATTTTTTGAGAAACACTTAGAATAGTACTATTTTTGTAATCTCTTTTGTACCTACTATTTTTAGTAGTAGAATTAGTCTGAGTTTTTGTCCCGTTGATTTTATTAGAAGAATTATTCGGAGTTTTTGTCTCGTGAACATAGCCCATAATAGTTAAAGGGTGAACCACGTAAATCTCTGTGTCCTTATTTTTCATTTGGCATTTACGATTTCATCTGACATTTACGATAATTATTTAATTTTTATCGTGATTATTATTTTTAGTGAATTCGGTATTGGAGTTGAATGTGATAATAATAATTTAAATCTTTATCGGCGCTATTAACTCTTTATTTCAGAAGACCATTATTCCGGCAGATTATTTGGTTCTCGTCGACACCCTGCCCCATAATACGTTAACAGGGTCGACCCACGTAAATCTCTGTGTCCTTATTTTTCATTTGGCATTTAACGATTCTCATCTGACATTTACGATAAATTATTTCAATTCTTTATCGTTGCATTATTATTTTTACGTCGAATTCGGTATTGCGAGTTGAATGTGATAACTCAAAACCTTTAAACTCTTTATCGGCGCTATTCCACTTTCTTATCTTCTCGGACAATTTCTATTCTCTACTTCAAAAAAAAAAAAAAAAACAAAAAACTAACACCTTCTTCACTGGCCCTACTAGGGATTCAAGCAATTAATCCCAACCACAACTCTCAATTTGTTCAACAAATCCTTACAACCTGATGAATTCTTTGACAATTTATAAAATAAAATTTGTGACACATAAAGATGCACATACCCAACCCTCAATTTCCTGCGAGAGCCAAAAATTAATAGTTTTTTAGAAGACTCACAACCAAATCTAACTAAGAGATTTGTTCTTGTTTTTTTAATTATTTAATTTTTATCGTGATTATTATTTTTAGTGAATTCGGTATTGGAGTTGAATGTGATAATAATAATTTAAATCTTTATCGGCGCTATTAACTTTTATCTTGGACAATTTTATTTTACTTCTAACATTCTTCACTGGCCCTACTAGGGATTAAAGCATTAATCCCAACACAACTCTCAATTTGTTCAAAAATCTTAAACCTGATGAATTTATTGAAATTTACTAAATAAATTTGTGAACATAAAGATGCAATACCCAACCTCAATTTTTTGAGAGCAAAATTAATAGTTTTTAGAAGATCACAAACCAAATTACTAAGAGATTGCTTGTTTTTGTTGAATGCAAAGTTACTTTTTTCATAGAAACGGACCTGCAGATCACAGCAACGCCAATACTGAAGCAGCAGCATCAGATCACGGTAATGCAAAGATGATCGAGAAGGGAAAAGAAGTGGTTTGAAGCCTATCTGCTGGTTTGTGCACTATGTTCGCCGGAGATGAGCGAAGGTGATCGATGATGGAGCTATAAAATCACAGCTTATCCTACTCACGATCTCACAAGAAAGAAAAGGGAAATAAGAAAAGATCTCTTGCAGATAGAGAGCGGCTGGAAGGGCTACCAGTCTTGGTCCAAAGAGAAGGGGCGGTGGCTGATAGATTAAGGGAGAGTTTAGGGTTCGATTTTGGTTTAGGGAAATGGGAGTGAAATGAAAGAGCTAACTTGTTTTTAAGTTATACTACTTGTTTCCCCAAAATGATGTGGTTTTGAACATCGGTAATTCGATTAACTCGGTTTAATTAATGATTAATTAAATTGTTAACCGAAAATTGAAATTATAAACTTTTTTAACTGAATTGAATTCGTTGATTTGGCGAAACCGAATGGTGTTATAATATCAAAATAAAAAATTTCAAGATCAATTTATATATTGGACCACTAACTGATTTTACATTAGAATTATTTAATTGAAGTGTCTTTTTCTTTTTTGAGATAATATTTAATTGAAGAGTTTGATTCTCGTACCTTTGAGCTTTGTG
Source organism: Jatropha curcas (assembly GCF_014843425.1). The sequence goes on from NW_023590825.1 coordinate 2,350,495, forward strand.
TTGATAATTAATGTTGCAGTTAGCGGCTATACAAATGGAAGTATCAATATCAACATTTTGTAGTTAAAATTTTGAAAAACATTTATTTATAAGCATGAAATTAGAATCTTATTTCACTTTGATGTAGTTCCCACGCACAGCACGCATGGAAGAAAGTAAAATATTTCTTGTACACTGTGAAATTTTTTTAGTACAGTGGTAACAAGAAATTTACTGTTATGATTACAAAAATTTTAAAAATAAAAAGTGGCTTGTCTTTTGCAGCAGAATTTATCGTACCAGTCAATGTCTCAAGGAAAACAAATCAATGAAGTCGCAGTTGGAGTGTAGTTCAGAAATGGCCAATGCATGAAGATAAAAATAATCTTTTCGTCAAATAAACAGAATTTTGTTGCTTTCTCCTCAATGTATCATTCCACCATCATCACTTCATTGATTCAAAATAGTTTGGACCGGAATAAAGTACAGAATATTTAAAAGTTTAAGGATTAGATTATAATTTTTTCAAGGAAAATTACCAAACATCAAATTATGATTAACACATCTCAGAATTAAGGACCTTATTTAAAAAAAAAAGCATGTTTGATTTGATACAGGCAGTGACGGATTTAGATTTTTTTTTTTTTCTATGGTCAACATTTTTCCTTTTTATCCAAACCTCCTAATTTTTCTTTTTTTGTTTTTTAGCAATAACAAAAAATAAAAGGGGACAACGAAAGGAAATTTGCGAAAACAAGGGATCAATTGAAAAACCATTTTTGTTAATACATTTGCCATTGGCATGAGAATGGATATAATTTATAACATAAAATCCTATTTCATTTTTTTTTATATATATAAATAACAATAAAAAAAGAATTCTCATGTAACTTACAAATTGAACAAAGTTAAACCCTTCTATAAACTGGGTAGTGGGTGTGACTTACCCCACCTCCATGTCCAGTTGTGGAGGTAGAATTCAAAGCTAATGGTTTTTAAAAAATAAAATCAAAAGTTACAAAGTAAAATTATAAAAATGAATTATTTTCGAAAGTAAAATTTAAAAAATTTTTTGGACCAGAGTAGCCACACCTGGCCAACTCCCTCAACCTCTGCCCACATCGAAAATGCCTTATCCCGAAAACCAACTTATCACTGCCTTCTACCCCATTTTCCCAATCTTTTGTAGACAGAGAGATGGAAGGAAAGAACTCGAATTCTTTTGTAGACAGAAAGAGCATTTGTGCAATTTAAAAGGGTTAAAAAAAAGTTAAAAACAATATAAGATTAGACTAAATATTTCTCTTTTTTTTTACCATTTTACTTTTTAGATTTTTAACTTTTAAATAAAGTAAAGTGTAATTTAAAAAAAAAAATTTAAGTAAAGTATATCATGTAGTAAAATATTATTGAGACTTTTAGAGATGTATAGAATAGACTAAGTAATTATCATTTTGAACATAAAAATAAACAAGTTTCGGTTCGAACCGGACCAGAACCGTTGGTTCAGGTTTAGATTTTAACATTCACGTAAATTTTAACCGGCCCTTGAACCGCAGGTTCTAGTCCGGTTTCGATTCATCTACGGTTCCGATTCAAAATAAACCAGTAGCCATGCCTAATTATACATATTAAATATTTCAATTTTCAAATTTATTTTATTAAACATTTCAACTTGTAAAATTAGATTAATCAAACACTCATGAAAAAGTTAAAATTTATGCAAATTATTATTCCAAGAGTCATAGTAATTATATATCAAGTCGATATTTTATAGATAAAATGCAAAAACCCTAAATTATTGATATTAGTGTTGAAGGTGTGTAATATTACAAAAACTTACAAATTCAAGTGCATGATAAGTTATTCGCAAAATTCAGAGTATCACATGGTTAAAGTTATAAAATTCAGAATTGAATTTATATATTCAGAGATGAATTTATATATTCAGTCTTTTTACCTCTAATGTTCGTCGCACTATTTCTCACTAATAATGTGAATTCTATTATTATATTCAATACATTGAAAAGCATGTTGGCTCGTATTATATTGCTTGAATAAATTAAACTTTTTCTAATATGCTTTATTATAATAAAATAAATTAATTTCGCTAAAAAACCGGTAGTGCATTGGCTCGAATTACAAGCAAGCTAACTATAGAGTTAATCGGTGAAATGTGGTATGAGTATAGACTTAATTTCTTCCCAACCACCATTATGATAATGGATCATAATATTATTAATATCCAATATTTATTTATATGATTCAAGCCGACCCTACATTAGCAAGCATGGAAACATTCGATGCACCCTAACACACATGACATGACCCCAAACATCCAAAGGCACCGCCCAAGAAGATGCTTCGTAGGGACAACATAAATAGCAAAAGCCCTAAATTAACAACAATTTTGCATTTTACATCTTGGATTTGTCCCTCCACTTGGAACCAGCCTGTCCAATTGCCTTTCTCATTTTCCACAAAAAGCTCCTACACAAGTGGCCATATAAGAGAGCATATATATTCTTTTGTTTCATTTTTAATCCCATTTTAATGGAGATTTGGTCAATATTATTGTAGTTTTTGAAAAAAGAAAAAAGAAAAAAGAGAGGAATGTCAGATTCCATGCTGTGTTAATAAAACTTTTTCACCATATATTTTTTTGATACTTTATCAAAGTAGTCTAATAAAGTATTGTTTAATTAGTAGCAATGTGCCAAGTTAAGTGCTTCTTTGTTAAGAAATTTTTGGCCAAATTTGTGCTTTTGAGTAATCATTTTCCTTTTCCTTGTTCTTTTTCTTTTTACATAATAGGGGCAAAATTCAAAATTTTGCCATGCATTTTTGATTTGGTTTTACCGTTAGAATATTATTATTGGAGTAAAATATACTTGAATCTCTAAATTACATCTTAATTAACACTTTTAGTGTTCTGTTTTCGGAAAAAAAAAAAATTATGATGTCCCTAACTTTTGTTTTAAACTCAATGTTAGATCCTTTTTAACAAAAATGGGATATGCGTTTCAAATGGATGCTCAATATATTATATATACCATGAGAATTATAGAAATGAAACGAGTAATCTCTCCCTTTATTTAAGAGGTCTTTCTAGTTTGCATGGTCCAAAATTAATCTTGAAAATTTCTAAAATAAAATTAAATAAGTCGCTAGTATAATTCCCGAAAAGCTAAATGTATAATGATTTTTACTGATAATCAATAAAATATTGAGACTTATAATAATAAGAATAAAAAATATTATTAATTCGCTCATTAAATTCTTAAATTTTTATCTGTTGATATTGATTTTTTTTTTGTTAAAATTAAGTTCTTATCTAATTGAGTTGGAGAGTGATAACCACACATGTTACACGTGCATTTACGTGAAACTCTTAAAATTTTAATTTTTTTTTAAATTAAGCCCCTAAATATTTAATTTTATTAGAGTTAAGCCTTATTCATTTATGTTACTTTAATTAGAGTTAAGCTTAATATTTACATAAATAAAAGTTGAAATACTGAGAAGAATTTAATCAACACTTAGGGATGGAAACGGGTG
>NW_023590825.1:2359031-2373375 GCF_014843425.1 Jatropha curcas
AGAGTTTTTAACATGATTGTGTTAATGGCTTGAAATGGATTAGTCTTTTATCTAACTTAAAGGTTGTGTTTGGTAACAATTTTTTAAATAACTTTTAGCGTTTTAACCAGTTATTGTTATGTTGTACATACACTTACCACTATATTATGTCTTAATGTACATATTTAATATTCTTAATAGCTTGAAGGAATATATTATTTCAGCTTTACAACTCACCAACTGATTTTATTTTCTGAATTAAGATTTCCTTTGATATCAGATAATAAAATACAATATAATAGATCTTCGTTTTCATCCATATTTTAAGTAGGCAAGAATGCTATATCTCAATTATACAATGATTCATTAGCGACTAATTCTTACTCCCTCTATTCACTTTATTTAGAGAAATTTTCTTTTTTGGATGTATTTTTATATAGAGAAAGTTACTCTAAATAGTAATTTTGAGATACAAGCCAAGTTAAAAAGACTAGAAAGCCTTTGGAGTATATGTATTTTTTTAAGATTGAATCTCTACAATCAATGAGAGTGGCAGACACAAATATTCTCAGTATTTAATGTACGCGTGTTTCTGAGATTCCTGAAATACCTATTGGAGAAAAAAGTGGTAAAAAAAGTAAAGATGCGCCCGAAGGTAGTAATCATCAGGCACTCATAGACTCAGATGAGACCCAACATCCTACACAAGAACCATGGACAAGAGGTAAGTTTATTGACTCTCAAGATCCTTTTGCAAGTGATAAGATAGATGACTCAGTAGGAAAAATTGTGGAGGCTGCACTTGATACTATTAATGCTGATTTAGGCAAGAATAGTGATAATAAATAGGTTAATGTGGACTTTTATTGGTAGTAGTTGTGCACTTTTTGATTCTCTTTTGCTTTTTTGTAAGCCACTTAGTAGCCTTTTGTTTTTAGTAACTGTGCACTTTTTCAAATCCCTATAATGGTTATACTCTGTTATGAGCCACTTAGCGACATTTTATTTTTAGTACTTATGCACTTATACTCTGTTTTATGAGCCACTTAGCGAACATTTTAATTTTTAGTACTTATGCACTTTTTCAATATTTTTTGTTTTCTTATATTAGTTAAACGGTTGTGAACTTCTGTAAATTACTTTATGGCATTTTAATATTAATTGTGTACTCTGTAAGCCATTTTGTGGCCATATTTTTAGTACCTGTGCACTTGTTCAATGGTTTTTGTTTCTTTGGTTTTTGTTTCTTTTTTTGTAAAACCACATTAGTAACCGTTTTGTTTTTAGTATCTGCTGCACTTTTTTCAAAGCCTTCATAATTAGTTACACTCTGTTGTTTAAGCCCCACTTAGTGACATTTTATTTTTAGTAACTGTGCACTTTTTTCAAATCCCTATAATGGTTATACTCTTTAGAGCCACTTACGGACATTTTATTTTTAGTACTTATGCCTTTTTCAATGATTTTTGTTTTCTTTATATTAGTTAACGGTTGTTGGTAGCTAGTTGTGCACTTTTTGATTCTCTTTTGCCTTTTTGTAAGCACTTAGTAGCCTTTGTTTTTTAAAGGTTTTTAACTTTTGTGCCCAAAACTTTTTTTTTTCCAAAAATCCCTATTAAATGTATACTCTGTTATGAGCCACTTAGCCCGACATTTTATTTTTAGTACTTATGCACTTTTTCAATGATTTTTGTTCTTTATATATGTTAACGGTTGTGAACTTCTTAATACTGTATGGCATTTAATTTATTAATTGTGTACTTCTGTAAGCCATTTTGTGGACCATATTTTTATTAGTACCTGTGCACTTTTTCAATGGTTTTTGTTTCTTTGTTTTTGTTTCTTTTTTGTAAGCCACTTAGTAACCTTTTGTTTTTAGTATCTGTGCACTTTTTCAAATCCTCATAATAGTTACACTCTGTTGTAAGCCACTTAGTGACATTTTATTTTTAGTACTTGTGCACTTTTTCAATGATTTTTGTTTCTCTGTGTTAGTTAACGGTTGTGAACTTTTGTAAATTACTTTATGATATTTTAATTATTAATTGTGCAATTCTGTAAGCCATTTTGTGGCCATATTTTTAGTACCTGTGCACTTTTTCAATGGTTTTCGTTTCTTTGTTTTAGTCAACGGTTGTGAAATTTTGTAAGTCACTTTGTGGCCTTTTAATTTATTAGTTGTGCACTTCTGTAAATATATTTTTGGCATTGTTATCTTAGTCGTGCACTTTTTCAAATCCTTATAATGGTTGTACTTCTCTGTAAGCCACGTTGTGGCCACGTTGTGGCCTTATTATTATTAGTTGTACACTTTTCAAATTGTGAAGTTGTCACACATTTAGCTAGATTGTGCACTTTTAAAAAAAATTGTGCCATCAAACTCACACTAAAACTCGGATTTTATTACCTACTTTTAAATTAAAACTTGTTAAGAGTTTTAAAATTAAAACTCTAATTCTATTTTATTTTGGTCGTAATTTATTGCATTTGAGCACTGCTTTTTGAATTTTATTTAAATTTGGAGAAATCAAATTTTGCTTTTAATTTTGAATTTGAATTGAAAAATTATTCAAGTTAGAACCAAAATTTAAGTTTTTCCTCCTTTATTTACTTTTATTTTCATCGAAATTTTTTTAAAATTTGTGGCCTTCACATGAATAAGTGGTTAAAATTTTGGGCCTTTAAATTTGGCTTTGAAATTTTTTCTTATTTTTGTGCACATTTAATTATGTAAAACGTCCCCGTTTCTAATAAGTCAGATTAGAGCTAATAAAGTTTAAAATTTTGGCCTTTAATTTGGCTTTGAAATTTTTTCTATTTTTGTGCACATATTATGTAAAACGTCCCCGTTCTAATAAGTCAGATAGAGCTAATAAAGAAGGTTGGAAGTGACGCCCAAATGATGCAAGTAGGCAATAAAATGCACTTCTTGGGACTGTTTTTTGTGTCAGCTATTGTTTCCATAAATAATGATGAAATGAAGAGCATTTTAGGGAGAAAACTTAATTTAACTAACTTTCTTAATCCAATAGCTTTTTATGTTTTCTCTAAATAATGAGAATAAAGGGAGCACTATTCTTTTTTTTTTTCCTCTTTATTTTTCACCTTATGTTTGTTTGGAAAGAAAAATGTCATTTTTGTAGATTTAAAATTTTTATACTTTCTTACGAATAGTGGGATTTTTCCTTATTTTCATCATTTTCTTTCCAATTTGGAGAGATCGAGAAATAATAGACCAAGAGGAAAATATTGAAAATTTTCTTTCTTCTCAAATTTTCTCACTTGTTCCAAATAAGAGAAAATGAGAATTCCTCAACATTTTTCACCCATATTTTCTTTCCTCCCACAAAGTCACCCTTTGCCAATCATAGTATAAAGAAGGAGATGTGATTAGACAATTTTATAGCAAAATTTTTGAAAAAAGAAGTAGAAGACAAATTACGAATGCATACATTTAAGAGAGTATGTCTTTAGACCTCATAAAAATGGAAAATAATTTTTTTAAAAGAAAATACATTATTTTGCAACGTGATATCACATAAAAAATCACTTGATAATATTTAATTTTTCACCATATAAATAATGAATTCACATCTATTATATGAATATTTCATATAATAATATTCCGATTAGCACATTTGTTAATTTATTTTTCTTATTTTCATTAAGTGTTTGAAACATGGAAAATTATGAAAATATTTTCCTGTAAATTATTTTATGGAAACAAATAAAATGTAAAGATTTTTTCAAGGAATATAAAAAAACTAATGTTCTGTCATTTGCTATATTAACAAATATTTGAAAACATTAAAATTTTGATTTATAAAATGAAAATAGAAATTTCATATTTTAAAACTTTATTGTTAAATATAAGAAAATACGTACAAAAATGATAAATTTAGTTAGTCATTTGATGTTGATTAACTGTAATCAACAATAACAACTATCAGTGATTAGTGAATTAAATAAATGTATCAATGCATAAGAAATATTTTTCTTTTTTAAAGATGAGAAATCATTTTTCTTGACAATAAGTTTTTTTTCAACTCAAACAACAATTTCCATTGACTAATTTTTCCTCAAACCTTTTAAAAATTTAAAAATTCAAAAATATTTCCCAGGAAAAAATAAGCTTTCAAATTAATTTCTTAATTTTATTTTCATACTGTTATATTATTGGAAGACATAATAATTAATGCAGTCTTCTAATTAGTGAAAACACGGATATTGCACCTTTCCTTTTTTCATTAATTAGTATTTGGCCATTAAGTGCATGGACAAGTTGTAATGCTGAAGTAACTTGCGGGAAAGGGCAGTACGTAATTGATATGCCCATTCTTTTTTCTTTTTTTTTTTTTCTTTTCCCTTCTTTTAAACCATCGCCTGCAAGTGTTTTTGATGGGAATCGAACTTAAGAGCTCTTTTCACATATTTAGTCTACATTACCAATTAAGCCACAATCCGCAGGTGATATCTCCATTCTTTGTTGCATTAATTCGCACCTTAAATATAGAAATAACAAGAGCTTAATTATATGCTTTACGTCCGTTTCTCAATTTTAGTTAAACCGGATCCATTAATTTCTAACGACTGCATACTATTCATTAATTAAAGAAACAATGTTTAATTTATTTTCTGAATTTATTCGCTATGTATAATTTATTTAAAATTAAATTTTTAAAATTAATTATTAACTCTTAATTTTGAGCATAAAATTAATTTGCTCTTTTTTATTGGAGAAAAATAATAATAATAAATTATTAATTTGATTTTCTATTAATTCTTGTCATTCTTACTGGATTTATTAAAATGAAATATAAAGTCCATAGATTTCTTAAAATTCATGGACTATAAAAATCTATAGAATTTCACTTTCAATGGTTTAAATATAAAATTACATCCATAGGCTTAAATGGTACTTTTAAAATAAAATTAAATAGTTTAAATTCTAATATTAATAAAAAATAATAGAATTGAAAAAAATTTCATCTATGAGATGGAATTTTTCTATCTATGAGAACGGTGAAATTGAGGTCATTATAGAATTTATCTACTCTTGTATCAAAGATGATATTCAGCCTTCCAATAATAGTAACTACTAGCTCCAGATTTTGAATTTATGATCTCTAAACGACTTTTAATAATATAGTCAGTCCATTTATTCTAGTAAAAAATAAATTCAATTGATTTTTTAATTGAATATTTCTATTAAAATTGATAAAAAATTTAATTTTGGGTACCATATATATTGTGATAAATTTCAAGGAATAGAACTCATTGAAAATTTTATTGTTCACATAATAAATGAAATTCCAATATTTTTGGCTGTGAAGAAAAACGTTTTATGATCTTGGAAGAATGGGATGGAATTAATTAGGACATCCTTATCTCTTCGGTGAAGCCCATTAAATTTTTTTTGACATTCTCAGTTGGGTTGTCTGATTAACACTTGTCGACATCCCCACGTAGGCAAACAGTTAACTACTTGTTAGAAGCACATGCCTGATCCCAAACAACCGTTGCAGATAGCGACTCAGAAATCAATTGGTGCATTTAGTTAGAAACTTTATTATTTTTTTCGTCTGTGATAGGCTCAGCCATATCATAAAAAGAAATTCTTCAATCAATCTCATGTATCAATTAATAGGATGATTTGGTACATTTAACTAATGATGGATGTATAGGAATATAGCTGTTTTTGGCAAAACCCTCCAAATTAAATATTATTGGTAGGGATGAAAGCGGTCCAGTTATTTTAGAGTATTTATCGCTCCGATCTGTTTAAAGAAAACATGAATAGTTATAGATGGATTTGATATAGGTACGAGCAGACATGGCCACGGTTTCGGAACCGGCAGTTCCGGTTCCGGAACCGAACCGAAATGGTCCGGTTCCGGTTCCAGTTCCAGTTCCGATCCGATTACAAAACCGACGGTTCCGATTGATTTTCCGGCGAATCGCAATTGCATTTTCCGGCGAATCGCATAATTTTAAAGGTTAAATTTTGATACCGGGTTTAAAAAAAAATTTTATGTGACATAAAAAATTAAAAAATACCAGTTAAAAAATTTTAAAAATATGAAGACCGGGTTTTAAAAAAAAAATTATTTGAAACATAAAAAAATTAAAAAAATACACCTAAAAAATTTTTAAATTTTGGAAGATCGGTTTAAAAAAAAATTATTTTAACATAAAAAAGTAAAAAATACACCTAAAAAATTAAAAAATACTTTCAATTTAAAAATTTATTTTTTTTAAAGACGAATTGTTTGAGTGTTGAACATAATGATTCTTTTTTAAAAAATTTTGAACCTGAATTTTTTTTTTTAAAGTTTGAACAAAATTAAAAAAAAAAAATGGCTTGAACTTAATTTTTTTTTGTTTTAAAAAAAAAAAATTAAGTTGCCTACGTACCTCTGGGTTTAGGAGGAATCAAAAGCCCAGCTAGTTCTTACCTTACCTTATATCCAATTTCACCCATTTACCTTTAATCGCTATTTGCACCACCGGTTGATGTTCCCGTTGAGGGGACCCATCGTTATAAATCAAATAAAATCTTCATTTTCTTTTGGATTTCTTGGCTCTTATTCGGCTTGTTGCGTCCAATCATCCACGCAACGCCTTTGTGCTTCTAATGAATCGGGTGTCATACGAGATCGTTTGTTTTCATTCCAAGTATGTCCACCTCCTTGACTAAAGCTGTTCAACCGCAACAGTGGAGACCGAACAACAGTGGAGACCGGAGCTACTAAAATTTGTTTTGCAAGTAAAGAAAGAATTGAAAAAGTATTTGCGTGACGACTCCACCAATCTAAAATTGGAAAATCTGCATCAGCATAATCATCACCAAACTCAAAAGAAGTTGTTAGATAATTATCAAATTCAGAAATAGAACTGGATTCCCTTGTTCTTTTTTGTCTTTGCAATGAAACTTATTGAGCAACACCAACACCACTTACCCTTTATGTTGAAAATTGTGGAATATTAGATTGAGAAGAAGTAGAAATAGAAGTAGATGAACTAGAAACATTATATAATTGCATAATATTTTGTTTAACTTCATGCATTACTACATTTATATTAACATTATCTTCTACTACATTTATATTAACATTATCTTCTACATCAAGATTCAATACTTCATAATAAATAGTCAAATAATCACATAAAACATCCATTCTACATCTAGGATCAAATATAATAGCAACAAGATAAAGGGGTGCTATATTTTTAAAATAAGATAACCATTTTTTTTTCATTGAAAAAATACAATCTTTTAATAAATCATCATTTTGAAATTCTTGGAGTGCATTAACAATATTAATACACAGGTAAAAATAAATGAGATGTGGGATAATAAACCCCACTAAATTTATAGGTAGCATCATTAAAAATTTTTAAAATATCTAAAATTTTTGTACAAAAATATCTAAAATTTTTTGGCCACAAGATTCTCCCAATTTTTGTGGAATATAAGTTAATAATCCACTCAATATGTATTAGTAACAAGAAAACATAATTAACTTCTTTATAAGAAAAAGCAACGCTAGTGTTAGTAAATTTTTATATTTTGTTTGAAAGTTCAACGCAGTTTGGGCACCAGATCCCTTGGAAAACGTTTTGGTCTTTTATTTCATTTTCTTACAAATTTAGCACCAAGCTTTTCATCACTTGCGGGAATGTGGTCCATCAAATATGAAATAGAGCTTTTTTAAATTGGAGAAAATAAAAAGAATCAAGAAATTTTCAAACCATCTTGTTACCATAAAATTAAAAACACATGGCATGCTCACATCTTTAATATGAAAAATTACCATAACCATATTTGGTCACAAATTTTTTTAAGTTCAATAATTGATCTAGTATTTGCAGAGAAGCATTATCAAAATGAAATAGAAAAATTTTTTTTTGTCACAATTCCAGCCTAATTATTCCATCTAAATTGAACACAATTAACTCGCTATAAATTATTATTTGCAGTATGGTTTTATCCATCAAAAACAGAAAACCAATAATTCTTCTTTTTTTGAATTTTTCAAATCATCATCATCCAATGACAGTAATAACCCTATAAGAATGCATTTGCCCAATGAATCACTGCCAACACAAATTGACACGGGAGAATACCACGTATTTTAATTAGAGAAAATAACAAAGTTCTAACCATCACTTTCTTTGTTCCTTTGTTATATAACAAAGAAATACACTCAGTTTGTTTTACAGTCTTTCTTGTTACTACTTTTAGCACAGTCGCAGCGAAAGGATCTTAAAGCTTTTGACAATAATTAATTAAAACCTAATCTTTTTCAACAGAACTAAACAGATAAATGTTCTAGTAGAAATATTTTTGCTAATTGCTTCTTTTTGTATTTTCAGAATATTTAATTAAAGAAAGGTTAGAGAGCGTACCCGGAATTTGTTTGCTGCGAGACCCCGGTACTCTATATTCCTGTTGGATGTTTTTGCCTCTTAATATGCTTCCAAATGATCCATAGCCGCCCACTTGTTTTAAATTTATAAGATTTTTCCACAGTAATTGCAATTACATCGTACATTATTCCTCACCTTTGAATTTTTTTCTGTTGAAATGAAATGGACAGGATAAGTGTCGGAACTTTGTCTTGCTCTTTGTAACAATTTTTGCTCGTGCCACTACTTGCTCTTGCTCTTCATCTTCTTGAAATTGGCTCATTAAATTCGGATTCCTTGAGTTGGAATCTTCAATTTTTTTCATCTTGGACAAACCTTCAAAATTAAATTGGTCAGCGAATCATATCATAGATGTCGTTGTAGGGATAGATGATTCTCCCACAATTTATTTCCTTGCCCTACCTGGTACAGCGAATTTGAGTTTCCTAACCACTTGCCCAATTATATGATAATAAAAATATAATTTTGGAAAATTGAAATAAAAAAAAATTGAGAAGAATAATTACTTTAATAAGAGATATTGTAAAGAGTAGAGAAAATAAATGAATTAATATAGAGTACAGAGGTGGTAGTATATTTGTAGAAGAGAAGTAAGTAGAGAGTGTTAGTGTATTGTAGAGAGAGTAACGTAGAAAGAGAGTTGAGGATTTTTTTGTAGATGACTTTTAAATAAATGAGGTATTTTCTAATAATGCAAAAATTCATTTTTTCCCAAAAATACCCTTACACTAGCGTTATATAGCCGTTTATGGCTGTTGGGAGGGGTAATTAAGACTATTTCAACAAACCAATTAAAAAAAAATAAAATTCCAAAAATCCTTGAACAGTCTACAAACGGCTAGCAAAACCGCCCCCGCCGGTTCGAACTGGCGGTTCTAACCGGCGGTTCCAGTCTGGTTCCGACCGGTTCTCTGGAACCGCCGGTTCTGGTTCCTCATTTGCTGAAACCGGAACCGAACTGGATTTTTCTGGTTTCAGTTCCGGTTCGTCTCGGTTCCGGTTCTCACCGGTTCCGGTTACGGTTCCGGGCCGGTTCGAAACGACCAGAACTGTAATTTGGCCATGCCTACTTGGGGCTGAGGCCTACTTGATAGATGACACTAGGCCTACTTGGTTGCGGCCTAGTCCTCTTGATTATCTTTGAACAAGGCTTTCTTATGTAATTGGTGGTGAACTTTGACAAGAATGAATTGGAACTATTCACTCTCCTTTGCATCCGTGAAAATATTTTGGCAAATCAATATATATATATATATAAAGCAAAATATATATAATTTATATATAATATTATTATATATATATACTATAATATATATAATATATATATATATAAAGCAAGCATTGTTTCCCTGGAAAATTGACATGTGGTATATTCCTTCAATTAAGCTTCCACTTGACATATTTTGATTTGATTATTTAATGTATTGATTTGGTTTGGATTTATTTTGAATTATTATTTTTGATTTGGTTTGATTTGATTATTCAATATATTGATATATTAATGTATTAATGACATGTGTATGACTTAATTGTTACTTAGCACACTATTAATTTCTAACGTTATATTAATCAATTACATTTAAGATGATTTAATTCAATCATAAATTAATTTATTTTCAAATAAATATATTTGATATGGACAGTTATTATTTTATATTATTATTTTATATTAAAAAATTTAAAATTTTTTTATTAAATTAAATTATGTTAAATATAATTGATCAATTATAGTATTAAAACATGATAAGTTGAAGATTTATACTACCTTTAATTATTTAAAATAAATTATTGATTCATGTATTTTAATGAAATAGCGAGTTAATTATTTTTTATGTTAATTTTAAAATAAATCAAATTAATGAATTTTACCATCTTTCATTTTATTTTTTTTTATTTATCTCTATAAATTTCAATTTTTTCAATCCATATTCTTGAACACATGTCTATCTACTAATTTTTATTTTATAATAAAAAATCACGCCATATTTTTTTTTACTATTATATATCTTTATAATATTTTTAATAGCATTAGCATAATAAAAGAAATTTCGTTTAAGAGAATCTATAAATTAAAGAATCTATAATTTATATAATTTTCTATAAATTATATATATTTTTTCTCAACTTTACTTTTTCTAATCATGCATAGCACGAGTAATTATATATATTTTTTCTCAATTTTACTTTTTCTAATCATGCATAGCACGAGTATGTTGCTAGTAAAATCAATAGTAAGACTTAAAGGATTAGAAAAAGCAGCAACTTAGCAAATCTTAGAAATTAAGTTTTTATATTAATAAAATGTCAAAAAAAATATAAATTAAGAGAATATCAATATTGGTAAAAAATAAATTAGTAATCCGCAAACTATTATTATACACTTTATGTGATTCAACCACATCGACAGTAATAATAACGTGATAAAGAGAGCAATACAACAATAGCGACAATGATAAAGGCGACGACAGCAACAACGAGAACGATGACGACGATGGAATTGGAAACGGCGACCAATGATAGCTTTAGCGACAACGACAATAACAGCGACAACAATGACGAGGATAGCAACAACGACAATAAAAAGGTAAAATTGTAAATGAATAATAAAAAAAATTATTTTAATATTTCATATCAAACCGACATTTTTTAAATAAAAGTTTCAAAATATGACGTTTATTGCAATAACTTTAGAAAAATCTTTTACAGTAAGAGATTAAGCAACAACCTTAACTTTTGAATTTTCAAATTTAGACCCTTCAAATTTAAGTACCTCTTCAAATATAGGACAATCTCATTGTTCTCTTTACACTTATCTACTTCAGAGTATTTGTTGAAAAATTGCCCTCCTCCACGTTAGAAGTTTTGGAAGCCCTATTATTTGCGATCGACCCAAAAGTATATTTTCTCTCTTCTTTTTCAAATTGATATGTGTTTTCACCTAAGATACGTTGCATCAGCATCAAACAACTACGGTCTACCAAGTAAAACATGGCGAGCATTTATATTAATTATATCATAATAAACTTCATCAACATATTTACTTATAGTCTCAAGAATGTTACAATACTAAAGAAATGAGAACGATTAAGTTATATTTGATAGTCTGAAACCCTATACAGAAAGAAGTTTTATCCTTATGTACAAGTTATAAGATAAAGTTGGTTATGAGGGCTATTAAAGGAGTGACATTAGGGGCATTATCTCTTAATATCAATGATATGAATCTGCCACCACTCGTCAATAAAGTTCCAGGAAGCATGGAGAACAAAGTAGGAGATTCGTTGGCGCTTCCTAATGGACAGATTACACGAAGCCGTGCTAAGCGATATGGGGCAGCCATGTCCTTATATATCCAAGACTGAGTTTCACAAGAGCTACATGATCAAGCTTTTGATAGGTGTTGTGTGGAACTCGAGGGAAGACCTAGGCTACTCACGTTGTTGGAGGCAAGTGAGGAAGGTGAAGCATGCCCAAGGCGTGTTAGAGTCTGACCCTAATTTGTATGGGGCATGTAGGGCCTATGGCCCATTTATCCTATTTTGTTTAAGTTGTTTAGAGTGGATTTAATAAGGCTGGTTGGGCTTATATTCCAAAGTGGAATCTTTTAATAAGGCTGGTTGGGCTTATATTCCAAATTGGCCCAGCCTAAGATTAAACTAATATTTAAGTTGGCTTGTTTTAATTAATTAGTTTTTGGGCTTTGTAGTTAATGAGCCCATCATGGGCCCTATTTAGGTAGAATAATTTAGCCGTTGATTTAAGGTATGATTTTAGGCTTGACTTTAGTCTTGATTATAAGCCTTAATTTAAGGTATGATGTAACATCCTCTTCCCGGTCCACCCGTTAACGTTCAACCGAATGAACCGAGCCGAGACGTGCTACAATCTGGTTGAACTTATGATCCTCTCATGCTGTAATCAATCCTGTATTGCCTAAATATGATATAAAAACCACTCCCCAATTAAACTAAACTTCTAACATCTCCAAATAATCATCATAACACAATAACACTTTATATATCTTCTCATAATTGTATAAATCCTCAATAGCATTTAATATCCAGCAATTAATTGCATTCATTATATCTATCCAGTCTTCATGACCTAATCATACCAACTAGAGTAAAATATTTCATATTCAATCATTTCCTCCCAATACTTACACCAAAATAATTACAAGCTTCAATGGTATTTTCAATCACATAAGCTCTAACAAATGTAATAATTATACATGCCATAAATCTTAATACATACCATAAATCTTAATTATACAACTCTCAATCTATCTTAATTATACAACTCTCAATCTACTATGACCAAATTAATCACTTCTGCTTTGATAGTACTCTTCGAGTCTTCAAGTAGCAACCACGATCTTCAACCTACGCGTGATAAAAATCGACGCGCTGAGTATAAAACTCAGTGTTGCTCATAATTCACATACTTAACAAAGTGTGGTGGCAACTCACTTAATATACAAATTTCATAAAGCATTGATCATCATAGGATTATTAAATTCAACATAAATGTCTCTTTATAGCAACGAATTAACTTCTAATTCATAAACATCAATAATTTAGTTCTAATTATCTCATAACTCCTTTACATGAACCTGTAATCACACATTATGATACTAGCATGATCTTACCTTAAGCTGATACTAGCATGATCTTACCTGCTGTTCATTGTGTTGTATGGATGAGATCAATAAACATGTAAGAATACATAACAGTGTATTTTCATTGTCTTACTTGTTGTTCAGTATGCTGTATGACTTATGCACTTTGGGTCACATCATATAAGTTATGATTAATAACATCTCATACCTGTATGACTCCTTAAGAATGAAATAAATAAACTTGTAAACATATATAACATTATACTTTCATGATCTTACCGGATGTTCTTTACGCTGTATGAATTCTGCAACTTTTATTAAAACTCAGTGAATATCACAATGAATAAAGAAAATGAAAATAGAAGAAAACATAATAAGCAACATACATGTAGAAATAAAACATGTTATTTCACGATATGGAGATGTAAGCACACATATCATTCGGCGATACTTTTCATTTACTTGAAGATCTTTCTTGCTGTTTAGTGGATACTGTGTGATTCATACAATGTTATGTTCAACGATATATTATGGCTCATACAGGTTATACGTGAAACCGAAGTGGAAAATAAAGAAAACTGTAAAATTGAAACTGGATGAAACTGTAATGCTTGGCTGCTATGGCGATATATATCATATCCATCAAGCGGCTTGTACCGGAGTACCAAACTGTATGGGCGCGAGATCTGCTATCGCTAGAGTCCGGCGACATAGCTTATCTACATTGGTTTCCTACCTAAACCTCATGAGCATTTTTAATGGTATGTCAATAATAGAACACACAATCAATATTAATTGGCTCATAAACCTTCATAAATCATAAATGTTTATTTGATTTCCATCATTTGCATGCTTGCATGGTTGTTTTGATACATGTTTTCTAAATGTTGTATTGTTTGGTTTTAAAATGAATTGGAGGCATATCAAGTTGACAAAGGAATCAATTGCCATAGAAAATGCAGTCCAAAAAATGCAATTGAAAACACAAGTTCTGCGAGCGGCCTTGCAAGGGTCGCCGAGCGTAAAGCACCAGATGAGAGACAGTGAGTTATCGGGCACAAGTCGCGAGCGCGTACTTGAAAGTCGCGAGCGCGTAGAGTGCAAAAGGAGAGACAGTGAGTTCCCAGGCCAAATTCGCGAGCGCGCGGTGAAGGTCGCGAGCGCTTACAGGCCAAGGGCCAAGTCGCGAGCGCGCACTTGCAAGTCGCGAGCGCGAGAAGGGCCAAATGAGAGGCAATAAGGTTGCGAGCACAAGTCGCGAGCGCGTACTTGAAAGTCGCGAGCGCGAGATGTGCCAAATAAGAGTCAGAGAGTTTC